>JAJJMB010009816.1:2325806-2435947 GCA_023531105.1 Papaver atlanticum | reverse complement strand
AATCAAAATGAATGCACTTACCACCCTTGTTGTGATCTAACAGGCTGGTACATATCCGAAACAAGATGAAAATCCGACTAAATCTTCCTCAAAATATCAAACACAAAGTACGCAGGAACTGGAAATTTGAATCCAGAATTCCCGTCAAAATTTTATTTTTTTTCAAACGATGAGGGTGAAGTGCCCTGAATCCAAAACGCGGGTGCCTTTAGCAGCTCAGCTGCCTTGGGGGCGCCCTTATCCATTTTTAGGGTGCCTTTAGTAATTTTGGTGGGTGCCTTTAACACTTTTTCTGGGGTGTTTTCAACACTTTTTCGGGGTTCCTCCGGTGTATTTTTGGGGTGCTTCCGGTGCATTTCTGGGGTGCCTTTAGTACTCTATCCTGGGGTGTAAAACACCACTTTACGAGCCAATTTCGTCGCAAGAGCTTATTTCTCTAAAAATACCTACAAAGACATAAAACACCATAATAAGTACAAAAATGGGTACTAATAATATATACAATAGAGATGAAAATAGACACATAAATGCGTCTATCAAATTCCCCCAAACTTATTATTTGCTAGTCCCGAGCAAATTTAATCTACAAAATAAAATCCTAACTCACTGTCACAGGCATCGTCGATTGCACTTAGCATGCGCAACAAGCCTTTGAACCCCTAGGTGGCCCTAGTGGCCGAGTTATAGTCTCGGGAGGGTTTACCAGAGGTGTACCCACAAAACCTTTACTCCAGACCTTAGCTATCTACGCAGAACCTTGAAATGGCACTAAAGAACCTCCTTGGTTGGCATACTTATTGATTACGGGAGGAAGTACCCTGATGCGAAATTCCAATTGTTGTACACGAGTTTGCACTCAAGCATACTAAAATTCGTATATAAGTGACAGAACTCTACTCAGATAGTTTCACTATGGACATCAATATCCGGAGTCAACAAATCACATGGATAGATTAAGAGATGGATATAGAAAAACGTAGATGGTTTTGATGTTGACTAGGTGAACGGTGTTTTCTTATATCTGTCTGAAGGCCTCCGCCAAGATGAACCTATCCTAATGGACTGAGATACCGGTCTGACTAATATCAACACAACTGGCATATACAAGGGGACCAGGGGTCAATAACCCTAATTCTAGATCAACTCGTCTGGCATATACAAGGGAACCAGCGGTCGATTTATTGAACACACATTTATTATTTATTTATTTATTTAGTACTAACAACATGATTAGATCTTGTGGATCCAAGCGCATGCTTTCTTGTCAGCAGATTACATGGTAATTCCCGTGGATTCTGCATTCCACGCTTGTTTAGGCGACGGAGACAGGGAGAACACACACATATTGCTATCCAAGTGTTAAAATTTATTCCGATTGATATATTGGTCTGGTCTTTTTTTTTTTTTTTTTAGTATCTCAATCACTCTATTACACCCTAGCAGTGGTAACAACTTGAATCGTGAGCTCCACCTAATCACTTAGAGAAACATATTTTAAAAATAAAATAAAATAAAAACAGAAGTGAAAAGGACTCAACGAGATATGGCGAAACTATCATGTTATTTCTAACACCTGAAAATTGTGAATTGTGTGCACAAACCTTGATCGGCTGGGATCCAACTAGAATCGGATTATTCGATTGATTAGTTGCGTGAGATCGCATTCTCAATATATCTCTTTGAGATTTATTTTGATTGAGTGCGAATCTATACTTGACTATTTCGTTTGTTAAAGTTAGATTGATCTAACAAGGCAAAGGAGTTTATTAGATTAAACGGAAGAGCCTTTGTAAACAACTCATCTATATCTTGTAGCAAAGATTGATTAGAGTGGTTACCAAACAGATTCTTCCTTTGTTGTTTGGAATACGATCCAAGGGACTTGCCATTCACGTGCGTGACTCTAGAAGTAGAAGGCGCAGGGATACTGAGGGAACTAAGTAGCTAGGGGTAGTCTGCTTGGTATCAAATATACGAAGTTGGTTTAGATTTTGTATTGCGGCTTAATACTGAGAGTATTCAAAACTTGACTAGGTCCCGGGGTTTTTCTGCATTTGCGGTTTCCTCGTTAACAAAATATTGTTGTGTCTTTTACTTTGATTTCCGCATTATAATTTTTTATTATAATAAAGTAAAATACACATACGTTAACTTCGCATTACTTGATAGTGATCCTATAGAGTTTGGTTAAGTCCGAACCTATTATCAAGTAGCACACTTTGATTGTTGTATCGTCTCGATCTTGTATCCATAGTCAATCACACAAGTTATCTTGTTGTCGTATTTTCTTGATCTCGTATCCATAGACGATCATAGAAAGTGTGAATAGCGAAGTTGTTGTATTGTCTCGACTTTGTCCATAGACGATCATACTTGGTAAGAGGACTTAGAGGTTGAAACAAAAAAATTGTGGTGCATTTTGGTACCCTCGTCTTTTCAAGCATTAATGAAGAACTTGACATAAACATCAGAAACGTGACTGCCTGAGAAACATGGAATCAATCTAAATAGAAAGATTGCAAGAAGGGTTCAATAATAGTTACGACTGCCTAAGGATCAAGTAAAGTACAATATGGTCGATCCCACCACAAATGACAGCCACATAATAAAATCACCCTTGCAAACAACATTTGTGACTGTGAAAACCTGATTAGAAACTTGTGACTTCTCGGACTCTGCAAAAATCAAGTAGAGATGTATGAGTTAATCAACATCGGAACTGTTAGAAAACAATGTTAAAAGAAAACCATAAACCAACAAGATCTACGAGCAAAAAGATTGATAATAAACTCAAAATAAATAAAGAACTCAAAATAAAATTTAGAACTGTAGAGATAATGTGATTAACAAGAATGTGGCCAATTCCAGGAGTGCTCTCCATATAATAATAATCCTTAATTTTGGTGTGCGAAGTAAACCTTTTTTTGTAATACTTACAATAAACTTAATATTTTAAATGTAAAACTCAGTCACTACTTAAACTTGCACTTACCAGTCCTTGCTGAACCTGCTCCTCATTGTCCATGCTTATTCCATCCAAAGTCAAAGGACTTTCCGTCGTTAGTCACCACCAATGTATGAGCTCTACCAGGGCCTGCTTCGATTATTTTGTGTTTGCATCCAAAGATAATGTTACGTTAGTTGTTGATGAAAGAACATATGGAAGAGGATTAGTTCACCATCAGAAGTAATTTCCACAAGGTGAAGCCGAGTTTAAACAACCTAATGAAAATGTTACATCCATTTTAGAGGTGGAGGTTCGTAATGACCAACAAATCTATGGAAAAAAGTTCAAATAGTCTTTGCACGTAAATCCACAGAAAATAAGGAAAACATCTAGGAAGCCTCAGTGATGCAATATCATAATTCCAAATAGACATAAACTTACTCTAATAGTCCACATAAAATTGTCGGCCTATCACGCTGAATCATATCACCATGTCCTAATTGTCCCATCTGCACAAGTAAGTCAAATAAACAAAACCCAGATTAAAAAATCAAATTGAAGGAAGAAGACATAACTGGAAACCCATTGCTCAAAAAAAAAAAGATTCATAAACCTAAGTAATCAAATTCTAAAATTTAACATCTCCTTAACATTTTAACACTAATTAATACCCGGTAAAACGAAAGTATACAATTGAGTGTCGTGTAGCTATTTGAAGTTGACATTTCTTTCAGAAACCCTAGAACATGAAGTAGATAAGTCATTTTACCAGCTATTATTACTGAAAAACACACAAATAGATCAAAACCCTAAAGTCTGAACTTAACGAGTGACTATCATTTTTGTAGAGTCTAAAAGGTAGAAACGAATTATTATTCAAGCAAAGATTAACATCTAGAATGAGTACTTCCATATTATGGCCATCAACAAGCGGTAAAAGGCAAAGATCAACGACTCTTGTAACACCAGTGGAATGGAAATAACCAATACCCGCAATATGCACCTGGTGTAATAAACAAGGTGAAGCCGAGTTTAAACAACCTAATGAAAATGTTACATCCAATTTAGAGGTGGAGGTTCGTAATGACCGACAAATCTATGGAAATAGGTCAAATAGTCCCTGCACATAAATCCACAGATAATAAGAAACATCTAGGATGCCTCAGTGATGCAATATCATGATTCCAAACAGACATAAACTTACTCTAATAGTCCACATACAATTGTCCGCCTATCACGTCGAATCATATCACCATGTCCCAATTGCCCCCTCTGCACAAATATGTCAAAATCAACAAAACTTAATAAATCAAAACCCTAAAGTCTGAACTTAACGAGTGACTATCACTTTTGTAGAGTCTAAAAGGTAGAAATGAATTAATATTCAAACAAAGATTAATAGCTATAATGAGTACCTCCATGAAAAGACGAGGGTACCTAAATACACCACAATCTTTTATTTTTCAACCTATAAGTCCTTTACCAAGTGTGATCATCTATGGACAGAGTCGATACAATACGACAACTTTAGTACACACTTCGTGTGATCATGTCTATAAATATAAGATCGAGACAATACAACAACAAGATCACTTGTGCAATTGACTATGGATTCAAGACCCAGAGATACGACAACGAAGTGTTCACTTGATAATAGGTACGGTATTAAACCGACACTCTATATGATCAATATCAATTGATACGGATTAACATACAAGTGCAATTTACTTTAATAATAATAAATTAATTATAATGCGGATAAGTGAGTAAATGGCACAACAAAATTTTGTTAACAAGGAAACTACAAATGCAGAAAAACACCAGGACCTAGTCCAGTTTTGAATACTCTCATAATTAAGACGCTATACAAAATCTAATACCAACTTCGTATAGTTGAGACCAAATAGACTACCCCTAGCTACTTAGTTTCCTCAGTATCCATGCGTCTTCGACTTCGAGAGTCACGCACGTGAATAACAAGTCATTTGGATCGTATTTCAAACATCAAAGGAAGAATCTGTTTGGTAACCACTCTAATCAATATTTGCTATAAAGATATGTGAGTTGTTGACAAAGTCTCTTCCATTTAAACTAATAAACCCATTTGCCTAGCTAGATCAATCTAAACTTTGATTACCGAAGTAATCAAACTATAGATTTGCAATCAATCAATATAGATCTCAAAGAGAAACTATAAGGTGATGCCGATCTCACGCAAAGTCAATCAAGTCTATCAAAGATAAACACGATTCTAGCTGGATCCCAGCCAATCAAGGTTTGTGCACAAAATCCACAAGATACGAAAACTAATAAGAATTCTTCCTCATCTTCAAATCTAATATTGCCATCAATAACCTGCACAAAACAACTTGAATCCTCTTGTAATCAATCACGCATAGAATGGAGTCTGTTAACAATGGATTATCACAAGATGTCTTTACATCCGAAGATGGTTCTAAAGATCCCGTTGATACTTTGATCTAGTTTGAGTGACCCTTATGTCAGAAAAGAAGGCTCTCAAAAATAATCAAACTAGGTGCAATCAAAGTTACAACAACCGTTAGTCAATCAAATCAATAATCGAAAACTAAAATAACAATACAATTATCTAGTTTCCCACCAATGGTACTCGTAGAGCTTCTTGATCCCACAGAAGTCTTTAAATGAGCGGTTGTAAGAAATTTTGCCTAATTAGGGTACTTTCCTCTCCGAATAGACGGCTGCACCAAAAACTACATGAATGAAGTTTGCCTGGCTCTTAGGATGGTTTGTAAGAAATGCAAACTCAACTATTTATAGAAAAAGGTTGTTTAGATAATAAGGAAATTCCAAAACCGAAAATATTCTCAAGATATTCACATTAAAGTACCTAATTTCGGTTTTCCTATTTCCAATTAATTACTGTGAATACCAATATTCCACGGAGCACGTGTCACGATATTAGTGGTCGCATACAGGATAACTGTGTAGCCCTCGCTATACAGAGAAACCTGAACAGCAAAGGATACCTTCGCATATTTACTTTATCTAATCCTAAGAAGGGATACCTCGACGGCCAATATGGAGAAAGTAAAGCCTAGTCTAGAGAGAGGCAGCTGGCGAAGGGACATAGGTAGATAACATATGTAATCAGCATTAAATGCACAAATCTCTTATCTACACGCATAGCCAAAGCACGTGGAGAGAGATAATGTGGTGGAACCTGACTGGTGAAGGCTAGCAGTGAACGAAGGTACAATCTGTACTGAGGCTGGAAAGTTCCCAAATGAACGTGGGTCAGCTGAGGTGGCAGAGTCCGACTGGAGAAAGCACGCGGTGAATGAAGGTACCATTTGTACGGAAGGTATATCAGGGAACGATGAACCCCAAGATAGCAAAGATATACCTGGAGCAGAAGGGGCTATAAATACCAAGCTTCACCAACAAATTCAAGGCATTCAATATCTAGGAGAAGAAGATCTAGTCTTAAGCTTATACCTCTTTAATGTTTAAAACTTAAGTATTTACTTGAACTTGAGTTCTCTCTATTACTTTGGGAAGCATTTAAGATCTTTGTAACCACCACAACTTAATACAAACAAATCACTCATAACCCCGTGGATATACACAAAAGTCGAACCACGTAATCTCTTGTGTCTCATGATAACTTAGTAGTATTTACATTATATTGGTACTCTTTGTTATTATTATAATCCAAGATATCTTTCATTACTTAGCATTATCAGTTCAACTGAGGTATCAATGCTACTTAGTATTCGATCCTCAGAGCTGTATACATTACGTAGACTATGGGAAAATTAGTAGTCACAGTTTGGCGCTAGAAGGATTTGCTCACCACCTTGAGTTTTTATATTCCATCATTTATTTTAACTTACGCATCTTCTTTAACGAAGAGATCTGAGTTCAACAACGATGAATCTCACTTTCTAGTGATTCGTTCATTCATTGTTTTCGCAAGTTCTTGGAGTTCATAGCCTCTAAAGACTCGCAATCTTACAGATCTACAAAAATCTCTGCAAAAACGCACTCACAAAAAGTTAAATTTTTTATTTTGTACTAAAAACAACCTTTTCCGAAAGAGTATCCCTCAGATCTGAGTACCTCTGAGCACTGAGGAATCCCAGCGAGAATTTAAGGAAAAAATAAATAAATCTTTTCAAGCATTTAATACCCCATCTTTCGAGAAGATCTGGCACCTTTTTCAATTATTTTCAACATTTAAGGTTGTTTTTTCCAAGGGTGTCATAAGAAATTTAATAATGTCTTTCCAGACGTCATTTCAGTCATTTTTCTGAAAAAAAGCTGCTTAGCCGTCTCCGGTGTCAGAGCATTAATTGCTACTTTTGACGAAGGTACCCTAAGTAGCAGATTTTTTCACTTCTTCTGTGTCAACAGGATAGCCAGAGACATACAACATGCAGAAACCAAGTGAACTACCAACAAGCTCGCGACCAGCAGTTACGAGAGGAAGATCTCAAAAGCCATCCCAAGCGAATCAAAGAACCGAAGCAGAGGACGGGCAAAGTGAAATAGCAAGAAGAACGGTTGCTAACAAGCCACCTATTCCTGCTGAAGGGATGGGGCAAACATCGGGAGCACAACCACTTTACGGCATGCCGTTACCGGAGCATCCTAATGTAACAAAGCCACATGCGGCCAATGCAGGGTTACCCAGAACCTTAGCTTCTACAGGGCGTGGGTTGGGAAACCTAACTCCAATCCATCTAGATCCCGATGCTCCGGTCATAGAAGAAGGAGTGGATGGCTCTGAGGATCCGGCTGACAGCACTCCTCAGGGTGGTAGAATCCACAATAAAGATCAAATGGCAGCACAAGTAGCAGCTTTACTACTCCGTAACAAGGAGCATGAGGATGCAATGCACGTGATGGCCCAGGAGAACCAGAACCTAAAAGATATGCTGGATGTACAGATCGAAGGTTCCCAAACTCACCCTCCGCTAAAGAGGCGTGAGAACGGAGCTATCTTAGGAAGACGAAGGGTGGATCTTAACCCACCAAAAGCTAACCCACCAGGGGGGGTCCAGGAGAACACAGCATGATCCAAACGAAATGGATCCAACTTACAAGCCCTCTCAGTCTTATTGTGATGATACATTTTCTAGAGATGCTCACAATGTGAACATGGTCATGGAGCAAATGGAGAAAATGCGGAAAGAGATACAAGGATTGAAAACCGGTCACGTAGGAGCAAGGATAGAAGAGGTGCTCCAGGAAGCGACAACATCTCCATTGTCTCTTCGCATTTTGAGGGAGCCTATCCCTGCGAATGCCCATTATCTATGTTTCAGGTATACAATGGTACCTCTGATCCCGCAGCCCACCTACGGTACTACACTCGTGTCCTTTCCCATTTGGAAAGAGATGAGGTAGTACTTTGTAGGTACTTTCCTGCAAGCTTGATGGGATCAGCATTGGCATGGTATGACAACTTACCAACAAACTCAATTGACTCTTTTGAGAAGTTGTCTACGGTGTTCTTGGAGACATACATGTACAACAAATCAACAAAGGCAGGGTTAGATAGGCTATTTGCTTTAGTTATCGGACCCCAGGAAACATTGATGCAATACACGGACATGTGGCAGAAGACATGCCAAGCAATCGGGAAAGTCAATCCAGAAATTAACATTAATTGCTATAAGTACGAACTTGATAGAACCTCAGCTATCCTCGTGGAGCTCCACAACCGAGCCCTTGATTCCGAAGGAGAGCTTAGGGTCGTCCAAGATCGCTACACCAGACTTGAAGAAATCCAGAAGGACAACCCCAGGGCGTAGTCAAAGACAACAACAGCCCCGCAACGAACCAACTCTCTGGAACCAATTCCGGAGATACTTAAGAGGCAAAATGAAGACGGGGGAAGAACCAGCTCTCGAGATAAAAGATCAAAATACGGAGATGGCAAAGGCAGAGGAAAAGGAAGAGAAGAATTTGTAGATAAAATCTACACAAAGCTAAACACCACATTCTCCCACATTCTAAGCAGGGAAGGAGCGAAGCCGGGCTTTCCGTACCCTAACACTAGGGGAAAGCAACTGGATAAAACAAAGGAGACTAAGGAGTACTGTGAGTACCACCAGTACTATGGGCATACAACTGATACATGTTATCACCTAAGGAACACGATTCAGAGATTCATAGACGAAGGCAAATTCATGGAGTACGTGCAGATACAACCAGCTGATACTGAGGTAGCTCCCATGAAAAGGGTAGAACTACCTCAGGACGGCAAACACATCAACATGATCACCTTCTCCAGCGGAGTCCAGGAGGAGCTACTCGAAGACATCCTTGAGTTAGCTCGAAACAGAAGAAAACTAGAAGCCCACGAGGTGTTCAAGCTAAGTGGACCACCTACTAGCACTTGGGAAGAATGGATGGCTACGCCATTAACATTCTCAATAAGAGACGTCAACTAGGAGGTCGAGATGCATAACGATCCACTTGTGATCACTTTTCCAATACATGGATGGAACGTTACGAAGGTCCTCATTGATGGGGGCAGCTCATTAAATGTATTGTTCTACGAACCTTACCTACGTATGGGTTTGACAGTTGAGCAAATGGATTCATCCACTTGCACAATATACGGTTTCAACGGAGCAGTCTCTAGACCAAAAGGAGAAATTGTCTTACAAGTACGCGCAGGACCCTTAGTAACCAATACAAGGTTCTGTGTGGTGGAAGCACCTTCCCCCTACAACATAATCATGGGAAGACTTTGGGTCCATCGATTACGATGAACAGCTTCGACATATCATCAATACCTCCGATTCCCTACACCCATGGGTGAAATGGAAATCAAAGGTGACCAGCAAGATGTAAGGCTATGCAATTTAGCAGAGATCAGGCTCAACGAAGAAAAAGATGCTGCCTAACGACATGAAAGGAAAAGACGAAAGGCGAATACCGACGAAGTAAAATACGGAGGCTTCAAGGTTCCCGAAGCCCCCTCAGTTCAAGACGCAGGCACCTCCGCCATTCCGGTAGCGGACGTTTCTACCAAATAAAAATTACAGAAATGCACTCCTCCACGACCTCAGAAGCAAACCTTCTCACCGGTGGAACCAACAAAGAAAATCAACTTCGGCACCGAGAAGGAACCAAAGATTATCAACATCGGAACTTTGCTAGAAGAAGACGAGGAAATGCAACTACAAAGGCTACTACGGGATTACGCAGATGTCTTTGCGTGGTCAATGGAAGACATGCCAGGAATTGACCCGAATTTGGTCTCCCACCACCTTCGGCTCAAACCAAAAATGCCAACATTCAAGCAACGTTTCCGCAAGGTGGCAGATATCTACCAAGACGCAGTTGAGAAGGAGTTGCAAAAGCTACTAGCAACATGATTTATACGAGAAGTCAAGTATCCCACGTGGATATCCAACATGGTGATTGTGCTAAAAAGAATGGAGGCATACGCATCTGCATCGATTTTAGCAATTTCAACAAAGCATGCCCCAAGGACAGCTACCCACTTCCAAATATTGACCAACTGGTTAATGCAACCAAAGGTCACCAGAGGTTATCCTTCATGGATGGATACTTCGGTTACAACTAAATATCCCTTGCAGAAGAAGACCAGGAGCATACTGCGTTCTTTACCCCACGAGGCTTGTATTGCTATACAAGGATGCCTTTTGGACTAAAGAACGCGGGGGAAACATACCAGCGATTGGTAAATAAAATCTGTAAGCCATGGATAGGCAGAATACTGGAGGTCTATGTGGACGATATGCTTGTCAAGAGCAAAGATGCGAAAAACCACCTGTCAGACCTAAGGGAAATATTCGAAGCCTTGGGAAACTTTCACAAGCAAGTGAACCCGGAGAAATGCACATTCGGAGTAACCTCAGGAAAATTCCTAGGATACTTGGTAACTAAGCGAGGAATAGAAGTGGACCCTGAAAGGGTCAGAGCGATAATGGAAATACCGTCTCCATAAACACTAAAAGGAGTACAAAAGCTAAATGGAATCTTAGCTTCCATGGGAAGATTCATAGCAAGGTCATCGAATAAATGCACAGCATTTTTCGATACACTAAGGAAAGGAAGTAGGTTCATGTGGACCACGGAGTGCGAACAAGCTTTCCAAAAGATCAAGGAATACTTGGCTTCAGTACCCATCCTACAGAAGCCGGAGCCAGGTGAAATACTCACCTTATTCTTAGCAGCAACAAACTACGCTGTGAGCGCAGTATTGGTACGGGACCAAGGGTAAGGAGAAAAACCCATCCACTACATTAGTAAGACACTCAGTTCAGCGGAGCGTAACTACACCAAGGTGGAGCAACTTATATATGCCTTAGTAGTGGAAACACAAAAACTAAGGATATATTTTGATGCACATACCATCCGAGTCTTCACGAAGGCTCAGATAGGTCAAATCCTCGACAGCACGGAGAAAATTGAAAGGGTGGCAAAATGGAATGCCATGATCAAACAGTCCCACATAATTTTCGAAACAAGGAAGGCTGAAAAATCACAAATCTTGGCAGATCTACCTCTCAGCGACGAAGAAGAAATATACGACATCCCAGGAATGGAAGAAGACAAGCAAGAACCCGAAGACCTGTTACAACCTCAGAATTCACGAAGGTGAGAGATATTCGTAGACGGCTCCTCCAACGACGAAGGCGCAGGCATAGGGATTGTAATAACAACCCCTATTGGAGATCGACTCATCTACGCATTCAGGTTAGAATTCAAACAATACACCAATAACATCAAAGAGTACGAGGCAGTCATACATGGTCTACGCTTGGCACAGGAGCTAGGCTTATCAGATGTTCATTTGACTAGTGACTCACAGTTTGTCATTAGACAAGTCGAGCTCAAATACCAAACTTTGGATCCAGTGCTATCTTCGTACCTAAATCTAGCTCAGGAGCATGCGTCTAAGATCAGCAACATAACATTCAGGCATGTCTGTCGAAAAGATAACAGACACGCAGATGCCTTAGCATTCATATCATCAATGCTAAGGGATAGAAACACCACCACCGTGCAAATTGGAAGAATATATGAACCTTCGATAGAAGGACCTATGTCAGGTGCTGAGGAGGCTTTGGTTGTTCAAACTCGAGCCATGAGAAAAGCAGATAAAGAAAAAGAAGACGAAGAAATAAGAGAATCAGATAACAAAGCCGAAGAGTCCGACAAAGATCAATCCATGTCAGATGAAGGCAACAAAGACGAAGCGGAAGATGATTGGAGGATTCTAATTCACCAATACCTTGACAAAGGTACCTTACCATCCTATGTTAAAGAAGCTCGGAAACTCGAATCAAAAGCAGCAATATACAGCCTTCGTGATGGAATACTGTATAGAAGGACATTTCTCGGACCTCTAATGTGGTGCCTCTCACGAACCTAAGGGAGAAAAATACTCCACGATATACACAGCGGAAATGTCGGCAACCATAGCGTAAGAAGATCCTTGGCGGTTAAATCCAAAATGCAAGGATACTACTGGCTAAGCATGGACGAAGATTCAAAGAACGTGGCTAAGCGGTGTGAAAGATGTCAACGCTTTGCCAGAAAGATCAAAGCACCAACAACGGAGCTGAACTCAGTCATCAGCCCTTGGCCATTTGTTAAATGGGGGGTTGATATTGTCGGACCCTTGATAGAGGGAACCTCGAAAAGAAAATATCTTATTGTGGCCACAGATTACTTCACCAAGTGGGTGGAAGCAAAGGCTTTGGCAAGGATTATGGACACAGATGTCTTTAAGTTCTTGTTTGAGAAAATCATATGCAGGTTCGGAATACCAGCAGCCATAGTCTTTGACAATGGCAAGCAACTGCAAGGAAAGAACATCGACATGTTGTTCGATACTTTCAACATTCATAAAAACAAATCCACTCCTATATACCCTAAGAGAAATGGACAAGCGGAGGCGACTAACAAAACCATAGCAATGAACTTGAAGAAGAAGCTAGGAGCATACAAGAAGAGATTGTGCGAACAACTGCATAACGTCCTATGGGCCTACCGAACTACAAGAAGGTCAGCTACAGGAGAAACCCCGTTCTTGCCGACCTACGGAGCTGAAGCAGTCATCCCAACGGAGATAATACTTCCAACAATAAAAACGGAGGCATGGGAGAAGAATCTAACAAAAGACTTGATGTTGGAAACGCTAGATGATCTTGAAGAAAGACGAGAAGTAGCTTTGCAAAAGATGGTGAATTACCAACGAAGGTTAGCTCGGGAATACAACAAACGGGTCATCCCTAGAAACTTTGTGGTCGAGGAATACGTACTACGACAGATACCACCGTATCAAAGAAAGAAGGAGTGGGGCAAGCTAGCTCCGACATGGGACGGGCCCGAAATCATACATGACATTGCCGGAAAAGGGTCTTACTACCTAAGGACCCCAAAAGGTGAAGTATTACAACACCATTGGAATGCAATGTACCTAAAAAAGTACTAACCGTAAGAGAATGGTGATTACTCGGGAGAAGAAAGGAACGGGCCATGACCCACCATGTTCTATCCCTGATCAAAGGTATTATAAACCTCATTAATCAATGAAAGAAACTTCTTGCTAAAAAGTTAGTTTCGATTAATACAATTGGGTTAGAATAGACACCCTCCGTCAGGATTGACAATGAGACAAGGCAAGACATTACTGCGCATATGTCAATACTCAGATCCTCGGGGCAATAGATCCCTTCATGAGGCAGTAATAAAAAGTAAGATATCCCCTATAGAGATACCTTGTCGAAGTAAAGCAGTCTTCGCGCTGAATGCGTAGGGTTACAGGAAAACTATTGCCCACGTAGGAACCTTCGCCACCACGGTACCTTCTGTCCAAAGGATACTTAGGTAGGACGATGAATGTTCCACCAAAGGTTAAGCATACCTTAGCACCTTGTGATAACTTGATTGTGCGATCAATTAGACACAATACGTCTACAAACAAAAATGAACATGCAATAACATAAGTGAAATAATAATGTTACCAAAATACAATTGGCATGTCTTAAAAGTTGCAGATAAAGAAGGTTCAAACCATCACAAAGCATTGTTTCAAAGATAGGAGACGATACAAGGGCACCTCAACTGAGGGCACAATACAACAAAGAGTCTGGTTAAGCTAAACTGGATACGACAGAATCAAGGCTAAGGAAGATGAGGAAAAACAACTCCTTCATCTTGTAGCTCGGCTTTCGGAAAGGCATTGTTGACATAATCAATGGCTGAATGTTCAAATTGCACCTTCATCTGGGAGGACTGAGTCTCCAGATCCGAAGATGATTTCCGACGAAGCTCTATCACCTGAGCGCTAAGCTGATCATTAGCCTGCTAGAGAGACTCAGCCTTGATCTTAGCGGCAGCATCAAACCGACGAGATATCTCCAAAGAAGAAATTTGGCCTTCAAGAAGGATAATCTTGGCATTTGCACCCACTAGCTGCTCCTGGAGACCTGCGAATACGAAAGGAGTAAATAATGAGAAAGGGCAGCAAAGGGCATAAAGAATGCTGCTGGGATATAAGAACCCTAAGGCTACCTCTGGCATGGCTAAGGGATTCATCTAAACTATGCTTGGCCTCAGAAAGGTCCACCTCAGCTGCTTCGAGATCCTCCATGAGGGTATCCCGTTCAGTCCGGAGATCCTCAACATCGATCCGGAGCGAAGCATTCTCAGAGGATAAAACTTGGTAAACATTCTCTAACTCTTCTAATCTCTTGGCCAAGGATGCATGGGACATGGAAGAAGGTGTGGAGCCAGCCTCGACAAGTCTATTCTTAAGAGAACATACCTCAGAAGACAAAACATTGCGCTCTGCAGTAACCTTAGCCAAGGAAGCATAGCCATCTTCGAAATCTGCATGATACTTTTTACGGATGATTTCTTGGGCTGAGAGGCGTTTCTCAACTAAGGAAATATCCTCCTTTTGCTTTAAAATAATACTCTCTTTCCATTTGAGGGCTTCGTCATATTCTTTACGGAGCAAAGGCATCTGCTTCACAAGATCTGCGTTATGAGCATATTCAAGAGAGATTTGGGCCTCGTTATGAACGATCACGTTCATCAACCTATCAGACTTCTTCTGATAATACCAAACATCGGAGGTCAACTTGGATACCTTCTCCCGAAGGTGTCTAAGCTCACTAGAGCTACCAGCTGGCAGGCATAGTTTGTCTCAGGATTATGCAACCAAACAAGAACGAAAACGAAGCTAAGGGAAATAAGAAAGGAACCTATAGCTTTGGAGGACTCAACATCCAGAGCAGTATCAGCAGCTTTGCGCCCATCCTCAGCAACTTTATCAACATTGTTAGCTCTCTCAAGAGCCAACAAACAAGCCTCCAAGGATCTCTGAGTCTTTTTCAGATCATCCTCCAACGAAGAAACTTTAACAGCAGAGGCAGTACCACTGGGCGAAGGTTGCTGTGCACTAGCAAGGGCATAGTCTTGACGAGAACGCTCTAACAGAGCACTCAAGTGAGTATACTTAGCCCTGTAGAACTTGAAAAAGGTACAACCAACATCAATTTGTTTGCAAAGATGTAAACAACGGAGCATAAGAACAGACGAGGTTTAAAGCAAAGCATGAAACAATAAGGTAAGAATCACTTACTGAGAACAGCGAAAGACGAGGAAGGAAGTCAGCGTAGGTGTCCATGAAGGCCTCCATCTCTTGGATGCTACCCCTGCGGATTTTACCAAAGCTCTGACTAGAGTGAAGGCAATCCGGGTCAAATAATATATCCTTAGCCACACGATACTGAGCAGACAGAACATCTAACTGCGAAGCTACTTCCAAAGAATCATCCAGTTGGTGACAATCAACCTCAGCAGAAAAGGGACCCTTTGAATCCCGTAGAATGGCTTCAAGGATAGCATCGTCAAAACTCCCAAGGCTCAAGCTCTCAGGAAGCTTACCCTTCTCAGACTTAGCAACAGCTCCACCAATCGCTTGATAGCGAGTGTGGGGCACGAATACCGAACCCCCACCACGACGAAGAGACGGCATGGTGGACGAGCTAGGAACCGAAGAAAAAGCTTGATCACCACCTAAGTCCATGTCACCAGCAGAAGAAAGATTTCCCAATACGATCCAATCAGGTGACAAGGGTGGAGGTCCAACAACCTTGGTAATAGGGGTAGTAGAAACAGACTGGGCGCTCCCTAATGAGGTGGGCGTAGCATTGAAGGAGAAGCTAGCCAGTGAAATCACAACCTTCTTCTTGGGATGAGAGTCTGAGCTACTAACCCTCACCACCGGAGTAACACCCTTCATAAACGAGCCACTCGATTGAAGCGAAGTAGCAGGAGATGATGGAAGGCTCTTGGAAGATACTACTACAGCACCAGTAATAGCCGAGACAACAGGTTGCAAATCATAGGGGGAAGAAAACGAAGGTACCTTTGGCAACAAAGTAAGAGTCGGAACTTGAACACTAACAGGGCTCACCAATGAAGCATCACCACCAGCTGGAAGGTTCTCACCCTCCACAGAGCAAGCACGGATAGGACTTGGGCTATTCTTGGAAAAATCTTCCTCAATATCGTCCAGATGAGGGCTAAGGCCAGTATCCTCAACATCCTCCATATCTTCGTCATCCAGCTCCACATCACCAACCTTAGGATCCTCATCGGATTCCTCAAGATCAATCACAGCCTTTAACTTGCCTTTTCTCTTGGAAGACTGTGGAAAAACACATGCGCAAGCCAAGGATTAGGGGCAAGATACTAGGAAAGCATACAAACACAACGGTATGGCTAGGCTATAATCCTTACCTCCGCAGGTGTTGGCATAGCTGCGTCAGCCGAAGCCTTTGTTTTCCTGGTCTTAGTGGCTATAGAATTACCAGCAGAGCCCGGAGCAGTCCTAGCAACAGAACCCGGGGTGGTTCCAACAGAAGAAGCAGGGGCAGACTACAAAAGAAGGCCATCAGAATACCAAACAAAGACTGCAAAGCAAAAAATAAAAAATCTCCAAAGAAAGCGAAGGTTACCTCATGAGAAGCGACAAGGTTAAAAACCCAAGGCTGATATCCATCATACTTCTCAGGTAAGGAGAAAGTTATACGAGGGCCGTTGGTATCTGCGGTAGTAAAACCATAGGCCCAAGGACCTACCACACGAAGAGGAGTACGAGCCCAGCGATCATCATGATCAAGACAGATGCGGTCAGGCTTCGGCAAAGGTAGCTTAGCATAATAGGGGATAACAGTCAGACCAGTCTTATCAATCTCCTCCAACAGACGAAGGGTGTTACCCTCCCTAATCTGCTTAGCAGTAACATGGATACGACGGTGGACAACACTCCAAGGAAGAAGGTTACTTTTCTGAATAGCATCAGCATATGTAGCATTGAAGTTGGCAGGAGTGTAATCCTCTCGCTTAGACCTCCCAGCAGCAAAAGGGTCATTAGACTTCAAAGTAGTCTTTCCCTTACTACGGTACCAGCACTTACGAAGGGCAAGCCAGTAATTACCAGTGTATTGCATGACTCCGTGGACCTGAGTCTTGTTCGCTAGGTCATCCTTGGTAGACAAAATGTCATAGTAGAAGGGATCCTTACTACCAAACAAAGGAAGGAGCATACCTGCGGCCAACTGGCCAACACTAATCAAAAGGTTGTTCTCATCGTAAGGAAAATCTCGGATTAGGGACTCGGTGAGAACATCAGGGCCATTGACAAAGGAGATCTCAAACTTATGGAGGCGAAAATACTTGGTAATCTCATCCAGGGACAAGTGAGCGTAGCTATCTTTGTCACACAGTTGCAACCTTTGAAGATCACAGTGAGGAGGAAGAGGAGGAGGAAGATCCTCAACAACAACCTCTTCAACCTCAGGATCCGCAACAGCCTTAGGACCCACAGACACCTCAGTACCAGCAGGTACCTCAGTATCCCCAGGAGGTGGAGAAGGTGTAGCGTCTGGATGATCCATCCGCGAAGGTGGCTCAGTAGACGACCTAGGATTCGTATCTTTACGCGCAGGTTTCTTTGGAAGTCTCATGATCCCTAACATCAGCAGGAAGAACAGACCATCAACAATGGCGGACTGGAATTACAGTCGACCCAAAAACAAAGTTGGGGAAAAAATGATAGTACTTTGGGCATGGGTTTAGCAAAAACCAACCAAAGGAAGCGATTTCATCCTCCCAAGAGGCAAAAAACGGAGTATGGTCGATCAAACACATTCAAAATTTTGCAGACATGGAGAAATCATGATACATTCATGGTGAAAAACATGAAAAGGAGACGAACCCATGTTCTCAAACAACATAGAGAACACATCAAAAGTTACAAATATTGCATGCAAACTTCCAAGAACATCAATGGCATTCAATAACAAGTGACCAAAGTTGAAGCAAGACGAATCCAGGGTAAAAATTCGAACAACCAGAGAATAAGCAAAAGATCACTTACTTGTATGAGGTGATCGAGTGTTGAAGAACCAGAGCCTTTGGAGAATCAATGGAAGACTAACAGTTGAGAGCAGAAGAAGAAATAAAATCTCTGAGAAAGGGATGGAGAGCGACAGTTCGGGGAGTGTATACTGTGAACAAATGCGTGAGAACATAAAACAGAAAAGAAAATATTCATGAGTAAATGGTTGGATATCGAGAAGATTTTTGAGTTATTACGAATGTATTCTTGGTCCTGTGACTATATAAAGGCTGTAGGAGACTCATAGAGGGGTCAGAGAGTTCAGGGAGAGAATAGGGAGACGTTTAGAGCATCAAAAATCCGATAATTTTTTTTTTACAGGAAGCTGTTGTTTTCTGCTGGTGAAGAAGGTACGAAGAACATAAGACCCTTAATGACCGTCGTTCTTCAACAGTGCTAGTGACGGTATTCCTTTATCGTTTTCTATAACAATTGATTTTGTAACAAATATAAGTGTTACAAAATCCGGTTTTTATCATTTTTTCTCCCATTTCATCATTTGTGAACCATTTTTTAGCATTAATAAAGATGAATTTTGAGCATGTTTCCATGATAATGATGAGCTAATTCTCGCGTAATCAAGGCACGGAGGAAGCTATTGTTGCATGAATAATTGGTAATTATTTTACTTTTCTCTAATTTGCAATTTATAATTCACTCAAATCACTGCTTTGCAGAATTTTAATTGTTTGCATAATTTTTCCTAATTAGTTGTGATTCAATTAGATAGGTTATACTTTGGTTAGAAAATCTATGCTTAAGGGATACAATTAATGTTTGAGAATATGCTTGATAATTTGTGAATTAAGAAAAAGAGATTTTAAAAATAATTTGAGTTTTGGAATTTTTATCATCATTCATTCATGTGTAATAGTGGAATCTAGGGTCTTGGTTATTTTCAATCTTAAAAAAAAAACAATTTTGGATTTAAATTTTCTCTACTTTTAGTTTAAATAAGTCTAAATTCAATTGCTTTCACAAGTCTTACGAACCTTTTACTACCACTATTCAAAATTACATCAATTTTTGGCGCCGCCGACGCGGACTTGTTTTTAAGTTAGAGTTTTTAGATTTATTATTTTTTAGATTTTCTTTATTTTCTCTTTGTTCTATTTTACGTTTCTTTGGGTATATTTCTTTGTGCTACAGGTTTGGAGTTTGGACCGAAAAGAATTTAAGCCAAAGACTTTGGTGACTAAGAGATTAGGAGCCAAAGATAAAAGCTAAAAGAAAAGGAAAAGAAAGATAAATATTTTATTTTATTTTATTTTATTAGGTTTTTAGATTTTATTTTTATTTTAGTTTTTATTTCTTAGATTTTCTTTAGATTTTATTTTTATAAATTGTATTAGGATATCTTTTATTTTTGTAATTTTTATTTTCTTTTGCACTTTATTTTTGGACTTTGGACTGTGAACTTTGAGACATTTTTATTTTATTTTTAAACCCTACGGAAGGGTAGTTTTAAATATAAACTGTTTGCAGGGAAGGACGACGATTACGATATCGTCTCGGCCCCTCGGGTTCGTACATGACATAGGAGTCATGGTCCGAGTCGACTTCAGCGGTTCTTCGCCCGTCTGGTATGAGATGTAAGTTTTTCGAAACACCCACGAATCCCCTGTCAGCGGGTTTACTGTCTGCCTTAAGGTGAATATATGTTGAGGACTAAATACGGACTTTAATTTCCTAGTAAAGGGCAAGGACTGGCCATACAAGATAAGGGTTCGGATTTCATCACAATTCTCTTCTTGCCCGCCTTAGGAAAACATAACCTACGCGAACCCAAGCCTAAAATATTGACTAGAACGAGACCTATAGGGTAACGCGCTTAATAGGAAAGTCGTTCGAAAAATATTGGTTGCTCTTTTAAGCATACTTTGAAGTTCAGGAAGATTACTGTAAGTCGATTAGAGCCACCTTGTAACCCAGGGAAGCGTTGCCAAAGAGGTGGGGGTATCAAAGCTCTTCTGAGCTTCCCCTACTTCTCTTCGACTCACTTTATTCGGATCGATCTAGAGAGGTTTGCTTAGATTGTAACGAATTCCTTTTCGAAGGATTAGAAGCTGGTCTAGAAACAATCTAAGTGGAGCCATCATGCTTGTTGTTTGCTAGAAATTTTTAGGTTTGTTTTGGTGGAGTCATCCTGCTGTGTGTTTGCTTAGAACCTCCCATCTTTAGGATTTTTTTTATTTTTTTTATATATTTTTTTTTTCTTAGTGTATGCCAAAATCGCTCAAGTCCATTAGTAAGCGTGCTTGGAAAAGAGACACCTTTGGCCGCTTGATTAGTGACGAGCCTAGAGGTTTTTCTTTTGTAGACGGGGAGCTCGAAGACTCTTCTTTGGAGAGCCCTGTTTTTGGAAACTTCAATTTTGAGAATTTAAGTCTTAGTGAGGAATTCACCCCTAGGATTTTTACTGTGCCAACAATGACAACTTTTAAGGAGTACATGTACCCAACTAGGACCAACCGACCATCGTGCATTAAGTTGCCAGCCTCTACGGCTAGTTATGAGTTGAAACCTGGTATTCTTCAGATGATCCCTATATTCTTATGAAAAGATGATGAAAACCCTTACTTTCACATTAGGGACTTTGAAGAAATTTGTGGAACAATTAACATTAAAGACCTTAGTGAAGAAGTCTTGAAACTTAGGATGTTCCCCTTTTCCTTGAGAGATAAAGCCAAGACCTGGCTGAACAACCTACCATCTGAATCCATAAAAACATGGCAGGAACTTATTGATGCCTTCTATTTTAAATTCTACCCTAAGCATAAAACTGCAGCTGTTAGGCAGAAAATTAGTACTAGTGTTCAACAAGAGGGAGAATCTCTTTATAGGTTTTTAGAGAGATTCAATAATCTCTTATCCCAATGTCCTCACCATGGGTTTGACAAAATGAAACTAGTAGGGATTCTTTATGATGGTTTAGACTATTCGACCAAAGCCACGGTCGAGTCTTTGTGCGCTGGTGAGTTCACTAGTAAAAATGCTAATGATGCGTTTTCCTTCTTAGAAGATGTCGCTGAAAAATCCCAACAGTGGGAGTCTTGTGTTGAACCCCCTAAAAGACTCTTGATCAATAGAAGTAGCACCAATGTGGTTGATACAGGCTTTGGGTCTGATGCTAAGTTTACTGCTTTGTCTAGAAGGTTAGAAGCTTTAGAATTGAATCAATCTAAACATAGGTATTTTGCTGAACCTGATAATAGGATTAGAACCTCTCAAGTCTCTAGTTGTGGAATAGAACCCAGTAACTCATTTTGGGAAGGTCAGGATAGTGAAGAGCAATCCCATGCTGTCTATAACAATGCTAGACTTGAAAACCGTCAGAAGTTTGACCCCTACTCAGAGACCTACAACCCTGGTTGGAGAAACCATCCTAATTTCTCTTGGTCTAAAGGACAGAGTCAAGGCCAGTCTAGTAATTCTCAGCCTCCCCCAGGTTTTGGTTATAATAAGAACCCTTCAGGTCAAGCCCAGTTCCAGAACCCTTCTGAGAATAGAATAATTAGCTTAGAGGAATCTCTTAGTTTAATAAAAAGGAGCCAGGACATGTTCGTAAAGACCCAAGAAGTATTACTAAAGAATCAGGCTAGTTTTCAATAGGAAACCAAGCAGAATTTTCAACATAATGCCAAGTCTCTTGCTAAGTTAGAACTTCAAGTTAGTCAAATGGCTAAGATTCTAAGTGAGAGAGATAATGGGAGTTTTCCTAGTCAGACTCAACCTAATCCTAGAGGAGTTCATGAAATAGGAGGAAGATCATCTGATCATGTGAATGCAATCAAAACCCTTAGGAGTGGTAAAGAAATAGACAATAAGGTTGCCATGCCTGATAGTGAACATGCTGTAGTTCACCCTTCTGAATCAGAAGCTGAAGAGATTGATGGAACCTCTAAGGAGAATGATGAGGCCCCTGATAAGCCAAACTTTGTTCCCAGAGCCCCATTCCCACAATTGCTGGTACCAACTAAGAAGGAGTCCACTTTTAATGACATTTTGGAGGTTTTTAAGCAGGTAACTATCAACCTTCCATTATTAGATGCAATTAGGCAGATTCCTCCTTATGCCAAGTTCCTTAAGGACTTGTGTACGCGAAAGCGTAAGCTCGGTGTCCATAAGAAAGCCTTCCTAGCTAGTCATGTGAGTTTTATTATTCAGAATACTACTACTCTTAAGTATAAAGACCCAGGTTCCCCTACCATTGCCTGTACAATAGGGAAATACCGTGTTGAGAAAGCGCTGCTTGACTTAGGAGCCAGTGTGAACTTACTCCCATACCATGTGTACCTTAAGCTAGGACTTGGTGAGATGAAACCTACCAAGATAACACTTCAGTTAGCTGATAGGTCCGTAAAAATTCCTCATGGTGTGATAGAGGATGTTCTTATTGAGGTCGACAAGTTTATTTATCCAGTGGATTTTGTTATCCTAGATACCCAACCTGTCCCTGACCCAGAGAACCAGATACCGGTAATTCTAGGTCGCCCGTTTTTAGCTACATCCAATGCGATCATCAACTATCGAAACGGTATTATGAATTTGTCTTTTGGTAACATGACCATTGAGCTGAACATTTTTCATATTAGTAAGCTACCCTCTGAACTAGATGACTCGAGCATAGAAAAGGTCAACATGATAGGAACATTAGTCGAGGAGTCATTACCAAACACTTTGTTAGAAGATCCACTAGAGAAATGCCTAGCCCACTTTGGGATTGATTTTGATGATGATAATGTGATTAATGAGGTGAATGATTTGTTAGATTCAACCCCTTTGTTGGACACTAGTAATATTTGGAAACCTAAGTTCGAACCACTACCAGTTTATGAGTCTACTCTAGTTCCTTCGTTAGGAGAGCCTCCTAAGTTGGACCTTAAACCATTACCAGATACCTTGAAGTATGTGTTTTTAGGCCCAGCTAAAACTTTACCTGTGATTGTAGCATCCAACTTGGATAGTGATCAGGAAAGTAGGTTAGTAACCGTCCTTCAAAACAACAAGGAAGCTTTAGGATGGACCATAGCAGACATTAAGGGTATAAGTCCTACTGTTTGTATGCATCAGATTTATTTAGAGGAAGATACCAAACCTTCTAGGGAGATGCAACGTCGACTAAACCCTAATATGAAAGAGGTAGTTCGAACCGAGGTTCTTAAGTTGTTAGATGCAGGCATTATCTACCCTATTTCAGACAGCAAGTGGGTCAGCCATGTTCAGGTTGTCCCCAAGAAATACGGTATTACTGTAGTCCAGAATGAGAACAATGAGTTAATCCCAACCTGAGTGACCATGGGTTGGCGTGTTTGTATTGACAATAGGAAATTGAACAAGGTCACTAGGAAGGACCACTTTCCCCTTCCTTTTATCGACCAAATGCTAGAGAGATTAGCTGGACATAGTCACTACTGCTTCTTAGATGGCTACTCCGGATATAATCAGATCGTTATTGCCCCTGAAGACCAAGAAAAAACTACTTTTACCTGTCCCTTAGGTACCTTCGCGTATAGACGCATGCCTTTCGGGCTTTGTAATGCCCCTGCAACTTTTCAGCGTTGTATGATGAGCATATTTTCTGACATGGTAGAACGGTTCTTAGAGGTCTTTATGGATGATTTTTCAGTATTTGGTTCGTCTTTTGATGAGTGCTTGCATCATCTGTCATTAGTTTTGACTAGGTGTAAGGAGAAGAATTTAGTGCTTAATTGGGAGAAATGTAATTTCATGGTTCGTTCAGGAATTGTTTTAGGGCATATCGTATCTTCTAAGGGTATAGAGGTAGATAAAGCCAAAGTTGACCTTATTAAGACTTTACAGGTCCCAAAAATCGTAAGAGATATTAGGTCATTCTTAGGGCATGCAGGTTTCTATCGTCGATTCATTAAGGATTTTAGCTTAATTTCTAGACTTCTTTCCAATTTGCTTGCAAAAGATGTTAAGTTTGTCTTTGATAATGCTTGTTTAGAGGCTTTTGAGAATCTTAAGACTTTACTCACTACCGCCCCCATAGTCCAGGCACCCAACTGGAACCTACCATTTGAGATCATGTGTGATGCTTCAGGTTTTGCTATTGGTGTTGTGCTAGGTCAGCGAGAAAACAAATTACTCCATGTGATTTACTATGCTAGCAAAACTCTGAATAATGCCCAGTTAAACTATACTACTACGGAGAAGGAACTGTTAGCCATTGTGTTCGCCTTAGACAAGTTTAGATCCTATCTCTTAGGTTCTAAGGTTATAATCTTCACTGATTATGCTGCTTTGAAGTATCTTCTTTCCAAGAAGGATACAAAACCTAGATTGATTAGATGGATCCTATTGTTGCAGGAATTTTCCTTAGACATTAGAGACAAAAAAGGTGCAAAAAATGTAGTAGCAGACCACTTGTCTAGACTTGTTGTGGATACCCCTGATGATTCCCCTCCTGTTAGAGATAGTTTTCCCGATGAACAACTGTTCTCTGTTACCCAATTACCTTGGTATGCGAATATAGTGAACTATCTTGTTACTGGTCGAATTCCCCAACATTGGGGTAAACAAGATCGTTCTAGATTTTTAGCTGAGGTTAAGCACTTCTTTTGGGATGATCCTTATTTGTTTAAGTATTGTCCAGACCAGATTATTAGGAGATGTATACATGAAATTGATCAGTCAAGTATTATTTCCTTTTGTCATGATCATGCTTGTGGGGGTCATTTTAGTGCTAAGAAGACTGCTGCTAAGATATTGTAGTGTGGATTCTATTGGCCTTCATTGTTTAAAGATTCCCACAGTTACTGTGTTACTTGTGAACGTTGCCAGAAATTATGAACCATTTCCCGTAGGAACATGATGCCCTTGAACCCTATTTTAGTTGTTGAGGTCTTTGATGTGTGGGGTATTGACTTTATGAGTCCGTTTCCTAATTCTTTTGGTAACCTCTACATCCTTGTCGCTGTAGACTATGTCTCTAAGTAGATTGAGGCGGTTGCGTGTAAAACCAATGACCATAGGGTCGTAGTCCAGTTTTTGAAAGAGAATATACTTACACGTTTTGGTACGCCGCGAGCTATAATTAGTGATGGAGGTTCACACTTTTGTAATAGACCATTTGCTCTTTTAATGAAACAGTATGGTATTACCCACAAAGTAGCTACCCCATATCACCCACAGACTAGTGGTCAGGTAGAGGTCTCCAATAGGGGAATTAAGCGTATTTTAGAGAAAACAGTTAATCCCAATAGGAAAGACTGGTCATTAAGGCTTACTGATGCCTTATGGGCTTACCGTACTGCATTTAAGACACCCATTGGAATGTCACCTTATCGTTTAGTATTTGGCAAGGCATGTCACCTGCCTGTTGAGTTAGAGCATAAATCCTATTGGGCTATTAAGCAGCTAAACTTTTCACTTGACAAGGCAGGAGCTCACCGAAAGCTCCAGCTCAATGAGTTGGACGAGATTCGTAGAGATGCATACGATAGTGCTAAGGAGTATAAGAAAAAAATGAAACTTGTGCATGATAAGAATATTTTACGAAAGTCATGTTCTCCAGGTCAAAAAGTTCTTCTGTATGACACTCGTTTGCATCTATTTCCCGGGAAGTTGCGCTCTCGGTAGACCGGTCCTTTTGTGGTCCGTACTGTTTTTCCTCATGGAGCTGTTGAAATCGAGACACCGGATGGTAGTAGTTCTTCGAAGGTTAATGGTCAGAGATTGAAACCCTTTTTAGAGCCCTTTCCTACAGGTGATGTTGAGGAGGTCCCTGCTTACCCTTGATTGACCATCGAGGTCATTGTATGTTGTATATTAGTTTTTGATTTCTCTCTTCACCCAGGTACTATCTTTCCAACTTCTCCTTTTGTTATTTTTGGTACTGCTTTTTCATTAGAAACATTGAGGACAATGCTAGATTTAAGTTTGGGGGTATGGGAAAAACTTTTTAGTTGCAATAAACAAACTCCAGAGCCTAGAAATTTATGCCTATTAAGGATGGCACTAACCAATCTAAGTGGATGGAAGCATTTTGGTTTTAGGAGTTGAGGAACCAATCTGAGTAGATGGAAACATCTATAAGAATCTATTCGTAAAAGCACAGAGCTCAGGTGTTAGAAATAACATGATAGTTTCGCCATATCTCGTTGAGACCTTTTCACTTCTGTTTTTATTTTCTTTTCTTTTTAAAATATGTTTCTCTAAGTGATTAGGTGGGGCTCACGATTCAAATTGTTACCACTGCTAGGGTGTAATAGAGTGATTGAGATACTAAAAAAAAAAAAAAAAAAGACCAGACCAATATACCAATCGGAATAAATTTTAACACTTGGATAGCAATATGTGTGTGTTCTCCCTGTCTCCGTCGCCTAAACAAGCGTGGAATGCAGGATCCACGGGAATTACCATGTAATCTGCTGACAAGAAAGCATGCGCTTGGATCCACAAGATCTAATCATGTTGTTAGTTCTAAATAAATAAATAATAAATGTGTGTTCAATAAATCGACCGTTGGTTCCCTTGTATATGCCAGACGAGTTGATCTAGAATTAGGATTATTGACCACTGGTCCCCTTGTATATGCCAGTTGTGTTGATATTAGTCAGACCGGTATCTCAATCCATTAGGATAGGTTCATCTTGGCAGAGGCCTTAAGACAGATATGAGAAAACACCATTCACCTAGTCAACATCAAAACCATCTATGTTTTTCTGTATCCATCTCTTAATCTTTCCATGTGATTTGTTGACTCCGGATATTGATGTCCATAGTTAAACTATCTGAGTAGAGCTCTGTCACTAATATACGAATTTTAGTATGCTTGAGTGCAAACTCGTGTACAGCAATTGGAATTTCGCATCAGGGTACTTCCTCTCGTAATCAATAAGTATGCCAACCAAGGAGGTTCTTTAGTACCATTTCAAGGTTCTGCGTAGATAGCTAGGGTCTGGAGTAAAGGTTTTGTGGGTACACCTCTGGTAAACCCTCCCGAGACTATAACTCGGCCACTAGGGCCACCTAGGGGTTCAAAGGCTTGTTGCACATGCTAAGTGCAATCGACGATGCCTGCGACAGTGAGTTAAGATTTTATTTTGTAGATTAAATTTGCTCGGGACTAGCAAATAATAAGTTTGGGGGTATTTAAAAAATTGATGTAATTTTGAATAGTGGTAGTAAAAGGTTCGTAAGACTTGTGAAAGCAATTGAATTTAGACTTATTTAAACTAAAAGTAGAGAAAATTTAAATCCAAAATTGTTTTTTTTTAAGATTGAAAATAACCAAGACACTAGATTCCACTATTACACATGAATGAATGATGATAAAAATTCCAAAACTCAAATTATTTTTAAAATCTCTTTTTCTTAATTCACAAATTATCAAGCATATTCTCAAACATTAATTGTATCCCTTAAGCATAGATTATCTAACCAAAGTATAACCTATCTAATTGAATCACAACTAATTAGGAAAAATTATTCAAACAATTAAAATTCTGCAAAGCAGTGATTTGAGTGAATTATAAATTGCAAATTAGATAAAAGTAAAATAATTACCAATTATTCATGCAACAATAGCTTCCTCCGTGCCTTGATTACACGAGAATTAGCTCATCATTATCATGGAAACATGCTCAAAATTCATCTTTATTAATGCTCAAAAATGGTTCACAAATGATGAAATGGGAGAAAAAATGATAAAAACCGGATTTTGTAACACTTATATTTGTTACAAAATCAATTGTTATAGAAAACGATAAAGGAATACCGTCACTAGCACTGTTGAAGAACGACGGTCTTTAAGGGTCTTATGTTCTTCGTACCTTCTTCACCAGCAGAAAACAACAGCTTCCTAAAAAAAATTATCGGATTTTTGATGCTCTAAACGTCTCCCTATTCTCTCCCTGAACTCTCTGACCCCTCTATGAGTCTCCTACAGCCTTTATATAGTCACAGGACCAAGAATACATTCGTAATAACTCAAAAATCTTCTCGATATCCAACCATTAACTCATGAATATTTTCTTTTCTGTTTTATGTTCTCACGCATTTGTTCGCAGTATACACGCTCCAACACTTCCTTGTTTGACTCCTCCACACTTCTGCAGCAACCAAACTCTATCAAAACTCAATCAACACACGTTCAAGCACGTTGTACTCCGAGATTGCATATTTTCTTCCCAACGAATATCCATCCCAACTGAACGCATTAAAACACTCATACCACCATTGTTTGGGCATATCACGTTCATCCCAATCAAAATCAGTGATTGAATCTCACTGAAACTCCTCCAAAAATCCAACAGAAAATTCCGCAGAAAACTGGAATTTTTCCCGCCAAAATTCTTTTTCAAACGATGAAGAAGGGTGTCCCCCTAACCAGACCGGGGGTGCGAATAGCAGGTGCCCCTTATCCAAACTGAGAGTCCGAATAACAAATGTCCCTTGGGTGCCTTTAGACAACTTTTCGAGCCGATTTTTTCCGTAAATGTTTATTGACCAAAAATACCTACAAACACATAAAACACCATAATAAGTACAAAAATGGGTACTAACAATATATACAATAGAGATGAAAATAGACACATAAATGCGTCTATCAGGGAGAAATAAGGGAGTTAATAAAATTCCTTCTCTTTGTTTTCTTCTTATAGGCGGCTGAAGAATCCAAAAACTTGGATGTCCTGAAATTCGATGGGAAGTTATTGCATGAAGGGACACATGGGGACCACCCAACCGGTACGTGCAAAAATGGCGGCGTTACGGAAGTTTTTTCTTCCAATCCTACCAAACGATAGAATATGAAAGAAAAGGGGCAAACTGTGAATACCAATATTCCGCGAATCACGTGTCACAATCTTAGTGGTTGCATACAGGATAACTGTGTAGCCCTCGCTATACAGAGAAACCTGAACAGCAAAGGATACCTTCGCAGATCTACTTTATCTCATCCCAAGAAGGGATACCTCGACGGCCAAGATGGAGAAAGTAAAGCCTAGTCTAGAGAGAGGCAGCTGGCGAAGGGACAGAGGTAGATGACATATCTAATCAGCATTAAATTCACAAATCTCTTATCTACACGCATAGCCAAAGCACATGGAGAGAGATGATGTGGCGGAACCTGACTGGTGAAGGCTAGTGGTGAATGAAGGTACAATCTGTACTGAGGCTGGGAAGTTCCCGAAGGAACGTGGGTCAGCTGAGGTGGCAGAGTCCGACTGGAGAAAGCACACGGTGAACGAAGGTACCATTTGTACGAAAGGTATATCAGGGAACGATGGACCCCAAGATATCAAAGATATACCTGGAGCAGAAGGGGCTAAAAATACCAAGCTTCACCAACAAATTGAAGGCATTCAATATCTAGGAGAAGAAGATTTAGTCTTAAGATTATACCTCTTTAATGTTTAGAACTTAAGTATTTACTTGAACTTGAGTTCTCTCTATTACTTTGGGAAGCATTTAAGATCTTTGTAACCACCACAGCTTAATCCAAACAAATCACTCATTACCCCGTGGATGTAGACAAAATTCGAACCACGTAATCTCTTGTGTCTTAATGATAACTTAGTAGCATTTACATTATATTGGTACTCTTTGTTATTATTGTGATCCAAGATATCTTTCATTACTTAGCATTATCAGTTCAACATAGGTATCAATACTACTTAGTATTCGATCCTCAGAGCTGTATACATTACGTAGACTATGGGAAAATTAGTAGTCACAATTACCAAACCATATTTCTGAAAACTCTCTTAGAAAACTTCTATTATTAGTCTACCACATTAACTAATAATATTTTCCATAGGATATTCTAGATCAAAGTATCAACAGTTGAACAACTCTATGAGTAACACAATTAGATTCATTTGATCTAGAAGTGTTAGATGAATGTGGTTAATACAAAAGTGTTCATATGGCTAACTTCGGTTAACTGTTAAGCCAACTCAATATACACGTTTAGGTACGATTACCCATATATAAATGAAGGTATATTTGATTTGTGTGTAACAAGCTAAGACCATCTAGCGGTGGAGAGATATTGCTTTGGTTTTAAGCAAACTTAGCTTGAATCTTCAATCAGGATTTCATCTAACGGTAAATATTGATTGCTTTGTTTCAAAGCTATCAAACCCTTATTTGAAGACTATATAAGGGAGAACTCTAGCAACTTGGAAACCTAATCCCCACACCTCTTGTGTGATACTAGTTGCGACTAGAGTCGATTCTCCTTAAACCTTGGTTTTTCCTAAAACCATTATAGGTTAACGACTAAAAAACTTCATTGGGATTCTGAAGCCATACCCAACTATTTTCTCTGTAGTTGCATGTTTTGATCTTACTTGTTCTATCGTGTTGAGTACTATCTTCTCTAAGATTTGCTCGAGATTTATCTCTGATAGGTAAGATATAAAAAGTAATCACAAAGCTCTTCGTCTCATTCTTTGTGATTCCACAATAACTTGTTCTACTACCATATAGTTAAGTTATTGTGAGGTGATTAATATTTCTAGGTTGTTCTTTTAGAATGTAAGACCGGATTATCAATTGGTTCCTGTTCACCTTGATTTATCAAAAGACGGAACAAAACATCGTAGTATTTCTGTGGGAGACATATTTATCTATCAAAATAGACTTTTCTATGGGAGACAGATTTATTTATAAAGTCTTCGACTTTGGGTCGTAGCAACTCTTAGTTGTGGGTGAGATCATCTAAGGGAAGTAAGTGCGTAGAGTCCTGCTAGGATTCAGAGGCGTAAGGAACGCAACTGTACCTTAATCGGTGTGAGACTTGGTTAGAACTCAACTACATTCAAATTCGAAGTTAACTTGTAGTAGGCTAGTGTCTGTAGCGGCTTAATACAGTGTGGTGTTCAAATCTGGACTAGGTGCCGGGGTTTTTCTGCATTTGCGGTTTCCTCGTTAACAAAATATCTGGTGTCTGTGTTATTTCTTTTCCGCATTATATTTTCTATATAATTGAAATATTACAGGTTGTGCGTAGTTCAATAAATTAGTAAATCCAACCTTTGGTTGTTGATTAACACTTGAACATTGGTATTTGGTACCGTTCAAGTTGTTTCTCATAATAATCAGGCTCACGGATTCTATATGTTTGATTTGCTGATTACGTTGAGAAACAAAGATATAACTCTTGGATATATTTCCTTGATTGAGTCTGACTGTCTTGTTGATTCTCCTGGAATTATATTGGAGTTAGTCCATACATATTGCCTAACAAAATATTGGGTGTGGTTGTTAGACTCCCACTTTTTCAATTGGTATCAGAGCAGGCAAACACGTTTAAGACCTCATAAGTCTGTATTTGTAGAAATCTGACTCTATGGATAGAAGCACTATATCTATAAACGCACCGCCAGTCTTCGATGGCTCGAATTACTTATGGTGGAAAATTGTTATAAGGGCCTTTATCCAAGCACGTGATTTTCAATCATGGGTTTATGTCTTTAATGGCTATAATCCTCTATTGGTTACAGTAGACGGTGTAACAGTTGCAAAGGATATTGTTAGGTATGAGCCTGACGAGATTCTTGCTGCAAAGCAAAATTCTGATGGCTTAAATGCTATCATACATGCCATTACCCTAGATCTTCAGCACCATGTGACTACGTGCACTCGGTCTAAAGATGCTTGGGATATCTTAGAAACCGTATTTGAAGGGAATACCTCTGAAAAGGAAGCTAGGCTTCAAAACCAAATTCTGATTGAGAAAACCTTCGTATGGCTGATGAAGATTCATTTGATGAGTTTAATCGCAAAGTTTCTAAAATTGTTAATGCATTCTTTGCATTTGGTAAGACTATTCTTGAAAAGGACATTGTGATGAAAATTCTCAGATCGTTGCCAGCTAGATACGATTCTAAGAAACATGCCATCGTTGAAAGAAATAACCTCGAAACCCTTTCCAGAAATACTCTTATTGGAAAGCTAAAGATTTTTGATCTTGAACTGAGTAAAAGAGAAAATCTTCACATGTCTTGCAATCCTGTTGCTACATCTGATGAAAAGTCTCTATGTTCTGATTTGATTGATACAAAGGATGAGAATTGCTTTAATTCAACTCTTTCACTGTTTGCATAACAGTTAAAGAAAACTCTAAGATAGAGAAAAATAAAGTCTCAAAAGAATTTGTCTTCATTCAATGAAAAGGATAGAAAAGTTCACAAAGACTATGATAATGGAACTTGTTTCAAGTACCATAAAAGTGTTCATAATTCTGGTCTTCCTAATAAGGAGGTTAGTGAGTTAACCAAGGCATGGATGGAAACTCTTGACTACTGTCCTAAGGAAGATGTCTGTGAATGTTCTCTCACCTACTTTGTTGATAATCACACTTTCCTTTCTAACAGCTCTGATTGTTCCATGATAAACGATCTAACTTCTCCAGAAAAGAAAATTGATCTTTTAACCAAAGATTTGTACTCAATGAAGAGTATGTTTCAACTGGAAAAGGAATCCTGGATTAAAGGATTGAAAATCTGGAATGTCAACTGAAGAGATTAAGACAAGAAAATGCGACATCTTGCAATCATGATTTCAAGAAGAAGAATCGATTATCCTCGATACTCTTTTAAACTCAATCAACATATTACTCCTGAAAATATGTCATACACAAATCCCTGTAATGAGAAAGACATAAATTACAATGGCACGACAAATCATTTGTCTCCCTTGTATAAAAAACAGGATCATCCAGAGACAGCTTGCACGAAGGTTCTTAAAAAATCTCCTTCTGTTAATTTAAGTTATCAGAAGGAGAAAAGAAAATCTCATAAGAAGTCTACGTCACCTTCGAAAGAGATTATCGGAACCTTTCATAGTTTACGAAAATCGCTAAACAGGGCTTTCAGAACATTGTAGGAAAGGAAGACATCTCTTGTTCGTCCCTCCATAAAAAGAAATTAGAAACAAGGAATTACAAAATCTTCCTCTTCTCATGAGAATCCACCCGATCCTATATTGAATGGGAAAAATTACAACTTGTAATAGGTTCTGAGATTGTTTTTGTTTTCCCTTGAATAAGGACCATAATCTTCAAGAGGGCTGTGAAAATATTTTTGTGGTTTTCTTATGACTTGTCTCTGTATCTACTTCATGTGCTCTAACTTCTGAGCCAAGAACTGTTTTTGTGCATAAACGGTTTACCTAATAAAGTCGTTTTAAGGATATCCAAAATTCTATTAGGGTTTTGGTAAAAGGTTCTTTTAGGAATTTATCCCATATCTTCTTCTTTTTAAGAAGGAAGATGGCATTCCTCTAAGCAAGCATTCCATTTACCTTTCTATATCATGTACTCATCAAGTCTTTCCAGTAAAGAAGATGATGTCTGGACTGTTCTCTTTCCCTCTAAGAAAGTTCGTTTTGGTTCTTCTGATAATGAGATGTGTCAAGACAAACATGATTCCTCCTCCGATGTGAATCCTACTATTTCTCATTTTGATAAGCTCTCATTAACTATGAATCTTGTTTTGGAACAAGTACGTGCATTGAAGAGTGAACTCGAATCTTCAACCAAACGACTAGAGGACAAGATGGATAATCTCGAATCCAGGATTGATCTAATTGAAGATGAGCTTGATGATTATATGGAATATGAGAAGAGTCTTCAAAGTAAGTGAAATGTGTTTTTGTTTCTTTCTTAAATAATGTCTAGGAAACTTCTTATGCGAATTTATTCTTATGTTTTAAGAAGGATAACTAGGGTTTGGAATAGCAAATATTGTGATTACACATAGCTATTGCCAACGATTTTCATCTTGCAGTGTTTTAGACTTATTAGTTTAAATTCTAAGTTATTTGGAAGATGATTTTGCAGGTATTAATCTTTATGGTTTTTTATATTGCAATTTTTTTATGGGATATGTGTGTTTACGTCTGTGAACTATGATTATCCCATATATGTCAAAAGTTAAGTCCATTATGTCTTTATGCAAACATTGATAAAAGATAGAATGAACTTTTGTATATTCCGAAGTATTGATCTTTCCCTGATCCACTTCTATGTGAAAGTACTGTATAGCTCCGTAAGTTTTCTTATGTTGAGCATTTCCGATTAAATTAATCATTAAGGTTCTCTTGTGGTTAATTTATTCGAGTTTTCTGGATACAAATTCATGCTTCGTGTGATTTGTTAATGTCCAAAGAAATCCTTCTTTTCTCGTAAAAGTAAGGTCGCTCTTGTTGTTCTTTCGGGAATGACATTTTATGGGGGAGAGTTCTTAATTGAACTTGTGCTTAATTGTCAAATCTTTGTGGGGGAGTGCGGCTGTGGAATATTGTAGGAGTTATCTTGTATCTTTATAAACTCCTTGATGAATACACTAAGTTTCGACTTTGTGAAATCATCGAAACAAAGTTGATATGTTCTCTTTTAGTCATGAATAATCTCTTTGAGAATTTCATTATGATCCCGTTAGTTTTCGTACCTTTGCCAATTTATATTGACAAAAATGGGGAAAAGTATTTTGTAGTTCACACTACATACATATGGTTTACGGATCATTATGTAAAGGGGAATGGTTTGCATTGTGAGATGAAGTATTGACTAAGAGGGAGTGATACATTATCACCATAGTATTATTGTCAAAGTTGTGATATAATTGAATTTTGATGATGTGTAATAATACTATGACACTGTATAACAATAATTGACAACAACAGTTTTCTTATTGTTATGGCTACGGATCTTCAACAACTATGATGCTGAGTTGAACATGTTCAGAATCACTGGAATACTTGGAGTAACGAAGAATTCAAGGAATGTTGAAGAACCAGGAAAAACAAGCATGTTGGATGAGAAGCTACAAAGTTTATTTATTTTGTAATCTATATGTATTGATAGTTTTGTCACTAAGATTGACAAAGGAGGAGATTATTATAGCACTGCTCGGTCGAACTCAGAAGCGTTGCTATCTCAAACTTGTTTGTCAAGTTTAGGTGTCAAAACTATATGTCCTTAATTTCTAGTCTACTTATAGCTATGTCTCGGATTAGGATATAATGTGTAGTTGAGCTTTAGAATTCATGGCGTTCATCGATTGAAGACGGAGATCTACTGAGGAGAGCTTAGAGGAAATTCATCAACAAAAGGTATGTGGAGACTTAAACTCATCTTATCACTCATAAGTCTATTATATTCTATGTCATATTGTTACTAAGTCGTATAGCTATATAGACTTTTACATTATACATATTTGATATTTCGAGCTGAGTTTAACTCGCTTATATCTTTCTCGAAATATGTGTTGGAAAGCTTTTTTATTTAACTACGTTCATCATTATTCTTGACGAGTTTAGTTGGAAACAATGTATTTGTTGGAAACTAAATTATGAGTCAAAAGATAATCATGTGAAAATTGCCTTGTAACATCTTACATGATTTGTGTAAGACAGTCATTTGATGTAGACTCGGAATGTTTCATATTGATCATTAGATCACTTAAAAATTACTTATAAGCTAATGGTTTGTGTGAGACAACCATTGTTGTCTTCAAAGGATGTTTCAATGATTGAAATGGGAGTTTAGAATAATTAACCATTGTATGGACATAGCACAGTATGCATACCAGTATGCAAAGTGTTGAAAGAATGATTCAGGTTCGGGAACCAAGTATGCATACCGTATGCGAACGGTTTTAACTGTCAAAATCTGGGAACCAAGTTTGCATACCAGTTTGCAAACTGTTTCACCTGAACTCGGTCTAGAACGACAGTATGCGTACCCGTTTGCGAACTGTCAGAAAAGATCAAAGTCCGGAACTTAGGTTTGCGTACCCGTTTGCAAACTTATGTGGTTAAGTTCTAAAATCGGTTAAGTATGATTTCATACTCATGAACAAATACATTTATATATTAAGGAATGCAATCTTTGCAAACCGTGGCTAAAGTGTTCATGAACTGATTCTTTTGAATCAATACGATTTTGCTTCAATTGTGTCTTGTATACTTCTATGAGAATATAAACAATTGAACAACTCTATGAGTAACACAATTAGATTCATTTGATTATCATTTGATCTAAAAGTGTAAGATGAATGTGGATAATACAAAAGTGTTCATATGGCTAACTTCGGTTAACTGTTATTGAGCCAACTTAATACACACGTTTAGGTACGGTTACCCATATCTAAATGAAGGTATATTTCATTTGTGTGTAACAAGCTAAGACCATCTAACGGTGGAGAGATATTGCTTTGGTTTTAAGAAAACTTAGCTTGAATCTTAAATCAGGATTTCATCTAACGGTGAATATTGATTGCTTTGTTTCAAAGCTTTCAAACCCTGATTTGAAGACTATTTAAGGGAGAACTCTAGCAACCGGGAAACCTAATCCCCACACCTCCTGTGTGATACTAGTTGCGACTAGAGTCGTTTCTCTTTTAACCTAGGTTTTTCCTAAAACCATTATAGGTTAACGACTTAAAGACTTCATTGGGATTCTGAAGCCAGACCCAACTATTTTCTCTGTAGTTGTGTGTTCTGATCTTACTTGTTCTATCGTGTTGAGTACTATCTTCTCAAAGATTTGCTCGAGATTTATCTCCGATAGGTAAGATATAAAAAGTAATCACAAAGCTCTTCGTCTCATTCTTTGTGATTCCACAATAACTTGTTCTACTACCATATAGTTAAGTTATTTTGAGGTGATTGATATTTCTAGGCTGTTCTTCGGGAATGTAAGGTCGGATTATCAATTGGTTCCTGTTCACCTTGATTTATCAAAAGACAGAACAAAACATTGTAGGTATTTCTGTGGGAGACGGATTTATCTATCAGAATAGACTTATCTGTGGGAGATAGATTTGTTTATAAAGTCTTCGACTTTGGGTCGTAGCAAGTCTTAGTTGTGGATGAGATCATCTAAGGGAATCAAGTGCGTAGAGTCCTATTGGGATTCAGAGGCGTAAGGAACGCGGCTGTACCTTAATCGGTGTGAGACTTGGTTAGGGCTCAACTACATTCCAGTCCGAAGTTAACTTGTAGTAGGCTAGTGTCTGTAGCAGCTTAATACAGTGTGGTGTTCAAATCTGGACTAGGTCCCAGGGTTTTTCTACATTTGTGGTTTCCTCGTTAACAAAACTTATGGTATCTGTATTATTTCTTTTCCGCATTATATTTTCTGTATAATTGAAATATCACAGGTTGTGCATAGTTCAATCAATTGGTAAATCCAACCTTTGGTTGTTCATTGAAATTGATTGACACTTGAACATTGGTCTTTGGTACCGTTCAAGTTGTTTCTCATAATAATTAGGCTCATAGATTCTATCTTTTTGATTTGCTTGTTACGTTGAGAAACAGAGATATAACTCCTGGATATATTTCCTTAATTGAGTCTAACTATCTAGTTGGTTTTTATGGAATTATATTGGAGTTAGTACATACAGATTTCCTAACAAAATATTGGGTGTGGTTGTTAGACCCCCGCTTTTTCAATAACTGTTTCATGCCATACGCATGTGTAACTACTTAGTACACATCTATATACAAGTGTAACTTTGCACTACACATGCCATATTAATGAGTGCAAAATATTGCGTATTTCTATATCTTTTTATTGGCATTTAACTCATCTTTTGTGCTCTAATTCTCTATTTTATCCCAAATTCTGTATTTTTATTGTTTTCAAGAATACTTACTTTTACTAATTAATTTTGTGTTTTTAGGTACTAAATAAAGCTTGGATGAACTGAGAAGCCAAAAGAGTATGAAATTGGTGGCCTGGGACGTAAATGCACTGAGAATTTCTGGAGAAATGTTGTACAAAGAGCAGCTGCAATCCGCTTGCACTCATTCCACAAGCCTCTTGCAAGAGATACACTAGCAGTCGGCTTGATATATTAGCTTTGAAGAAGATATGGGCTTGGTAGAGAACCCAAAACCCAAACCCGTTTTCCAAACCCGAGATATCAAATCTGATACACCCGTTCAACACCCAACAGATAATCAAGATCCAACAGCATCTCTGCTCGTTCCATCAAAGTTTGATGTCTACGATACACACCGTAACACCACCTATTTCTTCCCCTGTTCGAACAGAAACCAAAACCATCTCCATTTCTTCTCTTCATCCATCTCCTCGACCATCTCTGTTCACTGCCCTCTTCCATCAAATACATCTTCCCGACCATCTATGCCTACAGCCACCAATACAATTAAACTCTTAGTCTCTATCTCTCTCTCAATCTTATCTTTTTCTTTATCTAGAACAGCAACCCTAGAAGCTAGGATTGAGAGAGATAAGACTAGGGTTTTGTTCAACAGCTGGAAAATCAGGTTTGCAGAGTTGAATTGAAGAAGGGAACTGTCAGAAACGCGTTTGGGTGAGTTGGGTCCCTCTTAATTGTCAAATTGAAGAAGAATATGGAGAATTTTGTGTATAAATAGGGGTTGATTCTTTGTAATTCATCATCCGAATTTAGTTGGATCAACTGCTTACTTTAATATCATTGTGTTTTAATCATCTTCACTATGTTCTAACTCCATTTGCTAGGGTTTAGATGAAACCCTTGATTGTATGCTAGGATAGTCAATTTCCTGTTATTGTTCTTGTTGTGCTTCACTGCTTTAGGAAGGATAGTTAGCTAATTGATCAAATTAGCCTGTGATTAGTTGTACTGTAAGAAGACAGCTAATACTAGGGGTGAGTTAGTGAAGTTGGTTGATAAATCATCCATTTGAGACCTTCAAGGAAAGAACAAGACTATAACTTGAATGAGTATTGCCTTAGCATAGGATTATGAGGTGGATTCGACTGCCCTAGTACTCTTTAACCCCTTGTTTACAATCTGCTTTACCATTTCAGTTACTACCAAATATCTTTGTCGTATCGACACTCAACAAAACAACGCTTTGTGCTATTCTCTCAGTTTTGAATCAGTTTTAGTAAGACCTTAGCTTCAACTCAACACCTACCAAGTCCCTGTGGATCGACCTGTATTTGCACCTTACACAATAAGCCACTGTGCACTTGCAGTCATTGTAGGTACTGTTTAGAGACCTACCAAGTTTTTGGCGCCGCTGCCGGGGACTCGGTAGCGGTGTAATCAATTCTTTGGTTCCGTTTTACTGATTTTCAGTTTATTTCTTGTATATATGTGTTAAATTATTGTGTTAGATTAGTGTTAGTTGTACTTTTAATTTTTCAGTCACTTGCATCAGATATATTTTGCATCTTGTCATTGCACTTTGAACCACTTCCTGCCATTGTAGTTATAGCTTAATTCTGTAGCACACCTTTTCTCTTTTCCTGCCACCTTTAGTATAACTCTGTAGAGTAATCCATTTATTCATCCTGCATCTCATGTGTTGGCTTTTAGTTATTTGCATCTCTTTTGGTTTTAACTTTCTCAGTTCTCTGCATTTGCAATCTGTAGCCTGCTATTATAATTTAACTGTTTAAACTTTAATCCATCTGTATATACACTGCATCTTAGTTCTGTACTGCCAGCTAGTTTACTTGCATCCTGCAGCATAAACTACTTGTATCCATATTTAGTTTCTTTTATATATTGTTGCACTCTGTAAGCATAGTTCTTTTTATTTCAAATTTCAACTGCATCTTCGCATAATCAGCATTCACATAGCCCTGTAGCAGTAATATAGTCTGTCAGTTTTATGAGATTCTGTGAATACTTTGAAATTTCTTTATTTTTACCTTTGTTAATTCCATTTTAGTAGTGTAACCCATTTGTTTATATAATCTGCATCCGTTTAACTGTAAGTTTTAAATTTCAATCATTCCATTCGCATAAACTGCATCATTGTTCATCTCATATCTAGTTTGAGTTGTCTGCATCTGCAATTAAACTCATTTTGCAACTTTTGTTTGAAATTCTGTAGCTCAGTTGTGTTTGTTGGGCTCCTTTGTTTCGAAGTTTTAAGCATATTACCATCTGTGGATATCCATCATTAAGTTTAGTCATATAGGAATCTACAGGATCATAGTGTGCAGCTGTTCATTAGCACTTTGTTAACACCTGCTATTTCATTCAGCGTCTGGCCTAACTTGAACTCAATCCTGCAAGACCTGGTTTGTCACATCTCAGCTGCACTACAGTCTCCATTCTGAAATTTCTGAACCTCCCGTTGTGCTGACTAAATTGTATTCTGTAGAATAGCTTGTACATCAGTTAAATCTCTTGGTTCTGTAACTTTCAGCATGCCACAACCTGTAACTTTCAAACTGTTGTGATTCTGAAAGTCATGTAACTGCATCCTGTCATTTTTAGCACTTACATTGTTTCTGCAGGTACAACCTTTTCAGCATAGCTTAAACTTTTCTTAGGATAATCCGTAATCTGTGTCTCCTGATAGTTGTGTCATTTAGCTGTATTCTGCAGTCCATTTGTGTAAATCTGTAATAACAATATCCACCATCTGTCGATCAACATCACTGACATGCGGTAGATTCCTCTTGCAGTTAGTTATACTCAGTTCCTATTCTGCCCTGTTTCTTTCTTTTTCTATCCACTTTCGAGAACTGAGACTTTTTGTTGAGCTGACAGGTACCTTTGATACCAAAGCAGCGAACCAAAGACCACATTTACCTGTCTTTATGGTACATTTGCTTATCGTCGCATGCCTTTTGGGTTGTGTAACGCACCTGCTACTTTTCAATGTTGCATGATGAGCATTTTTTCTGACATGGTAGATAAATTTCTTGAAATTTTCATGGATGATTTTTCTGTCTTTGGGTCTTCCTTTGATGAATGTTTGCATCATCTTACTCTTGTGCTGATTTGATGTAAAGAAAAGAATTTGGTTTTAAACTGGGAAAAATGTCATTTCATGGTTAATTCAGGCATCGTCCTAGGGCATATCATTTCTGAAAAAGGCATAGAAGTAGATAAATCCAAGGTTGATCTCATTCAACACTTGCCGCAACCTCGCTCTGTGAGGGAGATAAGGTCATTCTTATGCAACGCCGGTTTTTACCGGCGGTTCATCAAAGACTTTAGTAAAATTTCAAGACCTTTGTGTAGTCTTCTTGCAAAGGATGTTGCATTTGTCTTTGATGATGCTTGTAAGGAAGCATGGGAGCAATTGAAAGCTCTTCTCACATCTGCCCCTATAGTCAGACCACCTGATTGGACTTTACCATTTGAAATTATGTGTGATGCATCTGACTATGCTGTAGGAGCTGTTTTAGGTCAGCGAATAAACAAACTCCCTTATGTGATCTACTATGCTAGTAAAACACTTAATGATGCTCAATTAAATTATTCAACAACTGAGAAAGAATTACTAGCTAATGTGTTTGCATTGGATAAGTTTAGATCTTATTTGATAGGATCTAAAGTCATCATATATTCTGACCATGCTGCATTGAAATATCTTTTGTCTAAAAAAGATGCTAAAGCTCGTCTAATTCGATGGATACTCTTGTTACAAGAGTTCAATCTCGAAATTCGAGATAAGAAAGGGTCTGAAAATGTTGTTGCTGATCACTTATCTAGGTTGAATGTTGAGTTTGTTGATGAGTCATTGTCTATTAGAGAATCATTCCCTGACGAACAATTGATGCCTGTATCTGAAATGCCTTGGTTTGCTGATATTGTTAACTACCTTGCTACAGGAAGAATGCCTTTGCATTGGTCTAGACAAGACCATTCTAAATTATTGGCTGAAGTGAAATATTTCTTTTGGGATGACCCATACTTGTTTAAATACTACCCAGACCAACTCATTAGGAGATGTGTCCCCGGTTCTGAACAAAGAGATGTCATCTCTTTCTGTCATGACCATGCATGTGGAGATCACTTTAGCGCCAAGAAAACAGCTGCAAAGATCTTGGAGAGTGGTTTCTATTGGCCATCATTGTTCAAAGATAGTCATGCATTCTGTGTTGCTTGTGACCGATGCCAGAAATTATGAAGTATCTCAAGAAGAAACATGATGCCCTTACAACCTATTTTGATTGTTGAATTGTTTGATGTATGGGGTATTGATTTCATGGGTCCTTTCCCTAATTCTGAAGGTAAGTTGTACATTCTTGTTGTTGTTGATTATGTTTCTAAGTGGGTAGAATCCATTGCATCCAAAACCAATGATCATAAAGTAGTTCTTTCTTTTCTAAAAGATAACATCTTTTCTCGTTTTGGAACACCTAGGGCAATAATCAGTGATGGTGGTTCCCATTTTTGCAATAGACCTTTTGAATCACTTATGCGCAAGTATGGAATCACTCACAAGGTAGTAACACCATACCATCCTTAGTCCAGTGGCCAAGTAGAAGTTTTTAATAGGGAAATTAAGCATATTCTTGAAAAGACGGTTAATCAAACTAGGAAAGATTGGTCTTTACGTTTAAATGATGCTTTGTAGGCCTATAGAACTGCATACAAAACTCCCATCGGCATGTCCCCTTACAGACTTGTGTATGGTAAAGCTTGTCATCTACCTGTAGAGTTAGAACATCGTGCATATTGGGCTGTTAAGAAATTGAACTTTGATCTTGATAAGGCTGGTACCCAAAGGAAACTTCAACTCAATGAGTTAGAAGAGCTAAGAAATGATGCATATGATAGTGCCAAAATGTACAAAAATAGAATGAAAGTGTTTCTTGACAAGCGCATTTTGCGCAAGTCTTTCACACCTGGTCAAAAAGTTTTATTGTACAACACTCGTTTGCATCTTTTTCCAGGAAAGTTACGTTCTCGATGGTCAGGTCCATTCTTTGTACGTACTGTTTTCCCTCATGGAGCTGTTGAAATCGAAAATACAGCAAACAAGAACATCTTCAAGGTCAATGGTCAGAGATTGAAACCATTTCTGGAGCCACTTCCAACAGAGGTTGAGACCACTGACTTGGAAGACCCCGTCTATGTGGACTAAACTGGTTCACCCGTGTACATACATATGGATTAAAACTCCATTTTCTTTCCCCTTTCTTTCTTTCTGTATAGTTTTTTTTATATGTGTTCTAACCAAACTTTTTGTCTTATCACTCTTGTTGTTTGCTTTCAAAGCATTCATCCATTTCTAGTTTAGCACCATCCTTTTTGCATCTGGTAATCTCTTTCCTTTAAATCTACTCTACATTGTTCTCCTGGTATGTTGTTGTAATTCTGCTCATACGTTGAAACATTGAGGACAATGTTCGATTTAGGTTTGGGGGAGTATTTTTCATATAGAGTTTTTAGTATTTTGCATTTAAATAATAGAAAGAAAAAAATCTTCAAAATACTCTTGCAAAAATTTGCATAAAACCTCAAACTTGTAGAGATTTTAGAGTTGCTAGCATGTTTCTAGCTATGTTTACGTAGAGAGTCTGACCGAAATAACTGAAATTGGAAGAACTAGAGAACACAATCGGGTTTCTTAGTTGTTAGAGCGTTAAAGTTGGATTTAACCATGCCGGTGGGCGAATTAGGTGCAGCAAAGATATTTGGTATTAGAGTTGTGATCACCTTTAGTGGAGACTACCTAATTTTACATCCAGCGAGGCACCGACCTTCATTTTTTGTGACTATCTAAAAAGTCCTTTTAGAGTGTGTGTCACCGTACGTCAATTCCGGGTAGGAATGGTGAGCTACCCAACTTCGCACCACTTTCAGCACTATTTTTGATCTCTTGAGTGCTAATTTTGTCAATCATGAGGATGACGTCTAAAGATGAAAACTCCTTCTTGTAGTTTGATTTGCAGTTAGCACCACTCTCTCTCCCCCTCTCTCTCTCTCTCTCTCTCGACAATATCAACAGATCCATAGAAATACATCATCATCAACGAGCAGAGCAACGCCAGATTCTATGAAGAAAGATTGAAATAGTCCGAGGTTTACATGCAACAATACAAGGAAGAGTAACAATTCATATCCAAAGTGAAGATACAGTACAAAGTAGAATTCTTTATACAAGATTGAAGACTTATCTTACAAGAGCAAAGAAGATGAGAGTTATTGAAGTTCACGAAATCAAGACAATACAGGTTGTGAAAAATCAAGTGATAAAGTCCTTCCTCCACGGCTTTAGTAGTTTCATTATTATTTTTGTTTTATTTTTAGTTTGTATTCTATCTTTAAAAAAAAAAAAAAAATTAACTCGGGGCACAGTCATCAATATGCTATGCCCTTTGTTCAAAAATATATAAAAAAGAAAGAAAAAAAGTTTGTTTGTATTTATTTAATAACGCCATGGTAAAGAAGAAAATTTTAAGAGGAAATTTCAAGCAACAGGGAAATTAAAGAGAAGAATCAGAAATTGTCAAGGTTCTCCGAAGTTCAGAAGTTCATCATCAACAGTTGAAGACTGAAGACGAAGATGATTCTATGGATGATGTGAGAGTGGTGCTGATTGCTGATCAGATGTGAAGGTAAGTGAGTACTCCCATCCTTGCTAATGGTTGATTTCCTTTCTTAGAGATCATCAGAAAAATATTTTTTTTTCCCCACGATTTTGTGAAGTCTCCAGAAATTATTTCGGAAGGTTCTCCTTCCCACCGTTCAACGTGTGCAGGATTTCTCTCTTTATTCTTGCTTGCACACATGAGAGACTAAAAAAGCGGTCTTTTTGAGTGCAATTATCATAAAACCCTATCGGTGAGGAAAAAGTCGAGGCTTGTGATGACTCTCGAACCCGAATTCTTTCATATGGTGTGGTTATTTCTCGCTCAACTCTTAAGGATGAGAATGCGTTCTTTGGTATTTCTAACTTCTTGTTACTAGCATGCATAAACTCTATGTCCTCATAGCTCCCTGGATGCTTGGGACTCTGATACGCTTTGAAGTTGGAGAAGGTTTTGTGGGTACACCTCTAGTAAACCCTCACGAGACTATAACTCGTCCACTAGGGACACTTAGGGGTTTAAAGGCTTATTGCATTCGCTAAATGCATATGAGAGACCAGCGACAGTGGTATAGTTAGGATTTCTTAATTTCTGTTTCACTTGAGGACAAGTAAAATTCAGGTTTGGGGGTATTTGATGAGTGCAAAATATTGCGTATTTCTATATGTTTTTATTGGCATTTAACTCATCTTTTGTGCTCTAATTCTCTATTTTATCCCAAATTCTGTATTTTTATTGTTTTCAAGAATACTTACTTTTACTAATTAATTTTGTGTTTTTAGGTACTAAATAAAGCTTGGATGAACTGAGAAACCAAAAGAGTATGAAATTGGTGGCCAGGGAGACTAAAGGCAATGAGAATTTCCGGAGAAATGTTGCACAAAGAGCAGCTGCAATCCGCTTGCACTCATTCCGCAAGCCGCTTGCAAGAGATACACTAGCAGTGGGCTTGATATATTAGCTTTGAAGAAGATATGGGCTTGGTAGAGAACCCAAAACCCAAACCCGTTTTCCAAACCCGAGATATCAAATCTGATACACCCGTTCAACACCCAACAGATGTTCAAGATCCAACAACATCTCCGCTCGTTGCATCAAAGTTTGATGTCTACGCTCCACACCGTAACACCACCTATTTCTTCCCCTGTTCGAACAGAAACCAAAACCATCTCCATTTCTTCTCTTCATCCATCTCCCCGATCATCTCTGTTCACTGCTCTCTTCCATCAAATCCATCTTCCCGACTATCTCTGCCTACAGCCACCAACACAATTAAACTCTTAGTCTTTTTCTCTCTCTCAATCTTATCTTTTTCTTTATCAAGAACAGCAACCCTAGAAGCTAGGATTAAGAGAGATAAGACTAGGGTTTTGTTCAACAGCTGGAAAATCAGGTTTGCAGAGTTGAATTGAAGAAGGGAACTGTCAGAAACGCGTTTTGGTGAGTTGGGTCCCTCTTAATTGTCGAATTGAAGAAGAATATGGAGAATTTTGTGTATAAATAGGGGTTGATGCTTTGTAATTCATCATCCGAATTTAGTTGGATCAACTGCTTAATTTAATATCATTGTGTTTTAATCATCTTCACTATGTTCTAACTCCGTTTGCTAGGGTTTAGATGAAACCCTTGATTGTATGCTAGGATAGTTAATTTCCTGTTATTGTTCTTATTGTGCTTCACTGCTTTGGGAAGGATAGTTAGCTAATTGATCAAATTAGCCTGTGATTAGTTGTACTGTAAGAAGACAACTAATACTAGGGGTGAGTTAGTGAAGTTGGTTGATAAATCATCCATTTGAGACATTCAAGGAAAGAACAAGACTATAACTTGAATGAGTATTGCCTTAGCATAGGATTAGGAGGTGGATTCGACTGCCCTAGTACTCTTTAACCCCTTGTTTAAAATCTTCTTTACCATTTCAGTTACTACCAAATATCTTTGTCGTATCGACACTCAACAAAACAACGCTTTGTGCTATTCTCTCAGTTTTGAATCAGTTTTAGTAAGACCTTATCTTCAACTCAACACCAACCAAGTCCCTGTGGATCGACCTGTATTTGCACCTTACACAATAAGGCACTGTGCACTTGCAGTCATTGTAGGTACTGTTTAGAGACCTACCACATATGGATGTGTAACTTCTGGATACACACGCGATATGCATGTGTAACTTCTGTGTGCACATCCATATGTTTACGGTGGTCGACAGTGGTGGCGGGTGGTGGTTGTGGGCGGCGATGGCGGTGGTGGTTGGCGGTGCTGGGTGGCGGTGATGGTGATGATAGGTGGTGGTCGGAGGTGGTTGGCGGTGGTTGGAGGTGGTTGCCCGGGGGAGGTGGTTGGCGGTGGTGGTTGGAAGCGGTGGTGGTCGGAGGTGGTTTGGTGGTGATCGGAGGTGGTTGGCAGTGGCTGTGGTGGTCGGAGGTGGTGGGAACATCATCACACTATATTTTAATAATTATGGGCTTAAATTTAAATTTTATTTAATTATGGGCTTGACAATATCTATAAGGGTATCAACATCTTTTAATATTTCGGGGCCTAGATATAAACTTCTTTTAATTAAGGCTTGATATTATGGGTAACCCATGGGTGGGGCCTAAGCCTAAAAACTAGTTTTCACTCATTCTTCGTCTATGAGCTGTATGTACAAGTTCGTTTCTATAAATAGACGACTCTTTCTTTATTACCAAAACGTGAACTAAAGATTATATCTTTTCTTTTCTTCTCAATTAAGCAAAATATGAAGAAGCAAAATATGAACTTATGAAAATATGAAGAACATACAGATAGGATATAAAGTCTTCAAAAGAAACATACCATGCAAAAATATGTTATAAACGTGATTCAGCAACATAAATTGACATTCGACAATGTGACAAAACAAGAAGATTATGTTTGCAGAAGTCATTTTTATAACATAAAATGACTCGGTAACCTTTTCCTTTCTTAATAGGCTTAATACTCATGTACTACCACTCTTGGACCATATCTGAAAATACGGGGGTACCAAAATACACCACCAACTTTTTCTTAGGAAACCCGTAAAGACAAACCTAAATACAATTCCGAGAGTTCAAATTAATGAATCTCAATCAAGGAATAATATTCAGAGTTATATATCTATCTCCCATAATTAGAAAGTTTACAGAGACAAGTATGTGAACTTGATTTACATGTGAGAGTACTTGGACTATTCCAAAGATCAATATCCAAGAATCAATCAAGTCGTATCCTACAAACAGGGATGGATGTATCTACTTTGATTGATTTACTACAACCTGTGATATTTTTTATTATAAAGATAAACAATATAATGCGGAAAATAAATAACACGGACACCAGAAATTTTGTTAAAGAGGAAACCGCAAATGCAGAAAAACATTGGGACCTAGTCCAGATTGAACACCAAACTGTATTAATCCGCTACAGACTCTAGCTTACTACAAATTACTTCGAACTGGAATATAGTTGAGACCGAATTAAACCCTCACAGAAATTCATTTACATTCCCGCTCCTTACGCCTCTTGAATCCCAGCAGGACTCCGCGCAATTGATTCCCTTAGCTGACGTCCTTTACATCCTAAGAGTTGTTTCAACTCAATTGAAGACTTTAAACCAATCTGCCTCCCATAGATAAGCTTATATGTGATTTCCTTTTTTATCGTAGATCAAGGTGAGACTGGAAATTGATAGCAACGGACAAAGTCTAGCTAACCTCAAAATCCGGTCTTACGACTCCCGAAGAGCAGCCAAGATTCTTATTCACCTCACAAGTATTAAACCTGTGGAATCACAAAGTCTGAGACGGAGATAAATTTGCGATTTCTATCTATCTTTTTTGAGTGAGCAGCTCAACAATCAAAACAAGATCAGGATACTCGAACTATCAAGATAAAGATAATTGGACCTAGCTTCACGAATCTCTAGGTGAAGTCTTTTTAGTTGCTAAACCCTAGAAGTGTTTGAGGGAGACGACGACTCTAGTTTACAACTAGGACACACAAAGATAGTGTCGGGGATTCAAAAATCCCAGTTGCTTGAGGTTCTCTCGTATATATACTTTCAATGTACAGGTTTCTTTAGGTTTAAGCTAAGATAGCTTTAGAAACAAGCAAACAATATCCACCGTTTAGTGAATCTTTGATTAACATACCAAGATATACACTCTGGTTAGGATGAACCGTAACCGAACTATGTATAAAGACATTGTTCATGGACGGTTAGACAAAACTAGTCGATTGAACCATAAGCTTAATCATTTTCATATAACACTTAAGGCTTTAAGCTTGAGTCACAACCATAGGTTATAATGTGATCAATCATGCCTAAATAGTGTTTTTAGAGATTTATTTAAATGCCAATTATCTCACAGAAATAATTTTTGTGCATCTGAAAGTATTCGACAGGGAAAGTACGTACTCTACCTTGTTCGTGACTATTTTATCATGGTACATGTACTGGGTATGTGTACCCTTAAGACAAAAACGAGTTTAGGAACTCACAAAACTTTTCCAGTTTACATACCAGGTGTGGATACCACTCCGGTTTCAAAACCAATAGTTCCTTTACGGTATGCATACTAGGTATGCATACCATTCCTGGTTCACGAGCAACAGACTTTTTATGGTACGGATACCAGTATGCGTATCCAAAAAAAAGGTGTCGAACTATAGCTATGTCGGTATGTGTACTGGGTATATGTACTGCGGCTCCGGACCTATAACAGTTTTCTCATTATGTGAAACTCGTATGCATATTGTCCTGTATCCAGATTTACAGTAGTTCTATATTTCTCTTTAAATCAATTCGAATCATTCCCAAATAACATCAATGACACATATCACTATTCCAGACTATTTTTGAATGATAATTTTGAATCACGATTTCGATTATGAACAATAAATTGTTCTTAACCGAAACTCATCAAGTATGAACAAATGTTCATTAAGCTTAGCCCCATATATTTCGAGAACGATATTACCAAGATAAACTTGACTCGAAATTCTTGATATGCTTGCGATAGTCTAATTATTCATGCGACATCGTCTCATAGATAGAAGGATGAATATAACTTGAGAAATAAGTGGTTCAGTCTTCACTTACCTTCTGTTGAAGAAGTTCTCCAAAAGCTTCAGTTGATCTTCGCCTTCAAATAGTAGAACGCGGTGATGTTCGATTCTCAACTACACACTTCTATCCTAATCCGATACTTGACTAATTGTAGACTAGAAATCAAGACATAGTTTTGATCAACTAAATTTGACAATAAGCTTGATATAACAACACTTGTGAGTTCGACCGAGCAATGCTCTAACAATATCCACAAGTTCCTGCATATTATAATTCATGGAATTCCAAATGATATTATTTCATTTGCAGAAGTCATTTCTAAAACTTTTGTTTATTAATGATTTATTAATATACTAGAACTTCACCCGTGTCGTAATATCATGGCCTCTATAGAAATTAAAAGAAGAATTATGTTAATTTTAACCCTTGTTATTTTTTTGTTGGCTATATATAGTGACAATATTTTTCCTTGGTTTTGCTAGGTTGACCGTAGTAGTTGTCTCGAAGAAACCACCGAGTGAAACATGTAGTGGACCAACTAAAAACCTTTATTATCCCAATAGTAGATCCATTATCCTATCATCGTTGAATATTTCTCGGGTTGTTTTTAGGGAAAATTGTGGTCAGCCTGTACACTTGTTTCTTTTGTATTACAACCAGATTATTTCACATTAAAAAAATCAACCACAACTTCCATAATAATTTACTTGTGTCCTAATGACATAGAATAAGAATTTCCCACTACCTGACTACCACACTGACCACCTGCACTACCACCACCAGAATCATCCATCACCAGCTACTTCATCGCTGTCGTCACTAGCTTCCATGGACCACCACCCACAAATACCACCCGATTGATATGATTATTAACAAATTTATTCAGGCATGGAAAACTTGTTTTGATCTTATGATTTCAGTCTGATTCTCTATATACTATTATGATTATTCGAGTATACAAAATCTTGCATCTATAGGTATTGTGGAATTATCTCTAGATTTTTATTTCAATTTTTATCTGTATTTTTTATTTTATTTTTCAAATTTTCATCTTAATATCTTTAACTACATGGATGTGTGATTCTTTGTAGGTTTCAAGATAATCATTCTTTGGGGTAACCAGTGGTGGAATTCAGTATGTATTGTACATCTGAACGAATAACAGTGGTGTTTTCAGCAGTGGTGCAAACCATCCTCTTCTTGATGATGGCTCATATTAGTAGATCAATAGTTCTCCAACACCTTTCATATCACAGAAATTCAAAGACACGAGTGGGTATTCATCTCTACCAACATTTTTGTCAGATTCAAAAATCTTTCATCATTGATTACGATGGTGATCATCATTCCAGTAAAACTCAACTCAAAAAATTTTTAAAAAAAATTGGCTCCTAAACTTCAGTCAATCAATACCCGTATTAATTACAGGAAATTAGGTCACATGCAACATTCTGTTTTATTTCCTTTTTCGCCAAGTTACTCCCGATATATCCAGTTAGTTCGAAAATCAAGCCTCAAAAATGGATATAAGAATAATTTTGAGTTATGGCGGCATCCTAAACAATATTCTGTTATTTCTTGTAGAAGTTTCAAGGATATTATACTTGATTTTAGGGATCTCAGTATGAGTCAAAAGGAAAGAATTTTCATGATAAATACTGCCAATACCCATTATAAACTTATTGTGTTCTTTTCTCCGAATAATAGATTTAGAATTCACTGTTTTAGAGATTCCAACAATAACAATATGTCTTCCTCACAAAGCAATAACATCAACCAACTGTCACCCCAATTAAGAAGGGAAAATATTGAGATACCAGTTAACCAAAGAAGAACAGTGGGTTCCACCTAAATAATCAATCAAGCTGCATAAGAATGGAGTTTTGGTGTCTTAGGAAAGCTTATGGAGAAGAACAAGATGAAGAAGAAAATTGTAAGGGAAGAAATCAACTCATTATGGAGGAAATATCACAATAAATAGATTAGAATTATGGGTCATAATCTTTTGCTTGTAAAGCTGAATAATGAAGCTAAAAGCGATGAAGTCATTTCAGAAGGATCGTGGCTAATAAATAGTGTATTTTTTTGGTACAGAAATACTACTCCAATATCCAATTGAAAGACTATGTCTTTACGCATCAAAAGTTCATGTTGCAATTTAAATATATCAAGTTGGAGCGTATGAATGTAGCTGTCATTGTTGAGGCCATAGGTTTTGTGGGTAAAAAGATTGAAACAATACCGGCAAACTGTAGTCCAAAATATGGCAACACTGTAAAAGAAATAATTGATATTGATCTAAAGAAATCTCTTCATCATGGATGTTGGTAGAGAACTATAGATGGTGAAGCTGTCTGGGTATGATACCATTGGAATCTGCAACCAAAGAACATTTGTCCCAAATGATTTGTGATTGATCATCTGGAGGAAAGTTGTGCTCACACATCTTATCTTCTTTATCTGGATAGTTTGTCTTTTGCTGAATATGAAGCTCTAGTCAGAAAGGAAGTTGATGTATATGAAGGAAATGATGAACGTAGTATGGACAACTCTATGAAAAAAGAACTAGATGACGATGGTCCCCGAAATGTTAAAAGAATGTTAAACTCTCCTATTAACCAAGAACCTTCAATGAAATCTCATAAAATTCGTGTTCATCCACCAAATATCTTGCAAAATGATGAAGCTACTAATATGAACCAGCATCAATCTTCAATGATGGATTAGGAGAATTCAGCTGTACCTATTCCAAACCCATGAATGATTATCAGGAAGGACCAACTAAGGTATACACTAAATCCAAATTTTATTTTCACTCAGTTAGTCATTTAAATACATTTTTAATCGTCTTTCCCTTCTTGATTTTCCTTACTCCTTCTTTGATATTGAGCAAGTTATGAAGATTCTTGTATGGAACGTGCATGGGTTAGCCTAAAAATTTACAAAGGACCAGTTGTGTGTCCTTGTTAAAACTCAATCACCAGATTTGTTGTTTCTTTCTGAAACTAAGATAGATACAAACAGAAAGCTAAACCTAGCCAGATCATTAAATTATTGTAACCATGTTTGCATTGATAGGGTTGGTCTTGCAGGAGGACTTTTATTAATGTGAAAGGATGGTATTGTCTGTAATGTTCAGGAAGCTAATAATAATATCATACATGTAGTTGGTACTCGGCATCCTGCTAAACCTAATATTCTTACCTCATTCATGTATGGTTCTACATATTTTGATGTTAAGAAAGCACAATGGGAGTCTATGAAAAGAATAGGTGAAAATATCAGTCAGCCATGGTTAGTCATAGGTGATCTTAATGTTCATCTTTGTTAGAGCACTGCTCGGGTCGAACTCGCAAGTGTTGTTATCTCAAGCTTGTTTGTCAAGTTTAGTTGATCAAAACTATATACTTGATATCTAATCTACTTATAGTTATGTTTCGGATTAGGATAGAATGTGTAGTGGAGCTTTAGAATTCACGGCGTTCACCAATTGAAGAAAAAGATCTACTGAAGAGCTTGGAGGAACTTCATCAACAAAAGGTATGTGGAGCCTAAAACTTATCTATTACTCAGAAGTCTATTCTATTCTATCTTCTAATGAGACTAAGTCGTATAGCTATATAGACTTTTACATTATACACATTTGATATTTTGAGCTGAGTTTATCTCCTTATCTATTTCTCGAAATATATGTTGGAAGCTTTTTGCTTTTGCTATGTTCATCATATTCTTGACGAGTTTAGATGGAAACAATTTATTTGTTGGAAACTAAATATTAAGTCAAAAGATGATCATGTTAAAATTACCTTGAACATCTTATATGATTTATGTGAGAAAATCATTTGATGTTAGCTTGGGAAGTTTCTTATTGTTCATTTGATCACTTGGAAATTACTTAAAGCTAACGGTATGTGTAAGATTACCATTGTCGTCTTCTAAGGATGTTTCAATGATTGAAATGAGAGTTTAGAACAATTACCCATGTCTGGATACAACACGGTATACATACCCAGTATGTGAACTGTATTGTTATAATTCAGGTCCGGAACTCTTGTTTGCATACCTAGTATGCGGACGGATTTACCTGAGAAGGTCCGGAACTATTGTTTGCGTACCTAGTATGCAAACAAGTTTACCTGAGTTGGGTCCGGAACAGTTATTTGCGAACGGCTTGACTAGGCCAAGGTACGGAGCTGCTGTTCGTGTACCTAGTTTGCGAACATAGTGGTTAAGTTCTAAAATCGGTTATGTATGATTCTCATACTCATAAACTAAAACATTTATGATTTAAAGAATGCAAATTAACTTTTCAAACCATGGCTTAATGTTCATGAATTGATTCTTGTATAAGTACTTTGTAAGATTACGAATCAATCCGATTTTGTTTCAATTTGTTCATGAATATTTATATGAGATAGTGAAAAATTGAACAACTCTATTGAAACACAATTAGATTCATTTGATTATCTATCATGATTGATTGATGATCATAATTTGTCTAGAAGTGTTAGATGAATAAGGTTAAGACAAAAATGTTCATATGGCTAACTTCGGTTAACTTTTATTGAGCCAACCCAATATACACGTTTAGGTACCATTACCCATATCTAAATATAAGTATATTTCATTTTTGTGTAACAAGCTAAGACCATCTAACGGTGGAGATTAATTGCTTAATTTTTAAGCAGACTTAGATTGTGTTAGAGCATAACTCGGTTGAACTCACCAAGCATTGGTATGTCAAGTTTGGTTGTCATATTTTAGTGTGTCAAAACTCATCTAAAGTCGCTTGATTATATGCTAGAGTCAACTTCGTTTAGGTTATAATAGAAAGTCTAGGAATGTTGAGACATACAAGTATTACCCCGAAGACCTGAAGAATGTGAAGAAGAAGCGAACTACAACGACGACATCATCCTTCCTCTTGAGGTTAGTAATATTGACTTGAACTATTTCATTCCTAACGTATCTTTCAAGTCATGCTATATTGAAAACATAACTGCGAAGCTGTATATACTGTACATATTGTATAATACTCTAGTGATGTGACATGGTCATATTTGTATGATCATAGTATTAGGGAATTAGACTACGAAGTATAACGCTTATCTTTTGAACTTTGTAGATATGACATCGACATAATCTTGTATATACTGTTATAATTATGTGAATGGGTTATGGTGAAGATTTCATCCTAGGAAAATGAAAAGACGAGGGTACCCAAATACACCACAATCTTTAAATTATCCACCTATAAGTCCTCTTACCGAAAGTGATTGTCTATGGACAAAGTCGAGACAATACAACAAATCGGTATTCACACTTTGTGTGATTGTCTATGGATACGAAATCGAGACAATACAACAATCAAAGTGTGATTACTTGATAATAGGTTCGGACTTAACCAAACTCTATAGGATCACTATCAAGTAATACGGAGTTAACGTTTGTGTATTTTACTTTTGATTATAATAAACAATTATAATTGCGGAAATAGAAAAGTAAAAGACACAACAAGATTTTGTTAACGAGGAAACCGAAAATGCAGAAAAACCCCGGGACCTAGTCCAGAATTGAATACTCTCAGAATTAAGCCGTTATACAAAATCTAACAAACATCGTATAGTTGAGACCAAGCAACTAAACCTATAGTTCACCTAGTTTCTTCAGTATCCCTGCGCTTCCGACATTCAATAAGTACACGCACTTGAACAATTTCTTTGGATTGTATTCCAAACAGTAAAGGAACAACAAATCTGTTTGTTAACAACTCTCTTGATTCTTTCAGATGAAGATATATCAAGTCATAAGCAAAGGCCCTTCTGTTTAACAAATAAACTCCTTTGCCTGGTTAGATCAATCTATCCAATAACTACCGAAGTAGCAGAGTTTAGTTTTGCAATCAGTCAATATAGAATCAAATAAGAAACTATAAGGTGATGCCGATCTTACACAACTAATCAATCGAATAAATCTGATTATAGTTGGATCCCAGCCGATCAAGGTTTATGCACACCCAAAGATATAAAAACCAAATCAGAAATCTTCTTTGTCTTCAAATCTTCTTTAATCTTCAATAAACACCTGCACAACACCACTTGAATCTCTTGTGATCAATCACGCACAGAACAGAGTCTCTTAACAATGGATTATCATCAGACGTCTTTAGATCTACAAACAGTTCTAAAGATCCCATCGACACTTCGATCTAGTTTGAGTGAATCTTATATCAGAAGATAAGATTCTCAAGAATAAACAAACTAGGTGCAATCAAAGTTCAATAACCGTTAGTCAATCAAATCAATCGAAAACTAAAATAAACCGCAATTATCCAGTTTCCCACCAATGGTACTCGTAGATCGCTTCTTGATCCCACAGAAGTCTTTAAACGAGCGGTAGCAAGAGATTTCGCCTAATTAGGGTACTTTCCTCTCCGAATAGACGGCTACACCAGAAACAACAAAAAGATGAAGTTTACCTGGCTCTTAGGATAGTTTGATCGAAATGTAAACTTGGGTATTTATAGACCAAGGATGTTTGGACACCAAGGAATTTCCAAAACCGAATATTCTTAAGATATGCAATAAATGCCCAAATCGGTTTTCATAATTCCTGGAAATGCTTTGTCCAATATTTCCGAAATCTCACTAGAAAATCTCCAATTAGTAAATGCACATTACCAATTTTTATTTTCTAGAGATATGCATTTAATTGCTGGTAATTAAAAGCATATAAAACTAACAACCTTAGTTAAAAGATTCTTAATTTATTTCGGTCCGGGATCTGCTTAAGTAATTAAGGAATATCTTTGAACAATAAAAGATAAGAGTTACTTAACATGTTCAAAGTATGTCGACATCTTATTCTTTGTAAATCCTTTTTCATATTTACAATCTTGGAATCGATTATACCACACTTCCAAGCAAGTTTAGAATTGGTTCATCTGTATTCCAAGAACAACTATGTGATTGATCAAATATCAATTCATTAATCATGGGTTTACGGTTCTACCAAACACAAGGATCGGTTCTACCTCAATATGGTTACTGGGACCGGTTACATCAGTTACCAGGATCGGTTACATCGATTACCAAGACCGATTACCATATTCTCATGGTATTACTTGTGATCGGTTACACAAGTCACTAGGATTGGTTACACCAATTACCAGGATCGGTTACACCTATTACCAGGACCGGTTACACTAATTACAAGGATCGATTACACAACTCTTTTGTGATCGGTCACACCAATTACTAGGATAGGTCACACCAATTACAAATATCGATCATACCATCTCATGTGATTACTTAGGATCGGTTACACTAATAAAAGTCATACCAATACATAAGTCAGGCACTGTGATTAGTTTTACCAAGATACATAACAAGTTATGATCGGTTCTACTATCTCACACATATTGGTAATCCAAAGATATGCAATGAATAATAGTACCAATAAGCCTACCGATTTCCCTTTCGATTCATAAAACAAGTCATGAATGTACTTCCTTTAAACAAATGTAAACATTGTTTCCTAAGATAAAATCTTCACCTTTACCCATACACATAATCACAATAACATTCATACGATTATGTCGATGTCTTATATACGAAGTTCAAAAGATAAGCGTTATACTTCGTATTCTAATTCCTTAACACTATGATCATGTGATCATGTATCACTACTAGAGTATAATCATTCACAACTTCGCAGTTATGTTTTCAATATAGCACGATTTGAAAGATACGTTAGGAATGAAACAGTTCAAGTCAAAATATTACTAACCTCAAGAGGAAGGATGATGTCGTCGTTGTAGCTTGCTACTTCTTCACATTCTTCAAGTCTTCGAGTAATACTTGTATGTCTCATAATCCTAATCTTTCTAGTCTAACCTATATGAAGTTGTCTCTAGTACATAATCAAACGACTCTTTAATTGAGTTTTGATTCACTAAAATATGACAACCAAACTTGACATACCAACGCTTGGTGGGTTCAACCGAGCTATACTCTTAACAATCTCCCCCTTTGTCAATTTTAGTGAAAAAACTCTTAATACATATGGATAAACAAATTACAAGAATTCATTACACATACGCTTGATTCTAAGTTTAAACAGCACAATACCCTGCATATATTCAATCCATAAATGCCGTTGTTGACATTTGAATAACAAAGATAATACTCCCCCTAAAGGCAAGATAGGTAGATTTTCAATCCGAACATCTTTGTTATTCCCCTTTTGTAGTCAAGATAACTACAATAGCAATATGATATGTTGCTCCCCCTTAGTCAATGCTTTACTCTTTCGTTAGATATAACGTTTAAGCACAATTGTCCTTTCCTTAGTGATAACAAATCACTTGTTTACTCCACATATTTCTCCCCCTTTTTGTCACAAAATGACAAAGGTTCGAGAAAATAAAGGACAAACCGAAATGATCTTACAAATCTAAAATACTTGTACAACCTATAAGAGTTAAGCACGAAGGTTTCACATACCATTTTAGATAACCAATATCAAAACCGAAACTACAAGTAATTTGGTTTTAATATGTTATCAAGGAAACAATTGCCCGAAGCAATTTTCCCTAATATTTTAACAAATTGACTAAGAAACTTAGTTCCCTTGCTAAACCGATTGCACAAATACGATCGCTTATTTCGATAAGACCAAAATAAAGATCAGAATTAACTTTATTTTTCTCATCAGGATCTAATTATTCAGACAATAACTTAGACCTTACACTTTAGACAAGAAAAGTACTAGGTTAGTTAACTAGTATTTCTTGTCAAGGCATTCGATTAGACTTGAATAACCGAATCCTTTACTTTGATAAGTCTAACGAAGATCAGAATTAACTTAGTTTCTCTTATCCGGAATCGAATTGGTCAAAAAAATGATCCCGTATTTTGTTAAGCCATAAACAATACATACAAACCAAATAAATTGACTTGCACAATTACTTCTCTTAACCGGAAGCAATTGAAACAAACATAGACATTAAAGCATCGAAATTTCGTTAAGCCAAAAACAATTGATACCAAACAATAAAGAAACATATCAAACCAGTTTTTCTTAATCGGAAACAATTGAATCATACACACACACACACACACCCATACACACATAATGGAATATACATAAATTGTACCGAATTTTGTTAAGCAAAAGCAAAATATATGCAATAAAATAAAGCTTTTCTTAAACAGGAAAATGATTAAATAACAAATTCGTTACCTCAGATTCTGCATCCTCTTCTCCCCAGAAAGATATATCATTAAACGCAAGTTCAAGTTAGAACTCTCCCCCGTTGTGTTGTCATCCCCTCGCAAGAACAAAAGAACAACAACAAAGAGCAACCTTTACCAGCGAAAGGTTGAATCGGTTTTAACTAATGCGTGCCAATAGCAAAAGTTGAAAACCCGAAACACATATGTTTATGCTAAACACAACTCATGTAAACACAAATTGATTCAACACATTATGACTTTTTACATATGAGTCTCAATCGGAACACCTTATGATCCTTTGATAAAGCCTACCAACATGGGCTAGAACTTAATCCCGCTAAATCAAAAATCCACACAAACCATAAGGGTTCACATCATATGAGATCGAATATTAAGGTTATGAAAACCGAAATCAAACATCTCATAAATCCAATTTGCAATACACCATAAATATTCAACAGAAAATCACGTATTGCAATTACCTCAATCTTGTAGGAAATTGAAATACAAAAACAACGCAAAAAGAATGAGGTCATTCCGAGTTCGGACGAAGAAGTTATGGGCAAAACAGTTTTACACTCCTTTGTATGGACCAATCACACCAATCACTAGGACCGGTTACAACATGGATCCATACACGAAACTGTTTTAGACATAACTTTTGCATACAATGTCCGAATTCAGTGATTTTTGGCTCGTTTTAACCGTAAAAACAAGAGCTACGCATATATGATCAGTAGATATCAACATCATGAACTCAAAATTACCGTTTCTATCAAGATCTCAAATATAGATAGAGAAGGTATGAGTATAGAACAAAATAAATCTCCCAAAAGATGTTAATTTGTCATATAATAATCGAGAGGTCATGTGCTCAGTTTCATGTGCTTCCTCACCCTTCATAAGATTGAGCACAAAGGTGAGCATGCACATTCCAACACAACTAAATTGTGTTGAGCTTAGCCTTGTCTTGTTTTTCAGAAGTGACTAAGACGGAATCATCATTCTAGACCTCTAGATTAATTTGTTTTCTCTTATTCCATCTCATGTTTTTCTTCTCTGACTTGTGATGAAGACTGTCATTATCACAGCGTTCACTAGTCCAAGAGATTTCCGACATGATGTCTTTCTTTAGTCTTTCAAGAAAACTCTTGTAATTATTGTCACCAACAATTAACAATTGAGAGTCATTCTTGTGACTAACTTCGGTCCCTTCTTGGCTATAGAGGACTTAAGGACCCATTTAGAGTTAGGTTTCGCAGGAGCGGCTTTCTCTTTCATACCATTTGGATGATTATCCTTTTGAATACTTTGCGAAATAACTTTTTTCCAATTTGGAACATCAGATCTTGTCTTAGCATTTATAAAGTCATCTCTCTTTCTATATTCGGGTCTTTTATGAGATGACCTTGTCGAGCGATAGGCATAATTTGAACTATCATTATAATAATTCTTTTGCCTAAACTTAGGACAATAACGATATGAGTTCCTTTGGGGAGCAATCTTAGCCAATTCGTTTGATACAAAAGAAAGTGTATCTTCTATATTACGAATCTTGCATCCCCATTCCATATGCCATTTATTACCACAATAACAACAATGCTTGGTAACATACGAAGTATGAGTTTTAATGTTACCTTTTTATGGATCCTCTTGTATTGGTGCTCGACAAGTTTTCTTCTTCTTCTTCTTCTTTGTTCAACGTTGTTGCTTTCTTGACATTAACAGAAGTGCTTTCTTTGATGGTTGCACTTGAAGAGTATGGTTGAACATGATTCTTAGGCCTGACTGGCTTTACTTATTTACGAGAAATAGGAGCATCTTTGACATCAGTGGAAGCCTTTGGTTGAGAAGAATTTGTATCTTTGACAAACTTTACCTCTTTGCTAATATTTGAAGCATCTATTCCCTTATAGCCCAATCCTCGTGTATCACGATGATTTCTACTTGCTTCTAACATTGAGCTTAAGTTGTTTGAGCTATCATTGAACTTTTTCAGGTTCAAATTTTCTTCTTCCAACAACTTAATTTTATCAAGAGCAGAGTTAAGGGTTTCCTCTGAATGCTTTTCTTTTTCTTTGAAGAAGACTTGTTGAAAACATAATTCTGCCTTAGAGTTATCAAGTTCTTTTTCCAAAAGATGAACCTTTTTATGCTTTTATTCAAGTTCTTCTCACATGTTTTTGTACGAAGAAGTTCAGTACTTATCTTCTCTTCGAAGGACAGGACTTGTTGTGAGAATTTTTCTTTTAGTGAGTTATGCTCTTCATCGAGATTTTCAAACTTTAAAGTTAAATCTCGTTCTCTTTCAAGTGCTGAAAGAAGTTCATTAGAACAAATAAGAAATTGTTTGCTTAATTCCTTTAGTTCAGATGTTTTTACACTTGATCTTTCATCATAAATCTCAAGTATAGAACTCAAAAATATCTCGATAGAGACATCATTAATTGAGCAACATGACATTGAAGAACTATCTCCTTTTGAGCATATATCTTGTGATACGTTAACTGAGTCCTTATTTAGTTTTCGCTCTCGCTTAACTCTACTTTGACTCATGTCTTATAGGTTGGATTGCAACAAACACAGATTATTAGATCTTTTCGTGTTTGCCTGCTCTGATACCAATTGAAAAGACGAGGGTACACAAATACACCACAATCTTTAAATTATCCACCTATAAGTCCTCTTACCGAAAGTGATTGTCTATGGACAAAGTTGAGACAATACAACAAATCGGTATTCACACTTTGTGTGATCGTCTATGGATACGAGATCGAGACAATACAACAATCAAAGTGTGATTACTTGATAATAGGTTCGGACTTAACCAAACTCTATAGGATCACTATCAAGTTATACGGAGTTAACGTTTGTGTATTTTACTTTTAATTATAATAAACAATTATAATTGCGAAAATATAAAAGTAAAAGACACGAACGATTTTGTTAACGAGAAAACCACAAATGCAGAAAAACCCCGGGACCTATTCCATAATTGAATACTCTCAGAATTAAGCCGCTATACAAAATCTAACAAACTTCGTATAGTTGAGACCAAGCAACTAAACCTATAGTTCACCTAGTTTCTTCAGTATCCCTGCGCTTCCGACATTCAATAAGTGCATGCACTGGAACAATTCATTTGGATCGTATTCCAAACAGTAAAGGAACAACAAATTTGTTTGGTAACAACGCTCTTGATTCTTTCAGAAGAAGATATCTCAAGTCATAAGCAAAGGATCTTCTGTTTAACAAATAAACTCCTTTGCCTGGTTAGATCAATCTATCCAATAACTACCGAAGTAGCGGAGTTTAGATTTGCAATCAGTCAATATAGAATCAAACAAGAAACTATAAGGTGATGTCGATCTTACACAACTAATCAATCGAATAAATCTGATTATAGTTGGATCCCAGCCGATCAAGGTTTATGCACGCCCAAAGATATAAAAACCAAATCAGAAATCTTCTTTGTCTTCAAATCTTGTTTAATCTTCAATAAACACCTGCACAACATCACTTGAATCTCTTGTGATCAATCACGCACAGAACAGAGTCTGTTAACAATGGATTATCATCAGACGTCTTTAGATCTACAAACAGTTCTAAAGATTCCATCGACACTTCGATCTAGTTTGAGTGAATCTTATATCATAAGAGAAGATTCTCAAAAATATACAAACTAGGTGCAATCAAAGTTCAACAACCGTTAGTCAATCAAATCAATCGAAAAATAAAATAAACCGCAATTATCCAGTTTACCACCAACGGTACTCATAGATCGCTTCTTGATCCCACAGAAGTCTTTAAACGAGCGGTCGTAAGAGATTTCGCCTAATTAGGGTACTTTCCTCTCCGAATAGACGGCTACACCAAAAACAACAAAAATATGAAGTTTACCTGGTGATAGGTGTCTTATACACCGTGATTTTATCTATAGTTTATGCTTTATTTGCTATGTTTTCCTGTAAATTATGTATTATTACATGTGTTTCAAGTTTTATAGGTGCTTTGGAGTCATTTGAACAAAGAAAATAGGCGCAAAAAGGCAAAAAGACCAGCTGGAGTCCAGAGAAGCATTAAAAGCAGACACACATCTGATCGAGGCTGCCATGCAGAGCAAATCAGAAAAGGGGCTGCCTACTTAGGCTAACCCTTATCTAAACAGTGGGGGTGTCTTAATCCACTTTATCCCTTTCACCTAGAAAACTAGATCGAGAATTGGTCTTCTTCATTACATTTCACCTCACATTTAGAGAAGACAGAAGTGAAGGATGGCTGCGCCATTTATCAGCTGGAATCGGTGAAGAAGATGATTGAGGCTGTTGGATGAACGGGTGTGTGGCTGTGAACTAGAAAAATGGAAGGGATGGAATGGATCGAGAAATCAGGTGGAGATCGAGAGAAGTTTTGGTTCGAGATGAATTAAAGGAGAAATTGATGCTAGAATTTGGGGATTAGGGTTTCTGAAACTGAAAGAGATTGAGTTAGGGTATGAATCGATTCTTGAAATCAGATGATGTTATTTCCGTTGGTTTGTTCATGAAGAGAGGATTATGGGTTTACAAGGGTGGTGATTATTGCTGCCAAGAATAGACAGAGAAGATGTGAAATTGATGTTAGTGATATTGCAGCTGGAGGAAGAACTGAAGCTGCAGAGTGGTTGAAATTACAGGTGATATGAAGTGCTTATGATGATGTGTGTGAATCATAACTATGGAGAAGCTGATGGTGAAATTGGTGGTGGCTTTGAGCAGGTGGTTTTGCTGATTGCCATGGGACTGAGATGCCTAGATGTATGTTGGGGTTTGCTCATTCAAGATGGCAGGAGGTGATTGAGGTTGAATCGGAGATGAAATCGAAGATGGGCAGTGATTATGAAATTGATATGGGTTTTAACTGAGTTGAACTGTGGTGGTCTCAGTGAATTTGGTAGAATATGGTGGTGATTAAGAATGGGTTTGAATGATGAAAGCTGAATTGGCAGTGCTGAAATGGGTTTTGGTGGAATTTATAGAATACATTGGAGGTATTTTGTGCAGAGTAGTGTTGATGCTGGGAAGTTTAGTCAAGAGTATGGAGATGGAATTGCAGCTACAATGAAGTGCTAGGGTCAAGAAGTTGCAACAGTTTGTGGATGGCTGAGTTCGGAATGGGTCTGTCTTGGTGCTTTACAAGAGCTGAAATTGGAAGAATGGGACTGTTGTATCCGAGAATAACAAGATGAACTGATGTTTCAGAGGATGATTCTGGAGTGAGTCTCTGGCAGGATGATGGAGATGGCTGGGATATCAAAGCAACAGTTTGAAGTTGGTGGAAGGTTTGTTGAAGTTCTGGTGCTGGATTCTATGTGAAGCCGAGTTATGTTGGCTGTAAGAAAGATATTGAAGTGCAGTTCTCTTAGATGTGAGATAAAGAAGATGCTGCTGTTGTGTGCCGAGTTGATATAGGTTGTTGGTTTTGAGTTGGAGGTAGTGGTGCATGGCAGATATGCTTGAGTTTGATATGAACAAGGCATGGGATCTGAAGAGTTACAGGCGCTGGTGTTGTTAAAATGAGGTTATGATAATGGGTCTAGCTGATGGCTTTGAAGCGTTGGCTGCAATGGAGCAGCTGGGAGTGAAGTGCAGGTGATTGAAGCAATCTTGTTGCAGGTGGTGCTGGTATGGAGTAAGGGAATTGAATGTGGTTTGCACCTGGCAGAGAGGAACTGAATTGACGCAATGGAGCTGAGCTCAAAACACTGGAGTTGCAGTCGTGTAAGCCAAGGCATTGGTGGAATTGGAGCTACAAGGCAGTGATGCAGTTGAATATTGAGTGAATGGGTTGAGCTGAAATGATAGGTGTATGCTAGGAATGTAATTGTGCAGGGATGGAGTTATGGAATGACCTGAATTTGGCCGGGAAAACATGCCAGAACAGTCACAACTCGGCAGGAATCGGCTATCATTGAGTTAACTCAGTGAGTTATCCCGAGACAGAAGGATTTGGACCTGTTTTGAACGGGTTATGGCTGCTAATGGGATGGAATGTGGTGAGGCCTTGGTCGAGATTTTGGAAACCTACTCACACAATAGGAGCAACTATATAAGTTCTCTAATTCTATACTAAGAGATCTCTACTTCTACTTTGTTTTCTAGGGTTTCACATGATAGTTTTCTTCTTTGTTTATTATGATGATGATTTCCAAAAACACTAGTAGTTGATTTTATTATTGGTTAGAGATGTAGTTGGATTTTGAAAACAAGTTATTGATTCTATGAATTAGTTTTCTCTCCATATTATCGTTTGATTTCTACTGCTTATAATAATTGCGTGATTGATGTATTGCAATATGATTGAATGTTTGTTTAGTTAAGTCTAGAATTAATTGAACTCACATCCATATCTATAGCTAATTTAGGGTTCATCATCGAGCGATAACCCTAAATACAAGTAGCATGATATGATTACGGTTTGTAGTGATACACTCTCGTAATTATATGTAGAAATTGACCTTTGTTCGAATTGTTTGCGCAATGTATTTCAATTGCATTGATTAGCCTATTTCACCATTCTTAATGCACTTTTGAGAATTGAACTTGATTAGCGCAAGGCGTCGGGTTATTCTCTAGGTAGTATTCATACTTACATCGTTTTACATGGAAGTGTGATGATTTTAGGAAATTAACGGAGTAACTTGCTCTCTTGATACTCTATGGCTTTTGATGATAGCGAGATTAAATATGAATTCTAATCATACGTTCAATACTTGTAAACAATTGAAGATGAAACCTTTATCCAATAATTTCGTATCTTGATTTGTGTGCTTTATTTTCTTATTTGTTTTTAGTATATTTTAGTTTATTAAAAATCAGAAAAATCCCCCCTTGTTACTTATAGGAAACCAAAACAAACGACAACCTAGACCTCTCTGTGGGAACGATTCTTTCTTGCCCTTGCTATATAATATATTTTGAGTAGTGAGAAAGTAAAATTATTTTTGACGCATACGACAGCGATCACCTGGCTCTTAGGATAGTTTGCTCGAAATGCAAACTTGGGTATTATATACCAAGGATGTTTGGACACTAAGGAATTTCTAAAACCGAATATTCTTAAGATATGCAATAAATGCCCAAATCGGTTTTCATAATTCCTGGAAATGCTTTGTCCAATATTTCCGAAATCTCACTAGAAAATCTCCAATTAGTAAATGCACATTACCAATTTTTATTTTCCAGAGATATGCATTTGATTGCTGGTAACTAAAAGCATATAAAACTAACAACCTTAATTAAAAGATTCTTAATTTATTTCGGTACGGGATCTCCTTGAGTAATTAAGGAATATCTTTGAACAATAAAAGATAAGAGTTACTGAACATGTTCAAAGTATGTCGACATCCTTTTCTTTGTAAATCCTTTTTCATATTTACAATCTTGGAATCGATTATACCACACTTCCAAGCAAGTTTAGAATTGGTTCGTCTGTATTCCAAGAACAACTATGTGATTGATCAAATATCAATTCACTAATCATGGGTTTACGGTTCTACCAAACACAAGGATCGGTTCTACCTCAATATGGTTATTGGGACCGGTTACATCAGTTACCAAAATCGGTTACATCAATTACCAGGACCAGTTACCATATTCTCATGGTATTACTTGTGATCGGTTACACAAGTCACTAGGATCGGTTACACCAATTACTAGGACCGATTACACCAATTACAAGGATCGATTACACAACTCTTTTGTGATCGGTCACACCAATTACAAATATCGATCATACCATCTCAGGTGATTACTTAGGATCGGTTACACTAATAAAATTCATACCAATACATAAGTCAGGCACTGTGATTAGTTTTACCAAGATACATAACAAGTTATGATCGGTTCTACTATCTCACACATATTGGTAATCCAAAGATATGCAGTGAATAACAGTACCAATACGCCTACCGATTTCCCTTTCGATTCATAAAACAAGTTCATGAATGTACTTCCTTTAAACAAATGTAAACATTGTTTCCTAGGATGAAATCTTCACCTTTACCCATACACATAATCACAATTGCATTCATATGATTATGTCGATGTCTTATATACGAAGTTCAAAAGATAAGCGTTATACTTCGTATTCTAATTCCTTAACACTATGATCATGTGATCATGTCTCACTATTAGAGTATAATCATTCACAGCTTCGCAGTTATGTTTTTAATATAGCACGACTTGAAAGATACGTTAGGAATGAAACAGTTCAAGTCAAAATATTACTAACCTCAAGAGGAAGGATGATGTCGTCGTTGTAGCTTGTTACTTCTTCACATTCTTCAAGTCTTCGAGTAATACTTGTATGTCTCATAATCCTAATCTTTCTAGTCTAACTTATACGAAGGTGTCTCTAGTACATAATCAAGCGACTCTTTAATTGAGTTTTGATTCACTAAAATATGACAACCAAACTTGACATACCAACGCTTGGTGGATTCAACCGAGCTATGCTCTAATAGAAACAATGTTTTACATTTATTTAAAGGAAGTACATTTATGAACTTGTTTTATGAATCGAAAGGGAAATCATTAGGCTTATTGGTACGGCTATTCATTGCAAATATTTGGTTTACCAATATGTGTGAGATTGTAGAACCGATCGTAACTTTGTTATGTATCTTGGTATAACTAATCACAATGCCTGACTTATGATCTAGTATGACTAGTTTTTATTAAATGGTGTAACCGATCCTCAGTAATCACCATGAGAAGGTATGATCGATATTTGTAATTGGTGTGAACGATCCTAGTAATTGGTGTGACCGATCATAGAGTGTTATGTAATCGATCCTTGTAATTGGTGTAACCGGTCCTGGTAATTGGTGTAACCGGTCCTGGTAACTGGTGTAACCGATCACAAGCAATACCATGAGAATATGGTAACCGGTCCTGGTAATTGATGTAACCGATCCTGGTAACTGATGTAACCGGTCCTGGTAACTTGTGTGACCGATCACAAGTATTTTCATATTAAGGTATAACCGATCCTAGTGATTGGTAGAACCGATTGAACCCATGTATGTGATTTGATATTTGATCAATCACATAATAATCTTGGAATACAGGTGAACTAATTCTAAACTTGTTTAGAAGTGTGGTATAACCGATTCCAAGAATGTAAATCCATGTAAATATGAATAAGGATTTACCATGAACAGATGTCAACATACTTTGAACACATACAGTAACTCTTATCATTTATTGTTCAAAGATATTCCTTAGTACTCAAGGAGATCCTGTGCCGAAATAAATTGAGAATCTTTTAATTAAGGTTTTTGGTTTTATATGCTTTAATTACCAGCAATTAAATGCATATCTCTAGAGAATAAAAATTAGTAATGTGCATTTACAAATTGGAGATTTTCTATTGAGAGATTTCAGAAATTTTGGACAAGCATTTATTGGAATTAGGAAAACCGAATTTTGCTATTCATTGCATATCTTGAGAATATTTTCGGTTTTGGAAATTCCTTGGTGTCCAAACATCCTTGGTCTATAAATACCTAAGTTTGCATTTCTAGCAAACTATCCTAAGAGCCAGGCAAACTTCATTCTTATTGTTTCTAGTGGAGCCATCTATTCGGAGAGGAAAGTATCTTAATTAGGTGAAATCTCTTACGACCGCTCATTTTAAGACTACTGTGGGATCAAGAAGTTCTACGAGTATCGTTGGTTGGAAACAAGATAAGTGCAGTGTTATTAGTTTTCGATAGATTTGATTGACTAACAGTTGTTGAAACTTTGATTGCACCTAGTTTGTTTATTCTTGAGAATCTTCTCTTCTGATATAAGATTCACTCAAACTAGATCGAAGTATCGACGGGATCTTTAGAACTGTTTGTAGATCTAAAGACATATTATGATAATCCATTGTTAACAGACTCCGTTGTGTGTGTGATTGATCACAAGAGATTCAAGTGGTGTTGTGCAGGTGTTTATTGAACATTAAAGAAGATTTGAAGACGAAGAAGATTTCTTATTTAGTTCTCATATCTTTGTGTGTGCACAAACCTTGATTGGCTGGGATCCAACTAGAATCGGATTTATTCGATTGATTAGTTGCGTGAGATCGGCATTCTCAATATATCTCTTTGAGATTTATTTTGATTAAGTGCGAATCTAAACTTAACTACTTTGGTAGTTATTGGATAGATTGATCTAACCAGGCAAAGGAGTTTATTAGATTAAACGGAAAAGCCTTTGCATATGACTTGAGATATCTTTATCTTAAAAGAATCGAAAGAGTTGTTACCAAACAGATTTGTTGTTCCTTTACTGTTTGGAATACGATCCAAAGGAATTGTTCCAGTGCGTGCACTCATTGAAGTCGGAAGCACAGGGATACTGAGGAAACTAAGTGAACTAGGGGTAGTTGCTTGGTCTCAACTATACGAAGTTGGTGTAGATTTTATATAGCGGGTTAATTCTGAGAGTATTCAATTCTGGACTTGGTCCCGGGGTTTTTCTGCATTTGCAGTTTCCTCGTTAACAAAGTCTTGTTGTGTCTTTTCCTTTTCTATTTCCGCAATTATAATTGTTTATTATAATTAAAAGTAAAATACACAACTCCACAATACTTGATAGTGATCCTATAGAGTTTGGTTAAGTCCGAACCTATTATCAAGTATCATACTTCGTTGTTGTATTGTCTCGATCTTGTATCCATAGTCAATCACACAGGTTATCTTGTTGTCGTATTATCTCGATCTCGTATCCAAAGACGATCACATGAAGTGTGAACCAATTTGTTGTATTGTCTCGACTCTGTCCATAGAAAATCACTTTTGGTAGAGGACTTATAAGTGGATAAATAAAAGATTGTGGATTATTTGGTTACCCTCGTCTTTTCAATTGGTATCAGAGCAGGCAAACACAAAAAGATCTAACAATCTGTGTTTGGTGCGATCCAACCTATAAGACATGAGTCAACGTAGAGTTAAGCGAGAGAAAAAACTAAAGAAAGACTCAGTTAACGTATCGCAAGAGTTTATTGAACCACCCTCGGAATCTCTTTGTGAGCGATTGCTTACTTACAAAAAGCTAATTGAGAAAAATCGGGATGATTTTAAAGCAATAACCTTTAAATGTGAAAGGATGCGTAAAAATCACAAAAAGTTTAGGGAAGATGCTTCTCCACAAATGTCTTGAGGAAAAAGCAAGTGCTAGTCTCTCTCAAACAGAATTGTTAAAAAGGGAGCGTGACGCTTCTCTTGAAAAAAATTCACTTGTTGGAAGAGAAACTTGCTAAATCTGATGCAAGGATTAACTCTCAACAAAAGTTTTAAAAAGAAAGAAGGTGAATATCTCTCACGAGAAAAACACCTTGAGGCTGATCTAGCTGGTGCTCTTGATAAAATCAAGACGTTGGAAGAAGAAAATTTGTACTTGAAAAAGTCCAATGATATCACAAACAATTTATCCTCGTTGTTAGAAACAGGAAGATATCATGGTGATACACGGGGATTGGGGTATAAGGAATCAAGTGCTTCCAACGATAACAATGAGATAAAATTTGTTAAAGCTACAAATTCTTCTCAACCAGAGGCTTCCACTGATGTCAAAGATGTTCCTATTTCTTGTAAAGAATAAAAGCCTGTCAAGCCTAATAATTGTGTTCAACCAGCAACAATCAAAGAGAGTTCTTCTGCTAATGTCAAGAAAGCAACAACGTTGAACAAAGATAAGAAGAAGAAGAAAACTCGTCGATCTCCAATGCAAGTGGAACCACAAAAAGTTAACATTAAAACTCATACTCTTTATGTTACTAAGCATTGCTATTATTATGGTAATAATGGGCACTTGCAATGGGGATGCAAAGTTCGTAAGATGCAAAATGCACTTTCTTTTGTATCAAACGAATTGGCTAAGTTTGCTCCCCGAAAGAACTCAGATCTTTATTGTCCTAAGTATAGGTAAAAGAATTATTATAATGATAGTTCCAATTTTGCATATCGCTCGACAAGGTCATGTCATAAAAGACCCAATTATCGAAAGAGAGATTACTTTGCAAATGCAAAGACAAGATCTGATGTTCCAAATTTGAGAAAGAATGTTTCGTAAAGTATCCAAAAGGGCAATGGTCCTAATGGTGAAAATGCGGGGTACAACAACCACACCCAACAATTCATTTGGAAATCTGAGAGGACTTACTCTAATATACTTTCTAGAGAATCAACTAGACAGTCATACTCAATCTAGAGAAAAGTATATACAAGAGTTTAATATCTCTGTTTCACAATGTAATCAGCAAATCAAACAGATAGAAATCCGTGAGCCTGATTATTATGTGAAACAACTTGAATGGTACCAAAGACCAATGTTCAAGTGTCAATCAATGTAAATCAACAACCAAAGGTTGGATATTCTAATTGATTGATCTTAACGCACAACCTGTGATATTTCAATTATATAACAAAATATAATGCGGAAAAGAAATAACACAGACACCAGAATTTTATTAACGAGGAAACCGCAAATGCAGAAAACCCCCGGGACCTAGTCCAGATTGAACACCACACTGTATTAATCCGCTACAGACTCTAGCCTACTACCAATTAACTTCGGACTGGACTGTAGTTGAACCCTAATCAATCTCATACTGATTCAAGGTACAGTTGCGTTCCTTACATCTCTGATTCCAGCAGGATACTACGCACTTGATTCCCTAAGCTGATCTCACCCACAACCAAGAGTTTCTACGACCCAAAGTCGAAGATTTAATAAACAAATCTGTCTCAAACAGAAAAGTTTATAGGATTGAATAAATCTGTCTCCCACAGAAATACCCAAGAGTTTTTGTTCCGTCTTTTGATAAATCAAGATGAACAGGAACCAATTGATAAACCGGTCTTATATCCCGAAGAACAGCCTAGTATTATCAATCACCTCACAATAATCTTAATCGACTAGCGAAACAACATAGTGTGGAATCACAACGATGAGACGAAGATGTTTGTGATTACTTTTATCTTGCGTATCAGAAAAATTAATCTCGAGTCAATTATTTCAATTGTACTCAATACGATAGAATCGGGCAAGATCAGAACACGCAACTACAAAGAAAATAGTTGGGTCTGGCTTCACAATCCCATTGAAGTATTTGAAGTCGTTAACCTACACGGTCTCGATAAAAAACCTAAGGTTAAAGGAGAATCGACTCTAGTTATGCAACTAGTAACACACATGAGGTGTGGGGATTAGTTTCCCCAGTTGCTAGAGTTATCCTTTATATAGTTTTCAAATCAGGGTTTGCAATCCAAGTTACCTTGGTAACAAAGCATTCAATATTCACTGTTAGATGAAAAACCTGATTCAACCAAGCTAATATCTTTCAACCGTTAGATCGAACTTAGCTTGTTACACACAGATGAAATGTACCCTTATTTAGGTTTATGTAACCGTACCTAAATGTGTACACCATGTTGGTTCACAAATAGTTAACCGAGGTTAGCCATATGATTACTCTCATATCAAACTTATTCATCTTAACCATAACTAGTTCAAATGACTCAAATGAAACTAGTTAAAGAGTTGTTCAATTGCTATATTCTCATAGAATTATACAAAACACCATTGAAGCAAAATCGGTTTGATTCACTCGAATCAATACATGAACATTATAGCCACGGTTTGCAAAGATTGCATTCCTTATTATATAAATATTTATGTTCATGTACAAAACCGATTTTAGAACTTTAACCTTCAAGTATGCAAATGGGTACGCATACTTGAAATACCCGGACCGAGATTGGTTTCCGGCAGTACGCAAACGGGTACGCGTACTTCCAATCCCAGCAGAAATTCTCGGATATGAACCTGTACGCCAGTACGCAAAAGGGTACGCATACTTAGGTTCCCGGATTTCTCAAACCAACCGGTACACAAACGGGTGCGCATACTATGGTTCCCGGACATGGATTACATATGTGCAAGAGTGCACAACATGACATATCCAATTATGGTTAGGTGTTCTAAACTCTTATTTCAATCATTGAAACTTTCTTAGAGGATGACAATAGCCGTTTTCACACACTATTAGCATCAAAGCATTTTTCAAGTTATTGAAATAATCATAACGAAACATTCCAAGAGAAACACCAAATGATTGTATCACACAAACCATGTAAGATGTTACTCAGCAATTTTCTCATAATATAAGATGAACTTGGTCGAAGCGAAAGCTTTCCAACACATATTTCGAGAAATATGTAAGCGAGATATACTCAGCTCGAAATCTCAGATGTGTATATAGAAAACTATATCGTAATACGACTTATGTCTCAATATACGAGATAGAGTAGAAATAGACTTTCCAAGTGATGGATGAGTTCAATTCTCCACATACCTTTTGTCGATGAAGTTCCATAAGCTCCCCTTAGTAGTTCTTCGTCTTCAAATGATGAACGTCGTGAAGTCTAAGCTCAACTACACAATCTATGTCCTAGTCCGAGACATCTATAAATAGGCTAGAAATCAAGACTTATAGTTTTGATCACTAACATTGACAAACATGCTTGAGATAGCAACGCATGCGAGTTCGACCGAGCAGTGCTCTAATAAATGGTATGAAGGATAAAGCCGCTACTGCAAAACACATCTCTAAATTGGTCCCGAAGTACTCATATCCAAAGAGGCACCAAAAGTTAGTCATAAGAATGACACTCAATTGATAAACGTTGGTAACAATGTTTTTGAGAGTTTTCTTGAAAGACATCATGTTGTCTAAAGTCTCTTGTACAAATGCACGTTGTGATAATGACACTCTTCATCACAAGTCAAAGAAGAAAAACAAAAGATGGAACAAGAGAAAGCAAACCAAGCAAGAGGTCAAGAATGATGATTTTGTCTTAGTCACTCGTGACAAAGAATAAGAGACTCAAATAAACACAACCTAGTTGTGTTGGAATGTGCATGCTCACCTTTGTGCTCAATCTTATGAAGGGTGAGGAAGCACATGAAACTGAGCACATGATCTCTAGGTTATTATATGAATAATTAACATCTTTTGGGAGATTTCCTTTCTTCTATACTCATACCTTCTCTATCTATATTTGAGCTTTTGATATAAATGGTAATTTTGAGTTAATGATGTTGATATCTACAGGTCATATATGTATAGCTCTTGAACGAGCGAAAAATCACTGAATTCGGACATTGTATGCAAAAGTTATGTCTAAAACAGTTTCATGTGTGGATTCATGTTGGAACCGGTCATGGTGATTGGTGTGACCGGTCACAAGTAATCACCGTAACCGGTCCTAGTGATTGGTCCATATGAAAGAGTGTAAAACTGTTTTCCCATAACTTTTTCGTCCGAACTCGGAATGACCTCATTCTTTTTGCGTTGGTTTCGTAATTCAATTTCCTACAAGATTGAGGTAATTGCAATACTTGATTTTATGTTGAATATTTATGGTGTATTGCATTTGAGTTTATGAGATAAATAATTGTGTTTTAATCTCATATATTGACTCACTTCCTTATGGTTAGTGACTTTTGAGTATAGCCGATCTTTGGATCATATCTTTGTGATTGCTATATCAAAATCATAAGAAAGTTGTGATGTTATTGCTCATGTGTAAGTCACATATATTTGGTATACATATGAGTACTCTTGATATATGAGATAAACGGTGGTTTTCATTAACCTAATTTTCGATCTCATATGGTGAGACCCTTATGGTTTGTGTGGCTTTTTGATTTAGCGGGATTAAGTTCTAGCCCATGTTGGTAGGCTTTATCAAAGGATCATAAGGTGTTCCTATTGAAACTCATATGTGAAAAGTCACAATATGTTGAATCAATTTATGTTTACATGAGTTGTGTTTAGCATAACATATGTGTCTCGGATTTTCAAAATTTGTTATTGGAACGTATTAGTAAAAACCATTTCAACCTTTCTCTGGTAAAGGTTGCTTTTGTTGTTGTTCTTTTGTTCTTGCGAGAGGATGACAACACACTGGGGGAGAGTTCTTACTTGAACTTGCGCTTAATGATATATTTTTCTGGAGAGAAGAGGTTGCGGAATCTGAGGTAACGAATTTTTTAGTTAATCGTTTTCCTGTTTAAGAAAAGCCTGTTTATATTGCATATATTTTGCTTTTACTTAACAAAATTTCGGTACAATTGATATGTTCCATTATTGTGTATGGATGTGTGTGTGTGTATGATTCAATTGTTTCTGGTTAAGAAAAACTATGTCAATTTATTTGGCTTATTGTTTGGTATCTTCTTTATTGTTGGTTATCAAGTGTTTTTGCTTAACGAAATTCGGTGCAATTGCGGTGCTATAATGTTTATGTTTGTTTTAATTGCTTCCGGTTAATAAAATAATTGTGCAAGTAAATTTATTTTGGTTTGTATGTATTGTTTATTGATTAATGAAATATGGGATCATTTGATTAGTCCAAATCGATTTCGCATAAGAGAAACTAAGTTAATTCTGATCTTAGTTAGACTTATCAAATTTGAGGATTCGGTTATTCCAGTCTAACCGAATGCCTTGACAAGAAAAAATAGTTAACTAACCTAATGTTTGTCTTGTCTAAAGAGAAAGGTCTAAGTTATTGTCTGAATAATTAGAGCCCGATGAGAGAAATAAAGTTAATTCTGATCTTTATTTTGGTCTTATCGAAATAAGCGGTTGTATGTTTGCAATCGGTTTAACAAGGGAATTAAGTTTCTTAGTCGATTTGTTAAACTATTAGGGAAAATTTATTCGGGCAATTGTTTCCTTGATAACATACTAAAACTAAATTACTTGTAGTTTCGGTTTTAATATTGGTTATCTAAAGTGGTATGTGAAACCTTCGTGCTTAACTCTTATAGGTTGTTTACAAGTCTTTTAGATTTGTAAGATCTTTTAGGTTTGTCCTTTATTTGCTCGAACTTTTGTCATTTTGTGACAAAAAGGGGGAGAAATATATGGAGTAAACAAGTGATTTGCAATCACTAATGAAAGGACAATTGTGCTTAAACGTTATATCTAACGAAAGAGTAAAGCATTGACTAGGGGGGATAAACATATCATATTGCTGTGTAGTAATTCTGACTACAAAAGGGGAATAGTAAAGATGTTCAGATTGAATATTTACCTAGCTCACCTTTAGGGGATTATAAGATTTTGTTATTCAAATGTCAACAACGGAATTTATTGATTGAATATATGCAGGTTATTGTGTTGTTGAAACTTGGAATCAAGTGTATGTAAAATGAATTCTCATGTAATTTGTTTATCCATATGTAATAATAGTTTTGTCACTAAAATTGACAAAGGGGGAGATTGTTAGAGCATAGCTCGGTTGAACTCACCAAGCGTTAGTATGTCAAGTTTGGTTGTCATATTTTAGTGTGTCAAAACTCATCCAAAGTCGCTTGATTATATACCAGAGTCAACTTCGTTTAGGTTAGACTAGAAAGTCTAGGAATGCCGAGACATACAAGTATTACTCCGAAGACCTGAAGAATGTGAAGAAGAAGTGAACTACAACGACGACATCATCCTTCATCTTGAGTTTAGTAATATTGACTTGAACTGTTTCATTCCTAACGTATCTTTCAAGTCATGCTATATTGAAAACATAACTGCGGAGCTGTATATACTGTACATATTATATAATACTTTGGTGATATGACATGGTCATATTTGTATGATCATAGTATTAGGGAATTAGACTACGAAGTATAACGCTTATCTTTTGAACTTCGTAGATATGACATCGACATAATCTTGTATATACTGTTATGATTATGTGAATGGGTTATGGTGAAGATATCATCCTAGGAAATAATGTTTTACATTTGTTTAAAGGAAGTACATTCATGAAGTTGTTTTATGAATCGAAAGGGAAATCATTAAGCTTGTTGGTACGGCTATTCATCGCAAATCTTTGGATTACCAATATGTGTGAGATGGTAGAACCGATCGTAACTTTGTTATGTATCTTGGTATAACTAATCACAATGCCTGACTTATGATTTGGTATGACTGGTTTTTATTAATTGGTGTAATTGATCCTAAGTAATCATCATGAGATGGTATGATCGATATTTGTATTTGGTGTGACCGATCCTAATAATTGGTGTGACCGATCACAGAGTGTTGTGTAATCGATCCTTGTAATTGGTGTAACCGGTCCTGGTAATTGGTGTAACCAATCCTGGTAACTGGTGTGACCGATCACAAGCAATACCATGAGAATATGGTAACCGGACCTGGTAATAGATGTAACCGATCCTGGTAACTGATGTAACCGGTCCTGGTAACTTGTGTGAACGATCACAAGTATTTCTCTATTAGGTTATAACCGATCCTAGTGATTGGTAGAACCGATTGAACCCATGTATGTAATTTGATATTTGATCAATCACATAGTAATCTTGGAATACAGGTGAACTAATTCTAAACTTGTTTAGAAGTGTGGTATAACCGATTCCAAGAATGTAACTCCATGTAAATATGAATAAGGATTTACAGTGAACAGATGTCAACATACTTTGAACACGTACAGTAACTCTTATCATTTATTGTTCAAAGATATTCCTTAGTACTCAAGGAGATCCTGTGCCGAAATAAATTGAGAATCTTTTAATTAAGGTTTTTGGTTTTATATGCTTTAATTACGAGCAATTAAATGCACATCTCTAGAGAACAAAAATTAGTAATTTGTATTTAAAAATTGGAGATTTTCTATTGAGAGATTTCGGAAATTTTGGACAAGCATTTATTGGAATTAGGAAAACCGAATTTTGCTATTCATTGCATATCTTGAGAATATTTTCGGTTTTGGAAATTCCTTGGTGTCCAAACATCCTTGGTCTATAAATACCTAAGTTTGCATTTCTAACAAACTATCCTAAGAGCCAGGCAAACTTCATTCTTGTTGTTTCTGGTGGAGCCGTCTACTCGGAGAGGAAAGTATCCTTATTAGGTGAAATCTCTTACGACCGTTCGTTTAAAGACTTACGTGGGATCAAGAAGCTCTACGAGTACCGTTGGTGGGAAACTAGATAATTGCAGTGTTATTAGTTTTCGATTGATTTGATTGACTAACGGTTGTTGAAACTTTGATTGCACCTAGTTTGTTTATTCTTGAGAATCTTCTCTTTTGATATAAGATTCGCTCAAACTAGATCGAAGTATCGACGGGATCTTTAGAACTGTTTGTAGATCTAAAGATATCTTGTGATAATCCATTATTAACAGACTCCGTTTTGTGTGTGGTTGATCATAAAAGATTCAAGTGGTGTTGTGCAGGTGTTTATTGAAGATTAAAGAAGATTTGAAGACGAAGAAGATTTCTTATTTATTTCTCATATCTTTATGTGTGCACAAACCTTGATCGGCTGGGATCTAACTAGAATCAGATTTATTCGATAGATTAGTTGCGTGAGATCGACATTCTCAATATATTTCTTTGAGATTTATTTTGATTGAGTGCGAATCTAAACTTGACTACTTTGGTAGTTATTGGATAGATTGATCTAACCAGGAAAAAGAGTTTATTAGATTAAACGGAAGAGCCTTTGCATATGACTTGAGATATCTTTATCTTGAAAGAATCGAAAGAGTTGTTACAAATTTTTTTTTTTGTTCCTTTACTGTTTGGAATACGATCCAAAGGAATTCTTCTAGTATGTGCACTCATTGAAGTCGAAAGCGCAAGAATACTGAGGAAACTAAGTGAACTAGGGATAGTTGCTTGGTCTCAACTAAACGAAGTTGGTGTGGATTTTGTATAACGGCTTAATTCTGAGAGTATTCAATTCTGGACTTGGTCCCAGGATTTTTCTGCATTTGCAGTTTCCTAGTTAACAAAATCTTGTTGTGTCTTTTACTTTTCTATTTCCGTAATTATAATTGTTTATTATAGTTAAAAGTAAAATACACAAACGTTAACTTCGCGATACTTGATAGTGATCCTATAGAGTTTGGTTAAGTCCGAACCTATTATCAAGTATCATACTTCGTTGTTCTATTGTATCGATCTTGTATCCATAGTCAATCACTCAGGTTATCTTGTTGTCGTATTGTCTCGATCTCGTATCCATAGACGATCACACGAAGTGTGAACCGATTTGTTGTATTGTATCGACTATGTCCATAGACAATCACTTTCAGTAGAGGACTTATAGGTGGATAAATAAAAGATTGTGGTGTATTAGGTTATCCTCGTCTTTTCAGCTTGAATCTTAAATCAGGATTTCATCTAACGGTGAATATTGAATGCTTTGTTACTAAGCTATCTTAGCTTTGATTGTAAGCAACCCTGATTTGAAAGGCTATATAAGGGAGAACTCTATCAACTGGAAAACTTAATCCTGACACTTTCTTGTGTCCTAGTTGCAAACTAGAGTTGATTCTCCTTTCACCTAGGTTTTTCCAAAACCATTATTAGGTTAACGACCTGAAGACTTCATTTGGGATTCGTGAAGCCAGATCCAACTATTTTCTCTGTAGTTGCGTATGATGATCTTACTTGTTCTATCGTGTTGAATTTTATTTTCTCTAAGATTTACTTGAGATTTATATCCGATAGGTAAGATATAAAAAGTAATCACAATAGTTCTTCGTCTCAGACTCTTGTGATTCCGCAATAAATTTTTCTGTTAATTAGTTGGGTTATTATGAGGTGACTAATATTTCTAGGTTGCTCTTCGGGAGTATAAGACCGGATTATTATTTGGTTCCTGTTCACCTTGATTTATCAAAATACGAAACAAAAAGAATAAAAGATAGACATATCTGTGGGAGACGTATTTGTTTATAAGTCTTCGACTTTGGGTCGTAGCAACTCTTAGTTGTGGGTGAGATCAGCTAAGGGAATCAAGTGCTCAGAATCCGGCGTGGTTCTAGAGGCGTAGGGAACGTGACTATACCTTAATCGGTGTGAGACTTGGTTAGGGCTCAACTACATTCAAGTCTGAAGTTAACTTGTAGTAGGCTAGTGTCTGTAGCGGCTTAATACAGTGTGGTGTTTAAAGATGGACAAGGTCCCGGGGTTTTTTTGCATTTGTGGTTTCCTCGTTAACAATTTTTTTAGTGTCTGTGTTATTTCTTTTCCGCAATATATTTGTTTATATAATTGAAATATCACAAGTTGTGCGTAGTTCAATCACAGTTGATAAATCCGACCTTGTTTGTTGGATATAACTTGATTGACACTTGGGCATTAGGCTTTGGTACCGTCCAAGTTATTTCTCATATCAATCAGGCTCACGGATTTCTATCTGTTCGATTTGCTGATTGTATTGAGAAATTGAGATAAAGCTCTTTGATATATTTCTTTATTGAGTCTCACTTTTAAGTTGGTGCTCTTGGAATTATATTGGAGTTCAGTCTATACAGATTGCCGAACGAATTATTGGGTGTGGTTGTTATACCCCCGCTTTTTCAATCTTCATTATGAAAGTAATGTGTCTAGTGTTACTTTAGAAGATAATTAGGTGCAAAACCAGATCAATACTTGCTGTTTAATGGACTTAGGGTACTCTGGTAGAGACTATACTTGGTCAAGTAATAATATGGGCACTGGAGATAGGAAATCTAGAATAGATTTGGCTCTAGGCAATCAGGATTAGAATATGAACTTTCCTCATGCTAAGTTAGTTCATCTATCCCAAGCTGGATCTGATCATTGCCCCATATTGCTTCTCACTGAGAATTCTATTAAAAATATATGGAGACCTTTTAAAAAATTTGTGATGTGGATGAAGCATGTTTCTTTTAAAACTCAGTTAGGTATTGCTTGGAAAGATAAAGTTGTTGGCTCTCCTGCATTCAATTTATCTATGAAACACCAAAGAACTAGGAAAAGATTGTCATAATGGAATAGAGTTGAATTTGGTGACGTTGATAGAAACATCAATAATCTTCAAGATCAGCTGTTGCAAATTCAAAATGAACAACCTTCCAATAATCAGCATAATAGACACATGAATGTTACTAGAGCTTGAAAACTGGTTTACCATTCAAAGGGAATTCTATAAGAAAAAATCTGGTGATAAGTTTATCACGGACAATAACACTAAGTATTCTCATACTCTTGCTAATAGAAGGATGTTTAGGAAAAATATAGATAATCTGTGTGATATTGATGGTGTTTGGCTAGATAAAAGAGATGATATTGCTGAGTTGCTAGTTAATCATTTTGTTCTGTCAGTAAAACATCTAACATTGTTTTAACTGATGAAATTTTAACATTAAACCTACTGTTTTAAATGATGATGATAACAACAGGTTGATAGAAATTCTCTCAGCTGAGGAAATTCATAAAACAGTTAAAGACATGGCCTCTTGGAGCTCTCCAGGGCTTGATGGTTTTCAAGATGGCTTTTACCAAGCAAATTGGGATATTGTGGGTAATGATGTGGTTTATGCTATGCAAAAACAATTTGATACTGGTTTTATGCCTAGTATATTTAACAAAACATATATATCTTTAATACCCAAAACTGAAGTTGCTAAACATCTTGTTGATTTTAGACCAATAGGCCTTTGTAATACTATTTATAAGATCATCTCTAAGATTTTAGCTAATAGAATGAAATCTTATTTAAAACATATTGTTTCACCCTTTCAATCTGCTTTTGTTCCAGGTAGAGCTATCCATGATAATATAGTTATAGCTCATGAGATGATACACACAATGAAACATAAATAAGGATACAGTGGTACTATGGCTCTAAAATTAGACCTTATAAAGCCTTTGACAGGCTTGAATGGTCTTTTCTTCTGGGTATGCTTAAGCAAATAGTCTTTAATGAAAAAATTTGCAGGTATATTGATCAGTGTATCTCAAAAAAAAAAAATCTCAATCCTTTTAAATGGTACTCCAACTGAAGAGTATAGTCCTACTAGAGGGATAAGACAAGGGGATCCTCTATCCCCTTATCTGTTCATTATAGCTATGGAATATATTTCCAGACTTTTATTAGTTGCTACTAATAATCATCTTATCTCAGGTGTTAATGCTGCTAGAAATGCACCTGCCATCACTCACTTATTATTTGCAGATGACATCCTCTTATTTGCTAAGGCAGGCATGCATAATTTTTCAGGTATCTTGAAAGTCATTAGTGATTTTGGTAAGTACTTTGGAAAAATTCTTAACTTTAATAAATCTAGTGTTTATTTTAGTAAGAACTTAAGACCAGGTGCTAAATATGATCTTGCTAGAGCTTTGAACATGTGTGAGATGCAAGACTCAGACACTTATCTTGGAGTTACCCTTTTGCTAGGAAGAGATAAAAACAAAGGTTTCAAACCAATAATTCATTCTTTTGGTTCAGGGTTAAAAAATCGGAAAGGAAAAACTATGAATCAGTCAGCTAGATCTACAATGGTTAAACATGTCCTAAATGCTTTGCCTACTCATCAGATAGGAAGTTTTAGACTTCCTAAAAACACTACAGCTCAATTAGACTCAATTCAAAGATATTTTTGGTAGGGTCATAAAACCAATAGAGGCTATAATCATATAGGCTGGAACAAACTTAGCATACCTAAATCTCTAGGAGGTCTAGGCTTCAGAAATCTTGAAAATTTTAATACTTGCATTGCTTGCTAAACAAGCCTGGAAAGCATTCAGTGGTGAAGATACTCTTTGTGTTCAAATTCTAAAAGCTAAGAATGCTAAAAAATGATAGTTTTCTGCATTTAAATAAGCTTAAAGATGAATGCTCCTGGCTTGGGAGAAGTTTTTACTCAGGTCTTGAAGTGATTCAAAATAATTCTATTTGAAAGTGGCACAAAAATTAGTATATGGTTAGATTGTTGGGTTATTGGTTTAGATAGCCCACTTGTTCCAGTTACTGGAGCATCTAGCTATGAGAACTATAATCTTGTTTGTGACTTGTTTTTACCTGGAACTAGGTTTTGGAATGCATATGTAATCAATATTTTTTTTACTCAGGACTATGCTGCTAGGATTATTAACATGATTATACCTTCTGATGGAGAAGATTACCTTATCTGGAAGCCTGACAAGAAAGGACAATTTTCTGTTAAGAATGCATATAATACCATCTGTAGTGATTATGTTAGTAGCCATGTTGCTAGTGATAATATACCTATAGAAGTATGGAAGCATTTATGGAAATCTAGAGTACCTCACAGAGTTCAGTTGTTTATTTTGAAATGCATTAAAATTATTGTCCTTGTTAGGCATTTTCTTTCTAGATACAATCCTGACATGGATACACAATGTGGCTTCTGTAATAACAATGTTGAAACACTGAACCATCTTTTGAGTGCAGCTATGCTAGATCCATCTGGTTGGGTATGGATGTTAATATCTCTACTATCTCTGAACAGTTTCTATCTTTGAACAATTGGGTTATAAGTTGGTATTTTTCTGAAGATCAAAACACCCCTCCTCTATGTATTATAGATGAGAATAAACTTTACATATTCATGTGCATTGTATGGCATATTTGGAAAGATAGGTATTCTCTTATTTTTCAGAATACTAAACCTCGTCAGCAGGGAACTATTGCTAGAGTTAAGTATCTACTGCAACAATGTGATAGAATACTTGATAAAGATCATAATAACTGTTCTATTAGATTGCAGGTGAAGGACTGGATGCCTCTACACAAGGATTTTATTTAGATAAATATCGATGGTTCTTATGCTCCAAGAACTAAAAGGGGAAGCCTTGGACTAATTATACGTAATTTTGCAGGTCAATGTATAAGAGCAAAAGGAATTTAGATGATGAAGGAAGTTGCAGAGGAGTATGGAGCTGAATATTTTGAATGTAAAGCTCTGGAAAAAGCAGTGGAATGGTTGGAGGAACTAAACTATAGCAATGCAATCTTAGAAGTAGACTGTGAATCGTAGCTCGATTAATAAATGAAGAAGAGATGCAGGTCCATTGGTTCAATCAAGGGATTGTCATGCAAGTTAAAAATAATTTTAAAGATAGGAATTTCTGGTTTTGTAAGTCTGTTCACAGTAGCTCATTTACTAGCTAAAAAAGCTAGAGATGAAAACTCTAATTATCAGTTTGAAGGAAACCTACCAAATGATATCTCTATAGCCATAAAGAAGGACAATTGTAATGTTTACTTCTAATGAATAAAATTCTTTTAGTATCAATTTTTTTTAACAAATTTATTATTTATTTAATAAAAGTATTTATTAAGATAATCATAAAACATTTATAAGAAAAACATTAATAAAATATTATATGATGATAGTATATTTAGTAATATAGTTGTAAGACATTTATAATGAAAGATTAATAAAATTTAATGAAAGTTCATTTATGAAGATAATTATAAGATATTTATGATGTAAGAAGATATTTATACTTAAAAAAAATAGATATTTATAATGAAAGATTAATAAAATATTTAATGAAAGTTTATTTAAGAAGATAATTATAAGATATTTATGATGTAAGTTACTATAAGAAATTAATGATACAATAATGATGTAAACAACCACTGCCATTGATTTAGCTTCTCCCTATACAAATATCGGTCGTTTTTTATCTTGCCTAGCTTGTCTAAACTTTATTTTATATACTCTATAGATATAGATAGATACAAATGTAATATAGTTGTTAGTAGAGTGTAAGTTCAATAAGCATAGGGTCCTTTTAGGGCTTCATCTGGTGTTTCACCTGGTATAAATAGCCTTTACCAGGTGAACTATATTACCATGTCAATGTAACAAACCAAGATAAATGTAATATAGGTGTTACTAGAGTGTAAATAAATTAAATAAGCATCAATATTCTGAAAACCGGCCCGGCCCGGCCGGTCAACCCAGTGAATCGGTGACTCAGTCATCTTTCCGAGCAGAATAGTCAGTGACCTAGCAAATTAAGTAAAAAACGGCTTCCTTTGTGCAAAACGGGTGACCCGTCCGTATTGACCCGTGACTCAGCGTACCCAGTACGATTTAAATGGGTCGATAATCCTAAATCAAAAAGAGAAAAAAAACTTTCGATATGTTCTTCTGAATCTTTATCAATATGATTAACATATTATTCAAATTTGGAGACAGGTTCATAAGAAACATGACTAAAAATCTGGTCTCATCAAATTACAAATCCAAGAAACAGAATAATAACAATGAAGATACGTGACTAAAAATTAGATCTCATTAAATTGCAAACCCAAAATCTATTTCCATGCTTTCTTTTTGATCGATGTTGTGATACTACTGCTATGATGCACAAACAACAATTTATAATCAAGACAAATATTGGTTGGATAAAGTTGTGATTTTGTGATATTTAGTGAAAAGAAAAAGAAATAAAATCAATGAGTACTGTGTATGTAATGAAGGAGGAACCAAGGAACAAAAAAAGAAGGAAACATGGAAAAGAAAGAGAGAGATGGGCGGCCGAAAATGTGGGGGAACAATTAGGTTTATTAAAAATAAAGAGTTGTTAACAAGTAAGGCTTTGTGACTATCCTTTACATTTGACCCAATGATCCCGGGTTGATACAGTGGTTAAACCATTTGACCCTGACCTAGTAATTTTTCTGGTTCAATGTCCGGGCCGATTTTCAGAACATTGATAAGCATAGGGTCCTTTTAGGGTTTCATCTAGTGTTTCACCTGGTATAAATAGCCTTTACCAGGTGAACTCTATTATCATCATATCAATACAACAAACCATATTATCTCCTAAACGTGAAAATGTATTATCTCGTTAAGAAATACTCAACAAGCATAGGGAAGAAATCTCTTTCTAAGGTTTACAAATCAAAACGTTTGACAAACAACTTCCATGTTCATACTACTGCTAACCAAGCTCAAGCTCTTATCAATAACAGTAATTATGAAAGAGACTTTTTCATTAGAATGGAAAAGTTGCAGAACACAACCATGAAGTCACTAAGTTTTCAGAATAATCCAATTCAAATTTCAATGCATGAGTTCATACATAGGTTTGATAGATAATACATCTTGAAAATGAAAAAAATACCACCCGATTGATATGATTATTAACAAATTTATTATTTATTTAATAAAAATATTTATTAAGATAATCATAAGACATTTATAAGGAAACAATAATAAAATATTTTATGATGAAAGTATATTTAGTAATATACAGTAAAAACTCCATATATTAATAGTTTTGGGACTTCACAAAATTATTCATATATGGAGTTTATTAATATAGGAAGGTATACCATTTTTTATTTTATTTTTGCCAAACTCAAAGTATGTAAATGATAATGAATATGGATATCTTCTTTAATCATCCTAATAAGAAACAAGCCGTATATGCTTTAGTCGAAAAACGATGAAACTAGACAAGAAGAGAGGGGAGATAATCCTGATGATGATAACACAGAGATACCAAATATTTCATGCCAAGAATCTTTAAACATGCTCGACAAATCGTAAATATTTTGGCTTCAACAAGAAGGTGTTCATAGTAATGAGGTCTTACACATCCGCAAATCAAAAGATGCGATAAGAATCCAAAAAGTTACATCATTTTCTCAAACAACTATAGATAAGTATTTTCTTTCATCTTAAATTTTGATGTAACAAGATCTATAAGTTTCCAATAGTGACGATTATATTAATATATGGAGGTAAATTCCTTATGACGGGACTAGAAAAAGCTATTAATATTAAAATGTGGAGGTTATTACTATTTATAACTGGCCCAAGTTGGGACTATAATTTTTTTATTAATATATGGAGTTCTTACTGTAGTTGTAAGACATTTATAATGAAATATTAATAAAATATTTAATGAAAGTTCATTTATGAAGATAATTATAAAAAAATTTAAGATGTAAGAAGATATTTATGCTTCAAAAAAATAAATATTTATAATGAAAGATTAATAAAATATTTAATGAAAGTTTATTTATGAAGATAACTATAAGATATTTATGATGTAAGATTAATAAAATATTTATTAAGAAATTACTGATACAATAATGATGTAAATAACCACAACCATTGATTTAAATTCTCCCTAAACAAATCTCAGCTTATCTTGCCTAACTTGTCTAAACTTTGTTTTATAATTTAGATTATGTTTGATACTTAATCATTTCATTTGAACCAAAAGTTCTGAAAAACACTCTAGCAATGGTTAAGATGGGTGGTATCTGCCTTCCAGTACTGGTGGCGAACAAAAAACCATTTTGCTTGGACCCCAAGATTTACCATCATACTGGTTTGGGAACAGAACAAAAGAGTGATCCAAAAGCTTCTCTGACATCTAAGACAGTGAATGGTCCCCTTATACCAAATATGGAAAAATTTGTTTACTGATTAACATTATTAGATTGACAGGCTCATGAGTACTTAAAATAGTTAATAGTTAACACTTAATACGACAAATGCCAAACAAATGTCAGGTTCTATAGTTAAGGCCAAACCAATGAGATGGTGGATTTTTGTTAAACTGAAAAAAGCATTGTATGACACCATATATTTCTCCCTTGCCTATTAAATAATATTGAGCAACTAGAGGTGCAATTCTTATTGAGGTGGGTCATTATACCATGATTACAATGATTTATCTTCTTAATAGCCTTACTGCACAGTTGGTTGATCACTTTAAAACCATTTTAAGTTGCATTATTTAAGCAATGAATATGACTCATTTAGCAAGCAAGATAGCAATTATTTACCAATCTTGGTAGCATTTCAGGCACAACGCATGGTTGTATGTAGGAAGCACAACCTTAGTGTTCATCTCCATGCAGATCCCACATTCCTCTTCCCTCTCTATATCAACTGCAGAGGGTTTTCCCTTCGATAATTCATCCTTTTATTGTACTTTGCGGCAGACTTCCTTCTGTTTTCGGTCATCAACGTCAGTAATTCCTCTCTCAAGTTGCAATAAAGAGGGAAATATCATCTTGTCCACGAAAAGGTAAACTTCTTTAAATGACCAAATGGTAGAACATTCTTCTAGGTAAACTAAACAGATGAAATAAGAAACAAAAAAGAAAACTGAGCTGATGCAATTAATGGCATCCTCTATCTATATTAGCAGGACTCAACAAGACAACAAAGTTAAGTAACAAAAACTAGAAACTGTACATTTCAATACCACCAGGAATATATGTTGCAATCATATATGTCTCTGACATGTTAATTAACCCATAAATTTCATGTTTCAAATGAAATCTCTAATTATCAACCCTAAAATCAATTTTATAGAAACCCTAATTGCAGACAATATCAGATCTGGTATAAGCTTTTAGAAGAAAAAAAAACATAGTGAAGAGAACTAAAGCTTATCATGATTTCTTAGTTCCACATAAAATCAGAATTGAAAAAATAAATAAAAACCTAAATCTCACAGACAACCAAAATGAACCTGAAACATAAAACTAGAGCTTAAAGATGACCTTACCTGGTTTACTACAATTATCAGTGGCAACTGAAGTAATATAACTGACAGATAACCTTAAATCTCATACCGATGCTTCCAATTGCAGTATTATTCATTCCAAACTCTGTCATATACACTTTATCTATGGTGAACCAAACCAAACTCTTGGGGATGCTTTTTGGGGCTAATCAGAACAACCTCCCTCCTAGACCTAGCAATGAACCTTCTATCTTTATAGGTGACTTTAATGCCCTCTTAGGACATGAAGATAAAAGTGGTGGTCTTGAGCTAGATGACAATGACTTCTTGAATCTTAAGACGTTTTGCTTCATTTTTGATTTGCATGATCCAGGATATTCTGGTCCTAGATTTACTTGGTCTAATATGCAGAGTGGTCCTGATTTGATTCTTAAAAGACTTGATAAATGTTTAATAAATCATGATGTTGAAGTTTTGTTTCCCAATCTTTGTGTTAATAATTTACTAAGAGATTCTTCTAATCATTGTCTCATGCATATATGTTTTAATTTTGATGGTGACTTTATGCCTAAACCCTTTCATTTTATAGCTATGTGGATAACCGACACAACCTGTGGAGACATTGTAGCTAACTCTTGGTTTATTCATGTGGAGCGATCTCCTGCTTATAAACTGAAAGCTAAATTGATTAATACAATAAAAGGTTTAAGAGATTGGAATAAAAACTCTTTTGGTAATATTCAAACCAATATATCTACCACTAAAGAGGACCTTAAAGAAACTCAGACCTCAGACCCTTCTAATATTATGCATGTCTCTGGACTTAAAGCAAGAATAAATTACTTATATTCTTTGGAAAAGCTTTACTAGAAGGACAAGTCCAGAGAAGTTTGGCTCTTGGAAAGAGAAATAAATACTCCCTATTTCCACATAGTCACTCTTTACCAAAATAAAATAAAAATGTCATCAATTGGATTAAAAATAATTCTGAAGATATTCTTACTGATAGTATTGGTACCTCCTTTGTTGAGTACTTCAAAAACCTCTACTATTCTAATCCTCAATCCTTCTAAGATGAAGTCCTGGTTGATTTCCCTCCAGATTTTTTTTGAATGATAATAATCTTTTGAATATACCTTTATCTCCCGAAGAAATTAAGCATGCTGCTTTTTAAATGAGAGGAAATAAACCTCCAGGACCAGATGGCTTCACAAGTGTTTTTTACCAAAAGTATTGGGATATTGTTGGTGACTCTTTGATATGGCGCAACCTACTTTAGAACTGGCCATGTGGAAAAATTCCTTAACCACACTAATATTGCCCTTATCCCCAAAACCCCAATGGTTAAGATTGTACCTAAGTATATACCTATAGGTTTACGTAATTTTGCATTCTTTCTAAAACTCTCGCAAATAGACTAAAACCACTCATGGATGGGTTGATCTCTCAAAATCAAAGTTTTTTTTCTTTCTAAGAGAAGCATTGTAGATAATATCCTCCTTACTAATGAGGTGGTTTTTACAGTGAACCATTATCATGGAAAAGAAGGTTTAACTGCTATCAAACTTGATATGTCTAAAGCTTATGGCAAGCTTGAATAGAATTTTCTTGAGAAAGTCTTCAGGAAGATGGGTCTATGTGAATCCTAAAATTCTTTAATGATACAATGTTTGGCCACTGTTAATTTCTTACTCTGTCCAACTCAATGGAGTACCAAATGGTATGATAAAACCTGAAAGAGGCCTTTGACAAGGCGACCCTTTTCCCCCTACCTCGATATTCTCTGCTTTGAAGCTATATCTGCTTATATTGATAAACTTACTAGGTTAGATCTAGTGCAAGTAATTAAGGTATGCAGTAATGCTCCTCCTATTACTCACTTACTGTTTGCTGATGATTGTTTACTCTTCTCTAAAGCTACTGTCCAAGACTTTACTACCATTAAAGACTATTTGCATAAATATTGTTTTTCTTATGGTCAGAAATCAACTTTGATAAGTCTAGAATCTTGTTTAGTAAGCATTTGCCTCATCTTTTAACTTAACAACTTTCTTCTATCCTTAGTATTAGCTTTCTGGATCTGTGGGAAAATAAAAATACTTTGACACCCCAATTAGTTTTCAAAAGTCTAAAACTCAAATTCATATGAGTATTTTGCAATTTGTGAATGTTAGGATTACTTTTTGGTACCATGATCTTTTATCTCAAGGTGCTAAAACTTCTCTAGTTAAGCATGTTGGTCAGACCATCCCTATTTACCAAATGACTGCTTTTCTCATTCCTAAAGCTCTTTGTAGGAAGATGGACTCTCATCTCTGTAAATTATGGTGGGGGGAAACCTTATACCCTAAGGATAGAAAACTTCACTTGCTTGGTTGGGATACTTTATGCTCTTCTAAGAGTGAAGGGAGTCTGGGTTTTAGAAAAGTTGAATTAAAGAATTTTACTATGTTAGCTAGGAATGCTTGGAAACTTTTTGAATCCTGATTCTCTTTTACTCACCATTCTTGAAGTTATACTCCCTCCGTCCCAGTTTAGATGAAGGTATAGGTGTTTTCACACAGATTAAGAAAAAAGAAAGAGATTTTTTTTTTCTTCCAAATCTAGCCTCATTAAAAGTTCCAAAAGTATTGATGTCTTTAATTTTTAATTCTTACATTCTAGTGTAAATTTGGAATCTAGTGAATTGTTTAAGAATTTCATTTTGGGAAATTGAACTTACACAATATTTTATATTTATATTTGATTCCAAAGCATGGACAAATCAGGAAATTGTTGGGAAAAATAGGAAAACCTTCAAGTAATATGGGACTTACAAAAAACCTAAAATCTTCATTTAAAATGGGACGAAGGGAGTATATTTTTCTAATATTAATTTTTTGAAGGCTAAGTGCCTTTCCACCTGCTCTTGGACTTGGAAATGCCTCCATATTGTTAAGAAGCTCATTAAACCTTTGATTTCTTGGATTGTTGGTGATGGTCATTTTATTGATCCTTGGATTCGTATACTAGGTTTTGCTAAACCTAATCCCCTAGTCCCCCCCTTTCCCAAGTTTAAAGTGTCATCTTTCATTTACCTAGTACTAGATCCTGGATGTTTCTACGTTGAACACCCATTTTGACAATGCTTCTATAGAGAAGATTGTTACTATTCCATTAAACAAGTTGTAAGCTCTTGATAGGAGAGTTTGGGGGCTTTCAAAGAATGGTATATTTAGTTCCAAATCTTCTTACTTGGGTCTCAGAGGTCTTAGACCTTCCCAAAGCAACACTCTTTAGAAGTGCATATGGAAACTTAGAGTCCCACATCGCATTCAGCTTTTCTTTTGGAAATCTGCTATAAATGCCTTACCTACTAGGGCTGTTCTGCAGACAAGAATGCCTATTGATACTACAATTTGTACGAGATGTCTTGCTTATAATGAAACTATTATGCATGATTTGGTCTTATGCCCTTTTGCTAGTTCAGTCTGGTTATCTTCTTCTCTTAGTTTGCCTGTCAGAATTTTCAGAATTCTATTTTGCTTGATTGGCTTGATTGTTAGTACTACTACCTCTCTTTCTAATGAATCTAAGAAAGCTTTTTCTGCTATTATTATTAACAAGAAAAAGGAGAATCCTACTGCTGTTATTGCTAGAGACATGATCATTTTTAGGAACCCCACTTTACCCCGTTCACCTTATTCTAATGTTATTGGTGCTAATACATGGAAACTTACTCCCTTTGGTTGGATCAAAGGCAATATTGATGGTGCATTAGATCATGTCTCTTTGACTAATGGTGCAGGCTATATAATGCGTGGCTCTACTGGAAAACCTTCTTTTTGTGCTGTTATCACCTTTGAAGTCTACTCTCTAGAGGAAGCATAAACCAGGGCTATCTGGACAGTTTTGAAGAAAGCGAAAGAACAACAAATTACTCATCTTATCGTGGAAAGCGATGCAAAATCTCTGATTGACCAGTTCTCCCAGGGAAATTTAGAAGGCAATCAATAGACGTATGCTTTATTTAAGAATATTTCTCTTTTTAGTTCTAGTCTTGTAGCTTGCATATTTTCTTTTCAACCAAGGACATGTAACACTAGAGCTCACTCTTTGGTAGCTTGGGCCAAGGATAATTCTGATACTTGTTTTTGGTCTAGACCTCCATATGGCTCATGCCAACTGTTGAGGCAGGCCATTAAATATTTCATTAGGCTACCGGGCCATTTTCCTAATTAATGGAATTATGGCTTGCTACAATCCATCGTTCGCCATGTTTTTTCAAGGTTGCCGCAAAGGGTTGCTAAATTTGACGGAAAATCAATCGAGAATTATTTTGTTATCTTGTTAGAAGTTAGAATTTGGTAACCCGTGCAGTTTGTCTTGCATTACCATAACTTCTCCGTATAGGTTGGGCAACAACAAATGCGAAACACACGACATACTCGCCCATAATGATACACTGAAGTAACTGTAGTAGGTGCGAGACCCATCTGACCAAAGAAGGCTAAAATGGTAATTTAAGGCCCAACACAACACAACCACGTTCCCATGTAAAATCCGTAGTAGCTGAAACTAGAATAAAACCGGCAACAAAAAATAATTTTCCTCTATTTCGGACTCTTCTTCACTCCCTTCCTTTGAAAAACACTTGCAGAAGTCCTGTAATCAATTCGTGTTAGAGAGAGAGATGGAAGAGTTGCATGATACTGAGAGCCCAAAAAAGAAGATGGAGGAAGTAGAAGAAGGATCAGATTTCGAGAGGCAAATAACTACCGCTATGAAAGCACGAGTTGGCCATTTCAAAGATCAAGCTGAGTAAGTCCTCTCCTTATTGATTTTTCTTTCTTCTAGTACAAGGGTTTTGTAATTATCTGATTTTTATTAGTTCGAAATTCGATTTTTGTGAGTTTTGCGCTTTGAATTTGTCTTCTGCATTACGAATTTTGATAATTTTGGGGTACTGGGTGAGGGTTTAGTCTCTTTTTGATAATTTCGAGCAAGTGTATTAGGAGTGGAAAAGGAGAAAATCCCTAGTTTATATGTTAGTAATTGGGTGTGGGGGGGGAAGATTAGGTTTTGAGATGTGGAGTTCAACGAGGTTTTGGGACTTTTTGAAACATGGGATAGGGTTTTAGGGTGTGGGAATTAGTTCAAGTGAGTTGTGTAGTTTTTGCAATTGAGGGTTTTTAAGCTAAGGTCTATGTAATGTAAAAGGGTGGATCACGATGAAGTACTCAAATTGTACTTGATTGGATCAACATACTTGAAGTTAATTCTTATAGATATCCTGTTCTATGATTCAGAAGGGGGAATGGTACCAACTGCCAAGAAGCTCTTCAATTTACCCGTTACTTATTTAACTCTACATTCACTCTAGTGCCACCTTGAAACGAAAACATTCTCTCCTTTGAGATGACCCGTTTATCATCTTAGGTACATGGACGCTAATCATTGTACTAGATTTTCTTGCTCGACGTTAAGAACTGTTTCTTCATTTTTGGTTAGATGTTTCTCCTTGTGTCAGTCTCACGTTACGTGTTATCTTTTGACTAATTAATTCTGTATATTTGGTGCGCTGCACTTTGCAGAGGTATTTCCACTAGCATTATGTACTACGCGGTTTACACATGTAAACTTATACGTAGAATTTTTGCTTTAAATAGAAAGTTTTGATTCGGAAGAAATTTTGAAATTTATTTTCTGAACTTATTGAATAATGACAGTTGTAACATTGTCAATGAGCCGAAGGTAGAGCCAACAATGGTTTCACTTCAGTTTGGCTATATTTGGTCTGCGTTTGGTATAGTAAAAGTGTCATGCTATGTCTGTTCTCCAGGTGTGGCTTTGTAGTGTTTGTGTAAGTTACATAACTAATTAAGTGTTCTGTGAAGTTGACATAATAGGAGTGTTGACTTGTGGACAAAAGAGGGTTTATAAAGTAGATAAATACACGCATGCTTTAGAAGTTCCATTTTTTGATTAACAATTAAAGTACACAGTATAAATATTCTTTAGGCTGCATTTTTTCAAGGAAAAAAGGTGGCGTAGTTTCAGGGAACAAACTTTGAAGGAGAAGAATTGGTTGAGGCACGTGGATAAGAGAGGACTAAATTTGAGGGTTATTTAAATGATAGTTTATGAGTATATAAGATTTCTGCGACCCGTAGGTCCACTCTTCGGCGGGGCTATCCATATAGACCAAGGTTAACGTTTTTTCTTTTTGATACTATGATTAATTTATTGTGCTTATCTATATTAGGCTGTGCAAAAATGGCTTTTTATTTGTTGGATAATGAAGAAGCATGTGTGTAGGCAAAAATCCTTTTTCCAAATTAATAAAATTACCCTCTTTTAGCAGTAGGATGAATAGGGATCACGGAAAAGAAATTGCACTAGGTGGTATACATTGACCAAGCCCCATAAATGCAAGCTGGTTAGAGCTGGCCATTTTTTTTCTCTCTCCCTCAGTTACTCCGTCATCTAATTTACTTTTGTGATGTTATAAGTTTCGCTATTTTATTTAGTATATAATCGTATCAGTATTGTAACATTATATACTGTCTTATTGGCGAAGGCTGTATCAGCATTGTCAGATTTAGATGTCTGAGGGAACTAACCATCTAGATCAGTTTATTAGAGAGAGCTCAGTGAAAAGAAACTGCCTTGTGGAATAGTTTTTTGGACAAATTCAATTAATTGAAGGTATTCAGTCAGGTTGCTTTTGGATTTTATTGGAAGTATATCAAGAGGCTCCTGTTGTGGTTTAATACCCTTGGGTACACACCCTGGCTTGCTAGTAAGCTTTTTTTTCAATTGGTAAAGCTCTGGATTGTTAAATAGTCTATGAAGTTTGAAGATGTATGTGATAGGAGGCGGCATATTCCTACTTGTTTTGTTCGATTTCAGTAACTAGGATCATTTTCTCACTTTTGATGAGTAGGTCTGTTCTTTAAGTTCCATAAGACCAAGTAATATGTGCATTAGTACCAAACTAAACAAAGTGATTAACCAACCATTTCCAGAACTTTGTTTTGTGGTCATTTCTCCAATGTGCTCAAATTTTGGAATTGTATGTGTTACAAGGACACGCCAAAAAGAAGAAGAAGAGCAGTGTTGACACGTCTGGACATGGACATGGACATGCGTGTCTGACACGGCGGACACAGCTCAGTTATCAAGAATAGGATAAGATATTTAATAAAATTGAAAAATACCTAAGTTATAGATTTATAAGATATTTATTTGAACCTTTATCTTTTCTTACCAAAAAAAAAAAGAAAAAAAAAAAAACCTCTTTCTTTGGTAAAAAGATATTTTCTTATCTTTAGTAATAAAAATAGAGACACTACTGATCTCCACTGATCTCTATTAGATTTTCTTAGCAAAAATAGAGATATTTCCCTACAACTACAGCTATATCTATGAGATCATGAAGATATGTAGAAATATCAATGGAGTCTGTATTTCTAATGCCTTTTTTATTGATCATATTTATTGATCATATTTATTGATCATACACATATATGTATGTATTTTGCTAAGTTCTCTATTCGTGCCCCCGTTTTCTAGTTTTTTAAATTGTCGTGTCAAGGTACAGGACACCGACACCGACACCGTGTCCGTGTAACACAATATTTCCTTAGTTATCTCCTGTAGCCGTTTCTTCTTGATCTTTTGTACAGTATTATAATTTTCGAACTTAAGTTTGTAGCTTTGTTGCCGGTTTATGAAGCTTAATCACTCTGATCTTCAAAATTTTCTTTTGTTCCATCTTGCAGTTCGCTGACTTTTGAAGGGGTTCGAAGAGTTATAGAGAATGACTTGGGGATGGAGACCTTTGCGTTGGATGTTCACAAGAGATTTGTGAAAAATTGTTTACAGGAGGTATTTTGTTGGATTTGAGAAACGTTCTTTTACTTTAAGATATATATTTTTTTTATTATTTGTATTGTTTTTTTCATGTCAAAGCAAGGTAAACCAACAAATCTAGTAACCCATTATGTTGCATGTTCATCAAAAGCTCATTTATTCTTGCCCTACATAAGCTAATGCTGATACAAGTTAGCAACTTAGCAATCTTTTCATGAATGTATTTTCTTATTGATATTGAGGATTTTATGATGCAAATGATTATAATGGTTGGTATTGACATTTGTCTTTAGATCTAAGCTTTGAGGTTTGTGTATAATCCAAGATATATCATATTTTTTTTAGCAAAAGAGAAGTCACAAAAAGTGTGTTATTATCACTAGAATGCAGTCTCCGCACTACAGTTGTTGATGTGAATACGATTTAATTATGTCCCAGCAATTTTTTTTTTTTTTTGAAGTATAATGTTGCATGTCGTCCTCTTTGTAAATTTTGGAAGAAGGTAGTCTAAATCTCCTACTGCTTTGATTTTACAAAATATTTGTCCAAAAGCCTGATAGATGTTTCTTTTCAAGCAAAAATAACATAAAACTACAGAAGTTTTATTTTTTTCATTGGGGGTAAAGGGTGCTGCTACTTGTCACTGTTATGTTATTTACACCGAATAGAAATTCTATTCCGGTACACTTGTATGCATGTTCTTTTTTCTTCTAAAAGTTAAAACTTCATTTGGTTCACTCTGGATTTGTTTGTGCATAAAAGCTGTACCGTGCTTCAAGAATTCTGTACAGCCATTTTAATTTTAATTTCTCTACTAGTGCTTTGAAAGGGCCAACCAGGAGAGTGCATCTAAGAGTTCAGAGGAGACTACAAAGATGATTTCTAACCAGGCAAAGGTTGGAAAACAAGAGCTTACGGAAGGGCTTCAGACAAAGGTGTCTAATTCTGAAGATGAAGAGAAAACTGTAGGATCTCCAGCTATGGGCCTTTTGGCAGGGGACGGAACAAAGCAAAATGAAGTTGAAGATACTCACATAGATAAATCTGAAAAAGCTCTAACCGAGGAAACTATCGAAAATGCTATTAAAAAAAGGGCTTCTTATTTCAGAGCTAATTCTGCGTAAGCTGCTTTACCTCCACCTAATATCGCCATGTTTGGAAGTCATATCAACTAACCCAGGACACTCCCAATTCTTTTTTGGTCCCAGCCTCTGAGGACCAGTAAATATTCTATGATAAAAACATGGAACCCTATTGTTGTTTGATGCAATATGCACTGTATCCCAAAGTTACATCTGCTTGTTTCTGTTATTCTTATTAGCTGATTTAGTGAATATTATTTGTTTGTTTCAGTCATATTACCTTGGCGGGGGTTCGTCGTCTCTTGGAAGAAGATCTTAAAGTAGAGAAAAATGCTCTTAATCCCTTCAAAAAATTTGTTAGTGTGGAATTAGATAAAGTAAGTGCTTTTTCTCTAGTGGCATCAACCATCTGATTTACACTTCGACAATGCCCATAATCTCTACAATTTATTATTTATTTAATTAATGTCCTTTTCCAGGTATTGGAAAGTGCTGAACCTGCAACGAAAGGCAAGAACCAAAAACCGAAGAAAGAATCTAATATCAAGAAGTCTGCAAAGGTCAGCGGTGAGGGAAGTTCAGATGCATCTGAAAGTGAGGTCGAGGAGGTGGATGATGATGATGAAGTAAAGCCAAAGAAAAAGCCTACTCCGAAAAGAAAATTACAGACTTCTGGAGGGCCAAAGAACCTAAAAAGACCTGCAAAGGAGACTAAAACAACGAGCAACAAGAAGATGAAACCTGAGGAACCCATTTCTGAGGGAAGTAATGGTGCAAACGATGGGGGAAACACCTCTGATGATGTAAATTCTCAGTCGTCTGCAGAAGGAGAGCATGTTAAGGTATTCCTTTCATTGTTTGTGTATCAAAAGTCTATGTTTCTTAACTTCAAGTAATGTGGCATTCTGAATCTGGATGATATGTTTGAAACACAGAAGAAAAAGGATGTTCCCACAGTCGTGCATGGTAAGCACGTTGAGCACCTGAAATCAGTAATCAAATCATGTGGAATGAGGTAAATGATCTTATGCAAACCTTAACATTTACCTCTATGAATTTGTTACAGATGATTGTTTTGAGATAAGGATTAAGCTTTGTACATTGTACATCTGTTGCAGTATTTCCCCCAATTTTTACAAGAGAGCCAAACAGGCACCTGAGAGCAAACGCGAGGCCTATCTTGTAAAGGAGTTGGAGGATATGCTTGCTAAGGAAGGATTGTCTGCAAACCCCTCTGAGAAAGGTGAGTTATTATTTAGGAAAAAACTTGTAATGTTTGGTAGGAAGCGCCAGCCAGTTGGTTGTGCATTATATGGTTGATATTTCATTTTTACCAACACAAGAAAAAATATGGTACGACTTGATCTACTTGTGTTTTTAGCTATATAAAGATTTCAAGAGCATACAGACCCGCTCAAATGGACGAAAGATCAATTCCAAGCTGAACAATTATTATTTAGTATTCAGCATGAATATGTTGTTGAAGTAATCTGGCACCACCTCTTGGTTGAACATCTTTAGCTGGTAATTATAGTTTGAGACTATACATTTATCAACCTCGGAAGGAAGGAGGTTTCTTATTAACTTTTTTCTGGACTTGTATTATGGTATTTGATCCATTTTAGATCCACGATTCTTTATAGCTAGATGATAGAATAATTGACTAATTGATTTTAAGACTCAGTAATCCACTACAGCTTTCATTAAGAACCATTTTTTACCTGAATGAAAATATAAGCAAATAGAAAGGGAATATGCTTGAAAGAAAAAGACAAAAAAAGGGAAGAACTATCTTGATGAGATAAGTAGACTTACTATATTTAGGGCATTTACCTTCAGTGTTTTTTCCTTTTTTATTAATCTTCTTGCTGTTTCTATTCTCCTGTAGTCCTCTATTGAGTCTCTCCTGTGAAGAACGAATCTGTCCCTATGGCATCAAACTTTCGGTCAACTGCCATTTGTTTGTTAGACAATTGAAGAAGCTGTAAGCAGAACACATGATAATTGATAAGAGAAAATTATCTTCTGGCACTAAATTTTCACTCTTGTCAATTCTAAACAATTATGAGTCCAGATGTGTATTTTTCAATCATGATAGCTTCTGGTTTCAGTGAGTCCTAGATCTGGTTTGTTATTCAGTTTGTGTCGAGACAAAAATTCTTAGAGTTTATTCTGTGTTCCTTTAACTGTCATTCTGCATTTTTGTTTGTTTGTGTTTTTGGATGGTGTCATATGCTGTGGAACTGACACTGCATTTTTCATCTCAGAAATCAAGGCAGTGAGAAAGAAAAAAGAAAGGACAAAAGAACTTGAAGGCATTAACCTTGACAACATAGTCTCAAGTTCTCGCAGAAGGTCCTCGGTCAATTTTATAATGCCACCAAAGCCAAAGATTGAGAGTGATGAGGAAGAAGATAGCGAAGATGAGGCTGATGACGATGAAGATGACGATGACAGCAACAGCGATGAGTATGACGAGGGTAAGTGTATAAGAATTTCCTGAGTTAAATGGTCCTTCAATTGTCAGTAGTTGACTGTTTATGCTTCCACCAATCATCTGTAGATTGCTCTTGTCGCGCATTAAACACTGGTCAGAAAAATTATAGTGGCTCCAAGTACAGACTAAACTAGAACATGTACAGAAAATGAGTTGCTTCCATGAATAATGCTTGGAACACAAAGAGGGTTCTCTTTGGTTACATTTGTTAGGTGTCCTCAAAATCATAGAATCTCTTTTTTGTTGACCCGCAGTCAAGGTCTGGTAAATAAATGATATCGATCACGTGGAGGCAATAAAGCATGGGTTAACGGATTTGCATTCAAGTCAAATAATATTGTTATATCACAAAATTTTGATTTCTTACTTTATCACATTTTAACATGTGAATGAGATGCATGTTTTTAACGCACCAATCCTTGTTTTGTTTGCTGCTAACAGAAGTTGAAGAGGAGAGTGAGTGAGACCTCTTACAGTTGGCTTTGGTTTCCACATACCATCCATTGGTGGCAGTGGTTCAAATTTCCTTCTCAGCTACCTGGTGGTTCTCTTCTTTTGTTTGTTTTTGTGGTTAAAATAGCTAGGGTTTGACAGACATCTACAGATTGATATGTACCCCTCTTCGTATGTGATAATGTAACAATTTGCTGGTAAGTTATGTCTTAGATGTGAATAGTATAATATTTCAGTTGACAAACTTGAAATACTAATGAAAATATTTTTGGGTCTATTCATAGAGATGTTGAGAAAGCTCGTGAGCTGGAGATAGCTCAAAATAATTTCTTCGTAAATCATGTGACCATGTCTTATCACAGGGACATTGAAATGTCGTGTTTGAGTGATTTCTTCTTAAACCTGCATAATGGGATTTGGAAGTACGAGGCAGGGAAGATAGAAGATCCTATTACCAACTTCTTCAGGGAGTTGTGTTTAAGGTCTGATGTCAGTACTCCTCAAATTTGTGCTCTATCTGACTAAAAGAGGCTCAAATCAGGAAAATCATAATTGCATTAAAGGTATGAGCCCACTAAAAGTTCCAGGTCCAGATGGTCTGCAGGATTACTCACCAAATACTGGGATGTTGTGGGAGTTTCTATGTGTGATGCTTAGGGGTGAGCATGGGTCGGTATAGACCGGTTTTTACCTCATCTGCCTCTAATCCAATAAATTACGGATTTCAAATTCCGCATCCAATCCAATATCCAACGGATTTGCATCCGATGAATGTACGGATGAACGGATTGGGTACGGATAATCCAATGGATTTGTTTTAATTAAAATTTATAACGAAAAAATAAAACCAACATAAACGATTTCTTATAGAACCTACACATTCTATACATGTATATATATATAAAAGTGTCATGAACAACACTCCAAGCATACACCTTAAAAATTTCTAAACTATCTATATATTTTCTAATAAACTATATAAATATCCTTAATCTAACGGTTATGAATGTCCAACGGAGTTTCAAGTTGCATCCGGACCCAATCCGTAATCCGTTGGATTCCAAAAATTCCATCCGCATCCAACTCATTAGCGAACGGTTCGGGCATCCATCCGCAAAAATGCGGTGAGTCCCGGTTAAATCCGCGGATTACTGGCCAAATGCTCAGCCCTAGTGATACTATAAGAGAGTTTTTTGCTTCTAATTCTATGAACTCGGGCCAATTAATGTTGAGCAGCTTTCTACTGTTGTTAACAACCTTAGGCTGGTTAACCTTGGGGAAGGATCTGGTTAGAGTGACATCTCCATGACATGGTGACGCTATTTTTTCTACAAAACCCAAATGGTGATAAATTTGAAGCTAATTTGTTGGTGACGTGTTCCTCTTATAAAGCTTTACACCAATCAAAAATGAGTGCATTCCGAGACGTATAAGATTATCATCTACCATGTTGAATATCAGCCATTGAAGATTAACGGTTGAAATTAAAGTTTGTGGATGGCGAAGTTTCATATATGAGAATACTCTCATTTTTGGTAGGAATGCAGAGTTTTAAAAGAGGAAAATGACGCCAAAAAATTAATTTTAAATTCATCGTTGTTTGGATTTTGTCAAAAAAATGGTGTCACCATGTCATGATAATGTCATTCTAACCATGTCGTCGGATTGTTCCCTATTAACTTTGGTAACTTTGTTTACAAAAGTTATTGCCAAAACCATAGCCGATAGGCTTAAACCTTTTAAGTCAAGGTCGTTACCCCTTCCCAAGAATCAATTTTAAGTTTTTTACAAAACAGATCAATTTTTGATTCAATTGTAATGAATAATGAGACGTAGTACTATCATCCTATACTTTGAAAATCATTCGTTGATAATCAATGAATATCCAACCGTGTTGAGATTGAAATTTGTCAGTAGTGATGTTTAGTATCTCGGGATACACTCATTTTTTATATGTAAGCAGGGCATTGTAAAAGGAACGCACCCTGAAAATATTAGCTTTAAACTCGTTACCGTTTGGTCTTTATGAAAAAAGTAGCCAAAGTGTAAGATAGAAAGAGTAAGCGGATCCTCCCTCTTTAATGACATGTGGGTGAGATAGATTAAGGAGAAAATGTTTCTTTGGAGTTGTGGTATTAGACAGGGAGACCTTTTGTCTTACTATATTTTTATAACTTGTTTAGAAGTGTTATCCAGGATGATTTTTTTTTGGATGGAAATGTTAAATTCATTAATCAACCAATATAGTTCAACAAGTTTACGATTTCATTTTTATCAAAAAATATTGGATAGAATGCTCGATTTTCGAACTCTTTGCTGCAATAGGATTGAATTTTCGATCCTTGCTTCTCTGCTATGGAGTCCGCTGTTGTATTATGGTTTCTGCTTATATATCTGACCTGAGCTTAAGGTAGTTTTCCCAAAACCGTCGAAACTTCTAAAATTGTGTTTTCTACTTTCCAGAAAATGTATGTATTTTCCTTATTGATTAATATCCGCTAGGGATTTGCAATCTTTACTATGGACACACTTGACATAATTTTTCACTTAACCAGGTACTTGGATGTAACAAAGCTTTTGCTTCTACATGAAACGCCGAAGCCCAATCCAAGCCAACTAAAATATGCACAAAGATTATCTCATGGATAAATCTTTTTTATTAAAAGAAGCATCGATAAAGATTATCCAATGTGAGTTTAGTGAAGCCTAATTATGTTTAATAATTTTTCTTTCCGAGGAATAACCACCTTATAGGTATCTTTAGAAGGAGTAGACTGTAGATATTGCTTAATTTGGTCAATCGGATTTTTCGGATCCAGACTGGATTTTTCAAAAACAACTGAGCATCTATATTTCCAAATGAACCAAAGAATGGTGGTAATTTTGCCCGAAAATTGCGAGTAGTCAGAGTCAGTGATCCAACTTCTTACCCATGTACTTATTGAATCACAACAAATTTTGGAATAAATTGAGTCCAAAGAAAAGTCAAACCAAATGGATCTAGAAAAAGGACAAAACCTAAAAAGATGTTGTTTAGTATCTTGGGCTTGAGAATTGCATATAGGGCAATCCAGCGAGACATCTGAAATATGGGATGCCAGTCTACTAGAGTAAGAACTTTTTGAATTAGTTTCCAAATGAATAATCTAATTTTTGGAATTGCTTGGATTTTCCATATCTTCTGCCAAGAAAAATCAATAGTATTATTGTTTCCTTGATGTTGATTTATAAGAAAATTATAGATATTCTTAGCTGAGAAAGCTCCCGACGGATGATGCTTCTATCTAATTTCATCTCGGTCCTTTCTTTGTGGCGATATTGCAAGTATTTTTTTCATTTATATCTAGCGAGAAGTATTCATCTAGTTTATTTATCCCAATTATCTTCAGTAGTTATCAACTCTTGAACCTTTGTGGTATCGGTTTTTCTTTATCTGAGGGTTTGGGAATTATATCGGAATTAGGAATCCACCTGTCTTCCCATGTTATTTTAGAAGCTACATTTTGAACTTCCCAAACAAAATTATCCTTAGTTAGGTTTAAACCTTTTTGAATACTCGTCCAAGTATCAGATAGGTTAGAAGATCTAGAAGAATCTAGAAAATGAGAGTTGGGAAAATATTTAGCATTTAGAAGTTGAGCCCACAATTGATCTTGATCCGAGATTAGTCTATGAACTAGTCTTGTGAGGAGATTTATATTGAATTGATAGAGATTTTTAATTCCTAGACCTCTTTGAGATATAGGCTTGCAAATACTGGCCCATGCTTTTATGAAGCTTCATTTTCTTTTGGATTCATCTTTAGTCCACTAGAAATTTGTTTGAATATTGTTCATTTGATCTAGGGTTTCTTTAGGAATAGCAAGGACTTGCGTTTGATAAGTTGGGAAGGCTTGAATAATAGATTTAATTAATACTGTCCGACCCGCCTGAGATAGAAGCTTTGATTTTCAGCCTGAGTAGAGTAATATTTTTGGAGGATAGGTCCAAAGTTTTCTTTCCCGTTCCTGTCAAAAAAGAGCGGAGTGCCAATATATGTATCATTTCTTTTGTCTCGGGGCCGGCAGGGCTGGATCCCATTTAAAGAACTATAATCAAATTTTAAGAATTAGCTTATAAACTGAAAACATGCCACTGAAGTTATGCAACAATACTAAAGATACAAAATTGTTTAAGTTTACTACATAAGTGCATCATATGAGTTGTTTCTCACCTTCAAAGTTTTTCAATTTCAACAAATTGTACTTAAAGATTTATCCAATCAAACAGCCAAATTAGTAAAACTTCTCTACATAGTAGATTATGATATGAGTGGACTCACAATATAGCGTAACACAGTACAACCTATTGATAAAGGCGACATGTATTCCTACTGCAAAAAATTATCATTCCAGGCGATAGGTTGTTAACTATAATTGATTGTTGTAAAATGCAGATAAACCTCTATTTTATTGATTTGTGACATATTTTTTCTCGAAGACTGAAACTTAAATTCTTGAATTATAATATTTCGATAAGGGGATATTAATGTTTGGTTTGGTTTTCTCATTTATAATTAAGGTTTAGACTTCTTATATTTATATGTTAAGTTTCTCACTAATTAAAGGTTTTCAATATTAATTTATAAATAGATTGTATCAGCACTTCATACTTGTATTCTACATATAGTTTACCTCCATGTTTGACGGGGGAATAAAGATAGGAAATCAAAGATGACCAATACGATTTTTTTTCTTTTGATACAAACAATAAGTAGATTAATTATGCACTGTCGTGCTCAATAAGGTTAGACAGGAAATGAGGAGGGTTAACCATATGACTACTGGATATACTCTCTTTACGAGCAAATTTAACTAACCCATCAGCACAATTATTAGCGAGTCTATATTTGTGTTCTTACAAAACCAACAAGAGTGCTTACCTCAAACTTCGTAGTTCCAAGTTCGAGCTTCTGCTTTGCCTCTAAATAAGTTTTGTTTAGATGAGAGGATATCTTTGAAGTGTAATATCCCTTTTGTTTTTCCTTTGAGGCTCTTTAGACTATGTAAAAATCTTATTTTCCTTTTAGTTGTTAGAGAATTGCTCGGTCGAATCACAAGTGTTGATATCTCAAGCTTGTTGTCAAATTTAGTTGACCAAACTATATCTTGATTTCCAGTTTACATTTAGTCAAGTCTCGGATAGGATAAAAGTGTGTAGTTGAGCATTCTACCGTTTGAAGGCGAAGATCAACCAAAACTCTGGAGAACTTTCAACAAAAGGTAAGTGAAGACTGAACCACCTATTTCTCAAGTTTTCACCTTTCTATCTATGAGACATTGTCGCATGACTAAATTAGACAGTTTATGCATAATAGAAATTTCGATTCAAGTTTATCTTGAATATCGTTCTCGAAATATGACTAATTAAGCTTAAGATTTAAGTTTTTTTCGTACTGATGAATTTGGTTAATAACAATTTATTGTTTATGACCTAAATTATGATTCAAGATTTAATCATTTGAAAATAGCCTGGAACAGTGATATGTGTCATTGATGTTATTCGGGAATATTTCGAATTGATTATTAGAGAGATATAGAACTATTGTTAATCTGGATACAGGATAGTATGTATACCAGTTCACATACTGGGAGAACTGTTATTAGTCCGGAGCCGTAGTACATGTACCCAGTACACGTACCGGCGTAGCTATAGTTCGGCAATGACTTTTTGGTACGCATACCCGGTATCCATACCATAAAAAGTTTGTTGACTCGTGAACCAGGAAAGATACGCATACCTAGTATGCAAACCGGAAAAGATATGTTGGTTTTAAAACCGAAAAGGTATGCATACCCAGTATGCAAACCATAAAGATATGTGTGTTCCTGAACCCGTTTTTGTCTTAAGGGTATACATACCCGGTACATGTACTATGACAAAAATATTCACGAACAGGTACAGTACATGTACCAGGTACACGTACTTACCCTGTCGAATAGTTTCAGGTGCATCAGAATTATTTCTATTAGATAATCGACACTTCAACAACTCTCTAAAAACACTATCTAGACATATTTGATTACAAGTGTGACCCAAGATTAAAATCTTAAAGTGTTATATGAAAATGGTTAAGCATATAGTTCGATTGGCTAGTTTCGGCTAACCTTTCATGAACAAGTCATTGTACACGGTTCGGTTTTGGTCCATCCTAACCAGAGGGTATATTCTGTTATGTTAATCTCAAAGTTAAGTTTTTCATCTAACGGTGATTATTGATTGCTTGATTCCAAAGCTACCTTAGCTTAAATCCAAAACAACCTTGACCTTGAAAGTCTGTATAAGGGAAACCTCAAACAACTGGGATTTTTGAATCCCTGACATTATTCATGTTTGTCCTAGTTTTAAACAAGAGTCGTCCTCTCTTTCAAACCCTTTTAGGGTTTAGCGACTAAAAAGACTTCACCTAGGGATTCGTAAAGCCAGGTCCAACTATCTTTATCTATATAGTTCGTGTATCCTGGTCTTGCTTTGATTGTTGAGCTTGCTCCAACAAACAGATAGATAAAAATCATAAACTTTCTTTGTCTCAGACTTTGTGATTCCACAAATTTATACTTGTGAGGTGAATAATAATTTAGGATGCTATTCGGGAGTCATAAGACCGGATTTTGAGGTTTGCTAGACTTTGTCTCTTGCAATCAATTTCCTACCTCACCTTGATATTTGATCAAAACGTAAATTACATATATGCTTATCTGTAGGAGGAAGATTGGTTTAAAGTCTTCAATTGAGTTGAAGCAACTCTTAGGATGTAAAGGACGTCAACTAAAAGAACCAATTGCGCGGGGTCCTGCTGGGATTCAAGAGGTGTAAGGAGCGCGAATGTAACTAAATTGTTGTGACGGTTTAATTCGGTCTCAACTACATTCCAGTCAGAAGTTCTGATAGTATGCTAAAGTCTGTAGCGGCTTAATACAGTTTGGTGTTCAAATATGGACTAGGTCCCGGGGATATTCTGCATTTGCGGTTTCCTCGTTAACAAAATTTCTGGTGTCTGTCTTATTTCTTTTTCCGCATTATATTGTTTATCTTTATAATTGAAATATCACAGGTTGTATGTAAATCAATCAAAGTACATATATCCATCCTTGTTTGTTGGATACGAATTGATTGATCTTGGATATTGATCTTTGGAATTGTCCAAGTACCCTCACGGAATAATCAGGTTCACAGACTTGTCTTTGTTTACATTCTGATTGTGAGAGAAAGAGATATAAGCTCTTCATATAATTACTGATTGAGATTCATTAAGTTGAACTCTCGAAATTTTATTCGATTTTAGTCCATACAGGTTGGCGAAGAAAAAGTTGGTAGTGTATTTTGGTGCCCCAACGTTTACATTAATATATCCTTTTCATTTACTAAAAATAAAAAATAATGTAACTTGTTAAGGAACTCAAGGTTAGCTTGCCTAATAATTTGCATTACAATAAAATATGCAAGAAAGTTAACCATCTGGAAGAATTCACCGCACTTACTCTTTTCCATTAGGGTACAGAGTGGAAATCAAAATGACAATATGGAATAACTTCTTGCAAAACTAAGGCCTTTAATATTGATTCGTTGTTATACAACTTTTCTTACATACCAAGTGGAGTATTTGATTTTGAGTGATCCCCCAAAACAATGAACCTGAATTTTAGTAGAATGCTTTAGCAACATAATCAGCTTTGTACAAAGAGAAAATCACAATTTATAAGGCAATTTTTAATTCATAATCCGCGACAATTTCTATAGTATTTTCAAAAAAAAAAAAAAAATTGGGTTACAAGGAACCAAATCCATTACATCCTCTGACTTTTTGTTTCGTTTTTCTATTCCAAACGCTTCAGCAAAGAAAGGAAAATGACGAATTAACCGTTTATCAAAAACATTAGTTCCGAAGTGCAAGTACCTGGAGACTTATAAACACGTTATGTCAATAAAATAAAACCTCTTGTAACAACCTATTACGTGCTTGACTCATAACTTTCCCAAGTAGGATGTGAATGTTTAAGTTCAAATTCATGAGAAAATCTTTGCAAAACCTAAGCTCAAATTTCATTAGTTAGTTCATCATAAGAAGAAAATTAAAAGAAAACAAGAGTTAAGATCGAGAAAATGCGGTTGAGATTTAAGAGGCGGGAATGAAGGGGTGAAAAGACAAGGGTACCAATTACACCATAAATATTTTTGGATCAACCTACGCGGACATACCTTGTATAGTCTTTTTGATCTTATAAAGATTAAATACTAAATTAAACAATGTAATCAAACGTACAAGAAAAAATACTTTAATTATAATAAATAAAACTATAATGAGGAAATAAAGTAAAACACACACCATAATTTTGTTAACAAGGAAAACTACAATCTTGTAGAAAAACCGTGGGACCTAGTTCAATCTTGAATACTCAATGAATTAAGCTGCTACAAAAAAAAAAAAAAAAAAAAAAAACTCGCAACTTCGTGTAGTTGAAACCAAGCAATTTAGAACCTAGTTACTCAGCTTCGGAAGTATTCTTTATTTTGAAACATCTGCAGAACTTCAATTCTCAATAGACATTAGAATACTAGATATCCTAGTAGAACGTCTATTCTCTTTAGGAATAGATCTAGTATCGTCAAAACCTTCTGCTACCAATCTTTCAACTGGTAAGACAAGATTTATTTGGATCGTATCCCAAACAATGAAGGATTGAAACTATTTGGTCACCAAACTCACTTTATCACAATATATATGAGAAAAGCAAAGTCAAGGATCTTCCTTTTAAGATCTGTAATCAACTGATTTACCAGATCCTAAACCCCTCGGCTTAAGTGATCAATCAGGATAATGGTTATCGATATATCCGGTCTTGATTACAAGGTTTACGTTGTATGATAAAATCACATGCAACTTCTAGATGTCACAAGACTTATGTTTATTGAAATAAGCAGCTTTTAAATCCCAGAAAATCAAGTCACACAGAGTCACACCAAGATCAAAACAAAAGAACAAAGTCTTCAAATCTTCAAAGTAACAACCTGCGAACAACTTGATTACTCTATTTATCTGTCAAACAGAACAGAGTCTATTAACAATAGCAAATCAATAGACACGAATCTAGAATCACTTATATCTGTAACTGTCAATAGTTCTTGAGTGGCCTTAATTATATCATAAGAGAATGACTATGGAATAAAAATAGCTTATCTAGAAGATAACTATTTCGCTAAAGTGATTTAGTTTCCCACCAATAATACTACTAAAAGCTTCTTGATCCCAATGAAGACTTTAAACGAAGGCAACATATGAGATTTCACCTAATTAGATCTCCTTTATCAACGACTTGGATTCCCACATAAACTATTAGGTAGCCGGTCAAGGGATAAGTTTGGAAGAATAAAAAACTTAATATTTACAAAGTTATGACAAGAAACCCTAATTTCGAAATTCTCAAAAGATATTGTTTTCAATATTGATTTCGAAAATATAACATTCTTATATTCTTTATATATTATAAACACATAATGTTTCCAAAAAATCTTAAAATATATTTGCAACTCAGATATGAGAAATCCTACTAGTATGACTACTAATATTAGCTAGTATATAATGTATACTTGTCAAATATAATCAACTACTGATATGCAATCTTCCGGGAAAGAGAAACACATATATTTTCAATACAATAAAAGTAAACAAAATATTTCTCATAAGTATTAATAGGATCTTAGCCTTGAGTATTAAATACTCCCTCCGTCCTAAATTATTAGTCCGCTTTGACTAAGTCAAGATATTAAGGAGACCGGAGGAGTGTACCAAACTATCCCTATTAAATGTTATGTTATTACTCAAATTAAAAGGAGTATATGGAGCATGTAAGAAAAATACATATTTGGT
>JAJJMB010009816.1:2263910-2320806 GCA_023531105.1 Papaver atlanticum | reverse complement strand
TTATTTTACTTTTCTCTAATTTGCAATTTATAATTCACTCAAATCACTGCTTTGCAGAATTTTAATTGTTTGCATAATTTTTCCTAATTAGTTGTGATTCAATTAGATAGGTTATACTTTGGTTAGATAATCTATGCTTAAGGGATACAATTAATGTTTGAGAATATGCTTGATAATTTGTGAATTAAGAAAAAGAGATTTTAAAAATAATTAGAGTTTTGGAATTTTTATCATCATTCATTCATGTGTAATAGTGGAATCTAGTGTCTTGGTTATTTTCAATCTTTAAAAAAAACAATTTTAGATTTAAATTTTCTCTACTTTTAGTTTAAATAAGTCTAAATTCAATTGCTTTCACAAGTCTTACGAACCTTTTACTACCACTATTCAAAATTCGATCAATTTTTGGCGCCGCCGACGCGGACTTGTTTTTAAGTTAGAGTTTTTAGATTTAATATTTTTTAGATTTTCTTTATTTTCTCTTTGTTCTATTTTACGTTTCTTTGGGTATATTTCTTTGTGCTACAGGTTTGGAGTTTGGACTGAAAAGAATTTAAGTCAAAGACTTTGGTGACTAAGAGATTAGGAGCCAAAGATAAAAGTTAAAAGAAAAGGAAAAGAAAGACAAAGATTTTATTTTATTAGGTTTTTAGATTTTGTTTTTATTTTAGTTTTTATTTCTTAGATTATCTTTAGATTTTATTTCTAGAAATTGTATTAGGATATCTTTTTTTTTTGCACTTTATTTTTGGACTTTGGACTGTGAACTTTGGGACAATTTTTTTTTTACCCTACGGAAGGGTAGTTTTAAATATAAACTGTTTGCAGGGAAGGACGACGATTACGATATCGTCTCGGCCCCTCGGGTTCGTACATGACATAGGAGTCGTGGCCCGAGTCGACTTCAGCGGTTCTTCGCCCGTCTGGTACGGGAGGTAAGTTTTTCGAAACACCCGCGAATCCCCTGTCAGCGGGTTTACTGTCTTCCTTAAGGTGAATATATGTTGAGGACTGAATACGAACTTTAATTTCATAGTAAAGGGCAAGGACTGGCCATACAAGATAAGGGTTCGGATTTCATCACCGTTCTCTTCTTGCCCGCCTTAGGAAAACATAACCTACGCGAACCCAAGCCAAAAATATTGACTAGAACGAGACCTATAGGGTAACGCGCTTAATAGGAAAGTCGTTCGAAAAATATTGGTTGCTCTTTTAAGCATACTTTGAAGTTCAGGAAGATTACTGTAAGTCGATTAGAGCCGCCTTGTAACCCAGGGAAGCGTTGCCAAAGAGGTTGGGGTATCAAAGCTCCTCTGAGCTTCCCCTACTTCTCTTCGACTCACTTTATTCGGATCGACCTAGAGAGGTTTGCTTAGATTGTAACGAATTCCTTTTCGAAGGATTAGAAGCTGGTCTAGAAACAATCTAAGTGGAGCCATCATGCTTGTTGTTAGCTAGAAATTTTTAGGTTTGTTTTGGTGGAGTCAGCCTGCTATGTGTTTGCTTAGAACCTCCCTTCTTTAGGATTTTTTTATTATTTTTTTTTATTTTTCTTAGTGTATGCCAAAATCGCTCAAGTCCATTAGTGAGCGTGCTTGGAAAAGAGACACCTTTGGCCGTTTGATTAGTGACGAGCCTAGAGGTTTTTCTTTTGTAGACGGGGAGCTCGAAGAATCTTCTTTGGAGAGCCTTGTTTTTGGAAACTTAAATTTTGAGAATTTAAGTCTTAGTGAGGAATTCACCCCTAGGATTTTTACTGTGCCAACAATGACAACTTTGAAGGAGTACATGTACCCAACTAGGACCAACCGACCATCGTGCATTAAGTTGCCAGCCTCTACGGCTAGTTATGAGTTGAAACTTGGTATTCTTCAGATGATCCCTATATTCTTAGGAAAAGATGATGAAAACCCTTACTTTCACATTAGGGACTTTGAAGAAATTTGTGGAACAATTAATATTAAAGACCTTAGTGAAGAAGTCTTGAAACTTAGGATGTTCCCCTTTTCCTTGAGAGATAAAGCCAAGACCTGGCTGAACAACCTACCATCTGAATCCATAAAAACATGGCAGGAACTTATTGTTGCCTTCTATTTTAAATTCTACCCTAAGCATAAAACTGCAGCTGTTAGGCATAAAATTAGTACTAGTGTTCAACAAGAGGGAGAATCTCTTTATAGGTTTTTAGAGAGATTCAATGATCTCTTATCCAAATGTCCTCACCATGGGTTTGATAAAATGAAACTAGTAGGGATTCTTTATGATGGTTTAGACTATTCGACCAAAGCCACGGTCGAGTCTTTGTGCAGTGGTGAGTTCACTAGTAAAAATGCTAATGATGCGTTTTCCTTCTTAGAAGATGTCGCTGAAAAATCCCAACAGTGGGAGTCTTGTGTGGAACCCCCTAAAAGATTCTTGATCAATAGAAGTAGCACCAATGTGGTTGATATAGGCTTTGGGTCTGATGTTAAGTCTACTGCTTTGTCTAGAAGGTTAGAAGCTTTGGAATTGAATCAATCTAAACATAGGTCTTTTGCTGAACCTGATAATAGGATTAGAACCTCTCAAGTCTCTAGTTGTGGAATAGAACCCAGTAACTCGTTTTGGGAAGGTCAGGATAGTGAAGAGCAAGCCCATGCTATCTATAACAATGCTAGATTTGAAAACCGTTAGAAGTTTGACCCCTACTCAGAGACCTACAACCCTGGTTGGAGAAACCATCCTAATTTCTCTTGGTCTAAAGGACAGAGTCAAGGCCAGTCTAGTGATTCTCAGCCTCCCCCAGGTTTTGGTTATAATAAGAACCCTTCAGGTCAAGCCCAGTTCCAGAACCCTTCTGAGAATATAATAACTAGCTTAGAGGAATCTCTTAGTTTATTAAAAAAGAGCAAGGACATGTTCGTAAAGACCCAAGAAGTATTACTAAAGAACCAGGCTAGTTTTCAAGAGGAAACCAAGCAGAATTTTCAACATAATGCCAAGTCTCTTGCTAAGTTAGAACTTCAAGTTAGTCAAATGGCTAAGATTCTAAGTGAGAGAGATAATGGGAGTTTTCCTAGTCAGACTCAACCTAATCCTATAGGAGTTCATGAAATAGGAGGAAGATCATCTGATCATGTGAATGCAATCAAAACCCTTAGGAGTGGTAGAGAAATAAACAATAAGGTTGCCATGCCTGATAGTGAACATGCTGTAGTTCACCCTTCTGAATCAAAAGCTGAAGAGATTAATGGAACCTCTAAGGAGAATGATGAGGCCCCTGATAAGCCAAACTTTGTTCCCAGAGTCCCATTCCCACAATTGCTGGTACCAACTAAGAAGGAGTCCACTTTTAATGACATTTTGGAGGTTTTTAAGCAGGTAACTATCAACCTTCCATTATTAGATGCAATTAGGCAGATTCCTCCATATGCCAAGTTCCTTAAGGACTTGTGTGCGCGAAAGCGTAAGCTCGGTGTCCATAAGAAATCCTTCCTAGCTAGTCATGTGAGTTCTATTATTCAGAATACTACTACTCCTAAGTATAAAGACCCAGGTTCCCCTACCATTGCATGTACAATAGGGAAATACCGTGTTGAGAAAGCGCTGCTTGACTTAGGAGCCAGTGTGAACTTACTCCCATACCATGTGTACCTTAAGCTAGGACTTGGTGAGATGAAACCTACCCAGATAACACTTCAGTTAGCTGATAGGTCCGTAAAAATTCCTCGTGGTATGATCGAGGATGTTCTTATTGAGGTCGACAAGTTTATTTATCCATTGGATTTTTTTATCCTAGATACCCAACCTGTCCCTGACCAAGAGAACCAGATACCGGTAATTCTAGGTCGCCCGTTTTTAGCTACATCTAATGCGATCATCAACTGTCGAAACGGTATTATGAATCTGTCTTTTGGTAACATGACCATTGAGCTGAACATTTTTCATATTAGTAAGCTACCCTCTGAACTAGATGACTCGAGCATAGAAGAGGTCAACATGATAGGAACATTAGTTGAGGAGTCATTACCAAACACTTTGTTAGAAGATCCACTAGAGAAATGCCTAGCCCACTTTGGGATTGATTTTGATGATGATAATGTGATTAATGAGGTGAATGCTTTGTTAGATTCAACCCCTTTGTTGGACACTAGCAATGTTTGGAAATCCAAGTTCGAACCACTACCAGTTTCTGAGTCTACTCTAGTTCCTTCGTTAGGAGAGCCTCCTAAGTTGGACCTTAAACCATTACCAGATACCTTGAAGTATGTGTTTTTAGGCCCAGCTAAAACTTTACCTGTGATTGTAGCATCCAACTTGGATAGTGATCAGGAAAGTAGGTTAGTAACCTTTCTTCAAAACAACAAGAAAGCTTTAGGATGGACCATAGCAGACATTAAGGGTATAAGTCCTACTGTTTGTATGCATCAAATTTATTTAGAGGAAGATACCAAACCTTCTAGGGAGATGCAACGTCGACTAAACCCTAATATGAAAGAGGTAGTTCGAACCGAGGTTCTTAAGTTGTTAGATGCAGGCATTATCTACCCTATTTCAGACAGCAAGTGGGTCAGCCCTGTTCAGGTTGTCCCCAAGAAATTCGGTATTACTATAGTCCAGAATGAAAACAATGAGTTAATCCCAATTCGAGTGACCACGGGTTAGCGTGTTTGTATTGACTATAGGAAATTGAACAAGGTCACTAGGAAGGACCACTTTCCCCTTCCTTTCATCGACCAAATGCTAGAGAGATTAGCTGGACATAGTCACTACTGCTTCTTAGATGGCTACTCTGGATATAATCAGATCGTTATTGCCCCTGAAGACCAAGAAAAAACTACTTTTACCTGTCCCTTTGGTACCTTCGCGTATAGACGCATGCCTTTCGGGCTTTGTAATGCCCCTGCAACTTTTCCGCGTTGTATGATGAGCATATTTTCTGACATGGTAGAACGGTTCTTAGAGGTCTTTATGGATGATTTTTCAGTATTTGGTTCGTCTTTTGATGAGTGCTTGCATCATCTTTCATTAGTTTTGACTAGGTGTAAGGAGAAGAATTTAGTGCTTAATTGGGAGAAATGTAATTTCATGGTTCGTTCAGGAATTGTTTTAGGGCATATCGTATCTTCTAAGGGTATAGAGGTAGATAAAGCCAAAGTTGACCTTATTAAGACTTTACAGGTCCCAAAAACCATAAGAGATATTAGGTCATTCTTAGGGCATGCAGGTTTCTATCGTCGATTCATTAAGGATTTTAGCTTAATTTCTAGACCTCTTTGCAATTTGCTTGCAAAAGATGTTAAGTTTGTCTTTGATGATGCTTGTTTAGAGGCTTTTGAGAATCTTAAGACTTTACTCACTACCGCCCCCATAGTCCAGGCACCCAACTGGAACCTACCCTTTGAGATCATGTGTGATGCTTCAGATTTTGCTATTGGTGTTGTGCTAGGTCAGCGAGAAAACAAATTACTCCATGTGATTTACTATGCTAGAAAAACTCTGAATAATGCCCAGTTAAACTATACTACTACGGAGAAGGAACTGTTAGCCATTGTGTTCGCCTTAGACAAGTTTAGATCCTATCTCTTAGGTTCTAAGGTTATAATCTTCACTGATTATGCTGCTTTGAAGTATCTTCTTTCCAAGAAGGATACAAAACCTAGATTGATTAGATGGATCCTATTGTTGCAGGAATTTTCCTTAGACATTAGAGACAAAAAAGGTGCAGAAAATGTAGTAGCAGACCACTTGTCTAGACTTGTTGTGGATACCCCTGATGATTCCCCTCCTGTTAGAGATAGTTTTCCCGATGAACAACTGTTCTCTGTTACCCAATTACCTTGGTATGCGAATATAGTGAACTATCTTGTTACTGGTCGAATTCCCCAACATTGGGGTAAACAAGATCGTTCTAGATTTTTAGCTGAGGTTAAGCACTTCTTTTGGGATGATCCTTATTTGTTTAAGTATTGTCCAGACCAGATTATTAGAAGATGTATACATGAAATTGATCAGTCAAGTATTATTTCCTTTTGTCATGATCATGCTTGTGGGGGTCATTTTAGTGCTAAGAAGACTGCTGCTAAGATATTGCAGTGTGGATTCTATTGGCCTTCGTTGTTTAAAGATTCCCACAGTTACTGTGTTACTTGTGAACGTTGCCAGAAATTAGGAACCATTTCCCGTAGGAACATGATGCCCTTGAACCCTATTTTAGTTATTGTGGTCTTTGATGTGTGGGGTATTGACTTTATGGGTCCGTTTCCTAATTCTTTTGGTAACCTATACATCCTTGTCGCTGTAGACTATGTCTCTAAGTGGATTGAGGCGGTTGCGTGTAAAACCAATGACCATAGGGTCGTAGTCCAGTTTTTGAAAGAGAATATACTTACACGTTTTGGTACGCTGCGAGCTATAATTAGTGATGGAGGTTCACACTTTTGTAATAGACCATTTGCTCTTTTAATGAAACAGCATGGTATTACCCACAAAGTAGCTACCCCATATCACCCACAGACTAGTGGTCAGGTAGAGGTCTCCAATAGGGAAATTAAGCGTATTTTAGAGAAACAGTTAATCCCAATAGGAAAGACTGGTCATTGAGGCTTACTGATGCCTTATGGGCTTACCGTACTGCGTTTAAGACACCCATTGGAATGTCACATTATCGTTTAGTATTTGGCAAGGCATGTCACCTGCCTATTGAGTTAGAGCATAAAGCCTATTGGGCTATTAAGCAGTTAAACTTTTCACTTGACAAGGCAGGAGCTCACAGAAAGCTCCAGCTCAATGAGTTGGACGAGATTCGTAGAGATGCATACGATAGTGCTAAGGAGTATAAGAACAAAATGAAACTTGTGCATGATAAGAATATTTTACGAAAGTCATTTTCTCCAGGTTAAAAAGTTCTTCTGTATGACACTCGTTTGCATCTATTTCCTGGGAAGTTGCGCTCTCGGTGGACCGGTCCTTTTGTGGTCCGTACTGTTTTCCTCATGGAGCTGTTGAGATCGAGATACCGGATGGTAGTAGTTCTTCGAAGGTTAACGGTCAGAGATTGAAACCCTTTTTAGAGCCCTTTCCTACAGGTGATGTTGAGGAGGTCCCTGCTTACCCTTGATTGACCATCGAGGTCATTGTATGTTGTATATTAGTTTTTGATTTCTTTCTTCACCCAGGTACTATCTTTCCAACTTCTCCTTGTGTTATTTTTGGTACTGCTTTTTCATTAGAAACATTGAGGACAATGTTAGATTTAAGTTTGGGGGTATGGGAAAAACTTTTTAGTTGCAATAAACAAACTCCAGAGCCTAGAAATTTATGCCTATTAAGGATGGCACTAACCAATCTAAGTGGATGGAAGCATTTTGGTTTTAGGAGTTGAGGAACCAATCTGAGTAGATGGAAACATCTATAAGAGTCTATTCGTAAAAGCACAGAGCTCAGGTGTTAGAAATAACATGATAGTTTCTCCATATCTCGTTGAGACCTTTTCACTTCTGTTTTTATTTTCTTTTCTTTTTAAAATATGTTTCTCTAAGTGATTAGGTGGGGCTCACGATTCAAGTTGTTACCACTGCTAGGGTGTAATAGAGTGATTGAGATACTAAAAAAAGAAAGGAAAAAAAAAGAAAAAAAGAGACCAGACTAATAGACCAATCGGAATAAATTTTAACACTTGGATAGCAGTATGTGTGTGTTCTCCCTGTCTCCGTCGCCTAAACAAGCGTGGAATGCAGGATCCACGGGAATTACCATGTAATCTGCTGACAAGAAAGCATGCGCTTGGATCCACAAGATCTAATCATGTTGTTAGTTCTAAATAAATAAATAATAAATGTGTGTTCAATAAATCGACCGCTGGTTCCCTTGTATATGCCAGACGAGTTGATCTAGAATTAGGATTATTGACCACTGGTCCCCTTGTATATGCCAGTTGTGTTGATATTAGTCAGACCGGTATCTTAGTCCATTAGGATAGGTTCATCTTGGCAGAGGCCTTCAGACAGATATGAGAAAACACCGTTCACCTAGTCAACATCAAAACCATCTATGTTTTTCTATATCCATCTCTTAATCTTTCCATGTGATTTGTTGACTCCGGATATTGATGTCCATAGTGAAACTATCTGAGTAGAGCTCTGTCACTTATATACGAATTTTAGTATGCTTGAGTGAAAACTCGTGTACATCAATTGGAATTTCGCATCAGGGTACTTCCTCCCGTAATCAATAAGTATGCCAACCAAGGAGGTTCTTTAGTGCCATTTCAAGGTTCTACATAGATAGCTAGGGTCTGGAGTAAAAGTTTTGTGGGTACACCTCTGGTAAACCCTCCCGAGACTATAACTCGGCCACTAGGGCCACCCAGGGGTTCAAAGGCTTGTTGCACATGCTAAGTGCAATCGACGATGCCTGCGACAGTGAGTTAGGATTTTATTTTATAGATTAAATTTGCTCGGGACTAGCAAATAATAAGTTTGGGGGTATTTGATAGACGCATTTATGTGTCTATTTTCATCTCTATTGTATATATTGTTAGTACCCATTTTTGTACTTATTATGGTGTTTTATGTGTTTGTAGGTATTTTTGGGCAATAAACATTTCTGGAAAAAATCGGCTCGAAAAGTTGTCTAAAGGCACCCAAGGGACATTTGTTATTCGGACTCTCAGTTTGGATAAGGGGCACCTCAGTGGGCACCTGCTATTCGCACCCCCGGTCTGGTAAGGGGGACACCCTTCTTCATCGTTTGAAAAAGAATTTTGGCGGGAAAAATTCCAGTTTTCTGCGGAATTTTCTGTTGGATTTTTGGAGTTTCAGTGAGATTCAATCACCGATTTTGATTGGGATGAACGTGATATGCCCAAACAATGGTGGTATGAGTGTTTTAATGCGTTCAGTTGGGCTGGATATTCGTTGGGAAGAAAATATGCAATCTCGGAGTACAGCGTGCTTGAACGTGTGTTGATTGAGTTTTGATAGAGGTTGGTTGATGCAGAAGTGTGGAGGAGTCAAACAAGGAAGTGTTGGAGCGTGTATACTGCGAACAGATGCGTGAGAACATAAAACAGAAAAGAAAATATTCATGAGTTAATGGTTGGATATCGAGAAGATTTTTGAGTTATTACGAATGTATTCTTGGTCCTGTGACTATATAAAGGCTGTAGGAGACTCATAGAGGGGTCAGAGAGTTCAAGGAGAGAATAGGGAGACGTTTAGAGTATCAAAAATCTGAGAATTTTTTTTATACAGGAAGCTGCTGTTTTCTGCTGGTGAAGAAGGTACGAAGAACATAAGACCCTTAAAGACCGTCGTTCTTCAACAGTGCTAGTGATAGACGCATTTATGTGTCTATTTTCATCTCTTTTATGTATAGTGTTAGTACCCATTTCTGTACTAATTTTGGTATTTTACCCCTTTGTAGGTGTTTTTGGAGGAATAGGCTTTTGCGGCAAAATTGGCTCGAAAAGTTGTTAAAGGTACCTGGGAGGACATTTGTTATTCGGACTCTCACTTTGGATAAGGGGTAACCCATTTCCAAGCAGCTGCTAAGCACAGATCGGGACTGGATAGGGGGAGATCACATTTCTTTACATTTTCAAAAACAGAAAATTGGCGGGAAAACACGTTTCAAACAGGCATAATTTAGGTTTTGATTCTTGGGCAGTTTTGAAAGAGATTTAATCGCAAATATCCATTGGGTTAGACTTGAATTGATCAAACAGGCTCGGTAAGGGTGTTGGAATGGATCCAAAGTGGCTAGAACTCGAATTGGAGGCGAAGAAAAGGTTAAAAATATCACGGTTTATTTTGGGCAAGTTTCTTGGATTATTTATGGAAATTTACGTGAAGAAGAGGAAGGAAACTCTTCTTAGAGATTTGTTTCTATCACAGGAAGAGTTTGGACAGCTTGGATTGACTGAGAAGACTTGCAATGGAAGAGAAAAAGGAATTATCGTGATTCGCTGTGGAGGAAAAAAAAGATATTTTTTGGACGGATTTAGAGAGCCTGTGGTGTATAAAAAGGTTGGGACGAGTCTTAGGAAGGTAACCAAGACCTTAGGGTAAAGTTTAGAGCCTTAGAGAAGCCAGAAAAATCATTAGAAGAAGATCGGGTTCTGCTGATGTTGCTGTTACCGGAGAAGACGAAGAACACAGAACAGGAAAAAGAAAGTTGCAGAGGCAGACTTATTTTCAGTGACAACGAGTTACGGTCGCATCATCCTGCAGTCACCGAAGCCCTTAAGCAACGATTTCCGCCCGCTGTATTAGACTTTCAGCGACTATAGTATACCCTTTTCTTCCTTGTAATCAATTTTTGAGCCATAAACATGTATTTTTAGAACACGATTAATATGAGGAGCTAAACCTCTTAGCCGAGGCGACGGAGGAAGCCATTGTTCCATGAAAAGTGGTATAGTTCTATTTTAATTATTTATTGCAATTATTTTACATGATTATTTGCATAGAACTTAAAAGAAAAAATTGATTTTTATTGAGTAGTTGTGAGTTGTTTTGATGGAACATGCTAGGTTTTAAAGCTTTTGATGTTTCATGCTTTGTGATTACAACTACTACTTCAAAAATCTATTAGAGGCAAATATTAGAATCACTTTAAAGAAGAATATTGCATGAATATTGATTAGAGTTTATCAATTAATTGGTCAATGGTGGAATCCAGAGTCTCGGTATTTTCTTATTATTATTGAAACAATTTTATTTAATTTTCAAAAATCCTTCACAAGCCCGAGTTGAATGAACTTTACTCACCACTTTCACTACAACTTAAAAACCACATCAGCTAGTGACGGTATTCCTTTATCGTTTTCTGTAACAATTGATTTTGTAACAAATATAAGTGTTACAAAACCCGGTTTTTATCATTTTTTCTCCCATTTCATCATTTGTGAACCATTTTTGAGCATTAATAAAGATGAATTTTGAGCATGTTTCCATGATAATGATGAGCTAATTCTCGCGTAATCAAGGCACGGAGGAAGCTATTGTTGCATGAATAATTGGTACTTATTTTACTTTTCTCTAATTTGCAATTTATAATTCACTCAAATCACTGCTTTGCAGAATTTTAATTGTTTGCATAATTTTTCCTAATTAGTTGTGATTCAATTAGATAGGTTATACTTTGGTTAGATAATCTATGCTTAAGGGATACAATTAATGTTTGAGAATATGCTTGATAATTTGTGAATTAAGAAAAAGAGATTTTAAAAATAATTAGCGTTTTGGAATTTTTATCATCATTCGTTCATGTGTAATAGTGGAATCTAGTGTCTTGGTTATTTTCAATCTTAAAAAAAACAATTTTGGATTTAAATTTTCTCTACTTTTAGTTTAAATAAGTCTAAATTCAATTGCTTTCACAAGCCTTACGAACCTTTTACTACCACTATTCAAAATTAGATCAGTTGTCACTAACCGTAAAATAGCAATAAGCACTGCTATTCCGGAGTTGTTGTTGACACTGGATACAGAAGCGCTCGACTACCAGATTCTATCCAACTAACCACCAAGAATAGGCTCTCGAGGTGTAAGTTAATCAGACGCTTTAAACTTTTGAATTAGGTTGATCTTAACATCAGACACATAGGCTTGGTCTGCTTACTAGTGTGATCTCTATATACAATTACTTAACATAATCCCCCTGTCAGATTTTGTATGTACTACTTGTAAAAAGAATTGAGTGACAATTACATGTGTCACACAACCCTATACTAGTAGAATAAATATCATCAAGTTAATTTAAGGACCAATTAAAAAACTAATAATAATTCTTAAACACTAAAAATGATAGAGACGATCAAAAATAAAAGTAAAACTCAAAATAAACTTGTAAAAGCAATTAAATATTAATTATTCAGGAGTTTGAAATCATCCATAATCAAAAAAATAATTACGTTAACATAATATAAAGAAAGAATAATAAGTTGTAGAAAAGATCGAATGTAAAAGTTGTATCTATGCCCTTGTATATATGCTTTTGTAACCTGATGCCTACCCAACTAGAAACTTGATAACTATCAAGTATTTCTACCTCGCCTCTTGATCATTATTCAATTAATTAAGAAATCGAATCTCATCAAAATCAAACATCTCCTCTTAGTCTCTATCCAATTAGGATACTTAACCTCCTCAAAATCCAACGAAAGGTCTTGTTTTCACGTCCACGACAAGCCCAAAACAGGCCCAACAAAAACCAAATTCAAGTTGGTTTCACCGTTTTGCCCATAGCTTCTTCATACGACCTCAGAATGACCTGAATCTTTTTTTGCTGGTTTCGTCTTTTCATTCTCTAAAAATGGTTTCAAGAATTACGGAATTTTGAGATTCTGTAATACTCGGATATTCGGCAGTGGACCGAATGGAATATAAGTAATGACTTCTCCTTTCCCAACACCGAGGCCTGATGGGTACACTTGATTGAGTTGTGGAAAAAAAACCCAGAAAACACTCTAGTTAAGCGTGCTCGGGCGGGAGTAATCCAGGGATGGGTAACCTTATTGGAAGTTGATGTTGGATGGCCGCAGCGATGCCCGTTTAAAACCCCACACCCACCGGATAACCGCAGTGGCTAAGTGGGGACAATATCGGTGGAGGCATGGGTCATTACAGATTCATATTCTTCTCTTTGGGTTGTTCTAGTGTTCTCGCATTCTTTACTCTCTTTTTTGTCACGTTTTTTCCACCCCTCTTGGATTTAGAGTCTAGACACTTCGATACTTGGATTACTTCACTTCTGAGCACTTTTGTAGCCATTTCCACTTCTTGTTGGATGATTCACCTAATATGACACTTAAGATAGAAAACAAACATAATAACAAATATGCAAGAATTATAATAATTATTAGTAAGGATTTGATCCTAATAATATGTAAATTATGCACTTATCAGCTTGACACAACAATCTTTGATTTTAATAATGAACTGGTCTTGATGATCTGATTAATTAAACGTACCAAGACTTATTTTTTGACTTAATGTTTACTCAATTTCTCCACCATCAGATGCAAGTGGATGATGAACATTAGAGTCATATTAAGATCGATTTTAGAAAACATAAAACTAATTATAAACTACTCATTCACTTAAATTTAATGGTGAAGATACTTATCACAAATACATAAGGAATACTTTAAATTAGAAAATCTATAGTTTTCACTGATTTTAATGAAAATAATACCCCCAAAAATATAACAAGATTGTTTAACTAGATTTATAGGGGATACCGAACCTAACGAGAGATACAAACCCATTGGTGGGATTGTTTTGTTTTATATCATTTGGTATCCCAGTGGTATCCTAGTGGTATCCCTTCATAAATCGGATTGTTTAAACCATTTGAATTTAATAAAAAGCAAGCATAAATAGCAGTTTGGTGGAAATTTCATAGATCATGATGGACTTGCCATTTTTTCTTTCTTTGTGAGTGCAGATTATCAACCCTAACCCGACCCGTTTAAACAACATAAGATGGTCCCGATTACGACTGCTTGGATTAGGATTGATTCACATGTAAGTGGGTAAATTGCCAACTCTTAAAACTCATACTCCCTCCATTTAAAAAGGAACCCTGTTTTAGGGCATACGTAAAACTTTCAGGACATACTGAATAAAGACAAAATAGGGATGTAAATATCAAAATCAATAACCCCTTAACCAAATATTTTTAGTAATGGAAAATCTTCCCTTTTAGGATTAGTGTTAACTAATGATTAGTTATAATAATCCTGATTAGTGATTAAGATAATTTAGTTATATATGTTTGAGTAGATGAAAATTTTTGAGGAAAAAAAAAAGTTAGGTTTTTTTTTTGAGGGAGAAGGGGAAAGTGAGAAAAAAGCTTGTATTTTGATTCAATGGATGAGGAGGGTCAATATTCACCAAAAAAACCTAGGAAAATCCACATCAATTACAACAATGATCCGGAATTGGCATATTTCTTAGATTATGAGAATGATTTTACACAAACTCAAGGTGATGATTTTTATGAGCCAAATCCAGATGATGAATACATATATGAGGAACCCAATGCTTCTAATACACAGATACACTTCTATTTTAAACAATCTCGCTTTTGTAGCTTAAAATCATCAAAAGTTTGTGTTTTTTCACTAAGGTTCGGCGAGTCTGGATGAACAGTCCGGCTAGCTGAAAGTGTTATGATTAGGAGCCGAACCTACTTTGAAGACCATAGTTCGGCTAGTTTAAAATTGTTATAAGTAGCCGAACCATACACTGGAACTTATGGAAGAAAATTTGTTAAAGGTTCGTCTCATATTGTGAAATTCGTAAGAGCCGAACCTTTTGGCAATACATGGTTCGGCTTTTTAACTTAGTAAAATACAAGCCGAACCTACACCTAGTCTATGTACGCTGCCAACTACCAGAACAGGGTTCGGCACATATGCAATACTATCGAACGCCGAACCCACAATATTACTCCTAAGTGGGATTAGGTTCGGCGTATAATAAGTAAACCATTTCACGCCGAACTGTTCTTATACACTTTCAGGATGCAATTTTGAAGAACAGTTCGGCACGAAAAATAACAAAATTATGCACCGAACCCTGTTTTGTAACCGTCTAAAACCCTAATAAATTCGGAATTTACTCTATTGAATCGTTTAAAAATCACAAATAAGAGATTGGGTTTGTAGAACTTACTTTCTTATCCTCATTTGAGGAGTTGGTGCTTCGATTGGTTGATTTGGTGGTTCAATTTCAGAATCAGTTGGTTCTTCTTCTTCAATGGGTTCTTCTTGTTCAATTGAGGGATTTGAAGACGATTTTGAACGCCTCCCATTTGCCTTTTCCTTTGTTCGAACCATTATATAGTCTAGTATAATTGTCGATCAAATTTTGGCGAATCGAAGATTAATCACGGCGATGAAAAAGAAATTCTCGTGAGGGAGATTAAAGTTCGGCTAGAGGAGAAGATGAAGAGAAGATATAGAAACTGATTTTTTGATTTTCTTAAAACTGATTTTAGGTTTTTATATTATGGGTAAGGGCAGATTAATAATTAAAACGGTTAGAGGGTATATAGGTAATTGAACTACCTAAGAGATACCCCTTATAAGGGCACCTTAGATGGTATTATTGATTTGTATGCCCTGAAAGTTTTACGTATGCCCTAAAACAGGGTGCTTAGAAAGATATATGCTTGTGGGAGGTAAAAGATAATTGGGGTTGATATATCCACTGCCTTTCTTCTCTCTTCCAATATTTTGTTTCTTCCTCCCTTGAGTTTTCATTTATCTTAGTAGTTTCCTTCTTCTTCTTTTCTTGCTTAAATCTTAGGAAAGCGATTTGCTTCATCCAAGCAGAACAATAGAGATAGAGAAATGGCAGATCAAAAAGAAGTGAAGCATCTCGAGGAATGCTCCATCTCCAAGTGAGTTGTACTCTTTCTGCTCTTGCATTATTAAGGGTTTCAGTTACTGCATTTTTTTTTATCTTATAGTTCTTTTATTTCCATTAGCGATTGTATCGTATTCATTGAGGTTAGATTGTTCACGTTACAGCATCCAGGTTGGAGACTCTACCCACTGTGCCAATTTAGGAAGATAGGGATGCAAATTTGATTATTTCTAAATTGGAGACAAATTGTTATACTTAGACGGGTTTATAATAGTGATCATGATAGAATTAACATGTAAGCTAAACAAAGAATCTCTGACCAAATTAATTGCACACTGGGAATTTTTATCTATTATTTGTAAACCCTAGGTTTCTTCTTACGACTCATTGTAAACTCTAGACACCTCTGAGGATTGAGGCATTGTCATTAGAGTTTTAGGGCTGTCACTTGAAGTAGTGAAACTGAGTATTAAAAATTGGCAAGAAAAATGAAACCATCTAGTCAAGGTGGTGATAATGACAACTTATCACCAAGAAGCTTCATCTGTTGGAGTTTCTTTGATGTGTGCACAGCAGGCAGATGTTGACATTACGACCTGCTGATGACGGGTTAATGATCCGTCATGTTATGGGGATACCTATGTGGCATAGTCTTATGATGAAATGTTTAACCGCTTATTTCCTTTATATCTATGGGCGAGGGAATCTTAGTGTATCGAGTGGTCCTTCTTCTCCTGCTGACATAAATTCATTAATTTTTGGGCAACCTGTATCATTCTTTTGTTCAATCCAAACTCTTTCTTATCCTTTCTGGGCGAACGCTAGTAAATATGTTCTTGGGTTAGGTTTATCTATCAATTTTAACATGAAGCAGAAATAACTGGCTTCGGTTTCCTCCAAAGAACCAACGACCATTCTACTATTGTCTAGCCTTCATGAAGTGTTCATCTTCTCCAGCGACCTTCATTATTTTGATTGTCAACGATCTAACACATCTTCCTCTACACTGGTCATTCTTTTGCATGTCGTTGAATCCCTTCCCCTTTATGTGTAATCTCCTCGGAGGATCATGACTCTAGGGGTCAGCTAGTGCCGTGCTTAGGTGACATTGCCCTCAGAAAGTCAAAAAATGTGGAGTAGTTTGATCGTTCATAAAAATACATTCAAAATGAAGCCCAGTCTTCTATGTGCTTCCATGGAACATGAAAGGTCTGCCAATATAAACGGTTTAGTTTATCTAGTGATTTTTCTTCTCTTGCGCCATAGACCAACCAACTCCATTTGTTGTGGTCTTTGGTCTTTTGGCAGAACTATTGTGTGTTGGTTGCAGATCTATAATACTTGGTTTCCTTAAAGACAAATAGAACTGTTTGTTAAATGGGACTAATTAACTTTAATAGAATATGTCCAAGTTTGATTTTGTATCAATAGATTTAGTACATTATCTTGTATCTCGTTCAAGACTTCATAATCCGAAATTAATACATCTGGACCTTCTAGTAGGCAACCCGCGTGACACTCCTTACTACATGGAAGGCATAGATCATAAATACAGTTTGAGCAGCTATTGAAAACTCAATGATAAAAGTAATGCAGTTGTTGCAACACGCAACACACCTTTTCTGTTTCTGTAATGGTATTCCTTGAATCGTGGTTTCCATCTCCTTTTCCCTGAGAGTGGGTCAAGGAGAACGAAATGGAAGCTAGGATTCAAGGGTTACCATTCTCGGAGGTCTAAATGGAAAATGCTGGTTTTAGTACAGAGCAAGGATTGTGCCAACTTCAGAACTTCTATTATGATTTGCAAATACAAAGAAGAAGAAAATCATGAATTCATGACAGTTTCAAGTTTCAGATGAAGTTGAATTTTGTGGTACCTTTTGGTAAGGTTTATGTATCAAAGTTACGTAAAGCCGGCTTGAATTTTTTTCTGCTGGAATCTAAAATAAAAGGGGATTGATTTGCCACCTTCAGATACATTTATAAAAGGCAGCAAAATTACTGATATCTTGACCAAGCAGTTGGTAGATGACGTCCTTGGTGAGCCATTGGCGATTGAAGGCAGGGCGGTAACAGGAGACACTGAAGTAAAGTGGAAAAGTGCTTTGGTTTCCCAGTGGAAAGTGAATGTAGTGGTTTCCTACAGTTGATGAAAAGAAATCGGGGGGAGACTTGTGAATCAAAATGTCAGATTGATTCAAGACGTGAGAAATACTGGTAAAGAGAGTTACAATCACTCAGAAGAAGAATATACGTTCTCCTTGGTTTTCCTTCCTCTGTCTGATTATACATTTCATTCAATCCTCTGCATATTTGATTCTTTTTGTCCTCTTTCTCAGTTGTCATCCCTGTAGTATGGCATGATCAAGTAGTATATTCTTTGTGATTTGTTTAATTGCTTGTGTTTACTTTGCTTATTCTTACAGGAGATTCAGGCAATAGGGTTATCTCATAATCTTTTTCTTATATTTTCTTGCAGTGCAATGGGTACATGGGTATTCTCTGTGGCAGGAGCTCTACTTGCAATACCAGTAGGGATAAAAAGAAAATCTTTGGGACCATTGGTGTTCTTTGGAACCACTGGTACCATGCTCGATATTATTATGGGAGTCACTGCTTGCGAAAGAGAACATGCTGAGCGCAAAATGAAGCTTCTAGAAGAACAGAAAAATCTCTCATCAACTGATGATGATGGTTTCGTAGTAGAGTCGGAAACCAGTTTATCGTAATGGTTCATATCAAACGTGCTTTTCTGTTCACTTCAGTAAAGCCTATCAGTTCGTATAAAGCAAAACATGTAACGGATCAGAAGCTTTTTGTCAGCCATAGGGATGGTAATGCCACTGTTTTGCTATTTTTCTTGTCTTCCACTCTTTCTTATCTGCGAATTTTAATCTCGGTTATGAAATTTTCCATTTGATATTTGCTCTGTTTCATGTAGTAGTGGTTGTTCCTTTTTCGTAACCACATTTTGCTTTCTTATCTGTGTCATGTGGTTCTGTTTTATGCTTGGTGGGTTTGTAACCTGGAACTGCATTTTCCGGGGGAATTAATAGACCGAAGTAGGAAGGTTATTTGAGATTTCCCTATAAGGGGGACCACATTCCCTAGAAATTGTCTATGTGATAGTCCTCCAGACATGGCTTAATTTACTAAATGGAAATCTTGACTTTGCTGCAAATGCTAAAAGGCTTGCACAGGCAGTTTTTTGCATTTCCTTGGCAAAGTCAAATTTCACCAGTAATCTCTTATATTTATAGTATTGTATTCTGATGCCCTGTTGAACTCTTGATTTGTTTTTACATAGGTGAATTAAACCTGCAGTATCTTGAATTTTATTTAGTATAAAATGTTGATGCTGTAGAATCAGTCTAAAAGTTCTCAGCTAAGAATCTTCCTCTTGACTATAGTTACGATTGCTTCGCCTATAATTTGCTATTTTAGTTATAAAAAAGTCTAGATTCTTCAGTTTATTCCCCGAATCTTTGTAGGCTATTTAATGAGAGATGATCTTGACATGATTTTTGTATATAGAAGAGAAGAAATGAAGTGTTTATTTTTTTAATGTGGTGCATCTCTATTTCTCCAACTGTTGGAGACTTCTTCTTGATTGGCCTTTGAATTAAGTTGCTATGCATCACTGTGCACATATGGTCTGGATTTGCATTTGCCATGCCTAGTACCCAATATGAGTCGGAGCACTAACTCGTCTGAGTCTACTCTGTTGTTATCATTAAAATCATACATTTTCCTCAAGTCAGCCTGGTGAGTCTGGGCACCATCGAGGTAGGATTAAGTCGTAGGTTCTGCTCATAAGAAAGTGATGGAAGGGTACCTATTATTAACTTGAATAAATGACTAACACGTTAAGGAGAAAAACAAGACAGCAGCCCTCTTAAAAGCACTCAACCATATTTGGAATGCCGCCACAATAATAGAAAAATCACTACCTGACATGGAAATATAAACACTAGTTTCTTTGTCCAAGCTTTTGGTCTTATCTTATGGACACCTAAGAAACTGATTTTGTTTTCATTTGCATACAATATAATTGCACCCATTATGTCACTACTGTACTGTCTATTCATTCTATATTATCCTGTGTGTTTATCTATTATTATTGCTCCTTGTGAATCAAATGGTTGTTAAACAAATCAAGAAATTCAACCCTATAGTGTGAGGCATGTAAACAGGTGTGCAGCATTCAGAGCTACAAACCCACAGCATGACAGTCCCACAACAATCAATAAGAACAAATGCAAGAATTTTGATTAATAAAAACTGTTAAAAATTACATACATTCATGGTTAAGTACTAACCCAAACTCATTTTTTCTCACTCAATGAATCTTGGTTAAGACTGTTAAAGTTCGAAACCAGTTCAGTCCCTAATTACAGAGTCACAATAGTGAAAGAATATATAATCCTAATTTTTTTACATAAAATTCATCAAATTTACACTCAAAATAATATACTTACAAAGTCGGGGCCGAATACTAGCCTTTTTTCTGTTATCTTGGACCAGAGATTTGCTGTGACGAGAGGTATGAATGAGCAGTTTGTGAACTATTTGTGGCAGTGGATGGACTAGCAGTATTTACTTGTTCATATATAGTGAATACATTGTTAGACCCTGCTAAAACAGAAGATTCAGTGAACCGTCGTCCATAGAAGCGTAGGAAGTTCAATGATCCAGGCCTTGGTTCGCCTACAGGCGTCCCACCTTCTAACATACCGACCACATTCATCATGGTAGGTCTTAAGGCTGGTTCTTCATGAACACAGCATAAAGCCACTTTGACGAGCTTCTCTACTTCCTCACTAGACACTCTTCCCTCTAACTTTGGGTCGGCAATCTCCGTGTACCTTTTCTCTTCATGCATTTCCAATGCAAATAAAGGGAAATACAGATTCCCCCCTGATCCACTATGACCACCATCACTATTGCCATCCTCAGTTGAATGACCGCGGGATCTCATGGAGCAGTTTTTCCTACCGCTCACAATTTCTAGCAGTACCTGAAATTACGCCATACATAAACATAAGTTGTGCCTAAATATGATCAGAGAAGATTTCTGCGAATGTGGTACACCAACATAACTAGCATTGTAAATATAGACCATGGAGATGAGTGAGAATTTCTTCACACCCTTCCTGGTTAGGGGTGATATTCTTATAGGGTCTTGTAAGCCGCTTATAGGATTTTCTAGCAATGTCATTGTCAACCAACACTCGAAGTGGGTGGACAATGTAGCAGCTATCACGCATAGCAGAATTCTCTAAAATCTGGTAAAAGAACTGCTTTAATCTACAGAGAATAACTAAGGACAGTGACAATGTCTTTGTTTACTCAATCAATAAATGTAGTGCCTAAATCAATTTAAGGTTAACAATCATACCATGCCATAGCTGTAGACATCAGTTTTATCAGAGATTGCAGAGCTCGTTAGCCATTCAGGTGCGAGATATCCACGGGTTCCCCTCATTGTAGTGAAGTGACTGGATAGCTCCGGGCTTAAAAGTTTTGACAACCCGAAATCAGATATCTTCACTTGAAAATTATCATGTAAGAGAATATTCTCAGGTTTGATATCACAATGTATAATCTTGTGTTCACATCCACTGTGTAAGTAGGCAAGTCCTCTAGCTGTTCCCAAAGCTATATCAAATCTCTCTTGCCATTCTAACACTGGTCCTGTACCAAAGAGTGTCCGGTCTAACGAACTACGATTCATAAACTCGTAAACGAGTAATTTCTGTTGCCCTTCTGCGCAAAATCCTCTCAGTTTCACTAAGTTGACATGATGAACTTTGCCAATAATTGCAATTTCGGTGTAGAATTCTTTTCTTCCCTGAACACCTAAATTGATGATCTTCTTCACTGCAACCAAAGTTTTGTCGGGAAGTGTTCCTTTGTATACAGTTCCAAATCCACCAGCACCAATCTGTGTACTGAATTTCTCAGTTGCCGCTTCCAATTCAGAGTAATCATACCTCACAGGTAATCCTGGTATAGAGTTAAAATCGAACTCCATTGAAGCACTTGACTCGAATCGACCCAACTTTATTGACTTGATTACACTAAGCCTCTTTTTTCTTCTCCTTCTATATAATATCACAGCAACCAAGAATAAGAACACTAGAAGCACAGCAGTTGAAGGAAGTAGTACTATAGGAGCTATAGGAATATGTCTTCCTCCGTCATCATTACTATCATCGGTTCCATCTCCATTACGTTTTTCCACATTCATTTTAATGTAACCCAATTTATCATTTGGTGCATTGATGGATAACATGGACCCCAATTGGTTCCTAATCAAATAACAAGAACCAGAAGTATTCACAAAGAAAAATCCTAAGCAAGCACAGTTCTTAGAGCAAAGATCTTCGCAAACAGATAACTCCACGCCAAACTTATCAGGACTCAAAAATTGATTTACGTAATAACTCAAATCAGAACTCAATCTGGCATACTTCACTTCTGACAAATTAAACTGTGTACTGTTAGCAGCAGTAGAGTTGCAAGCTGAAGGAAGCAAGGAATTTGAACTAACCGGTTCACAACCTTTTGAGTTCGACTCGCTACGGAACCCCGAAGAACATGTACAAGTAGACGAAGCCGATTCGACACACACTCCCATTCTACCACAGAAAGATGGAATTTGACAGTCATTTTCTGGTCCAATGCGTTCTCGATTCCATTCTTTCGTAGTATCAGAATAACTACTCACCATGAACTTCCCATTACTCTCCAACTTAATAATACGAAAATCCGATTTACTTGGTAAAGGCACTCTAATCACAACAACTAACCCATCATTCATTAAATAAAGACCAGTTGAATTCAATGCCATATACTTTACCGGAGCATTCTTATCTTTGAAACCCGCCGAATACATTGTTAATTTCCAATAATTCAATCCATTCCATTGGAGATATCCATCATCTTTAGCGACATAAAAATTGTAATCACCACTAGATAAATCTCTATCTGATTTAGAACTAATTAACCCACCCCCAAGTTTAAGTTTTTGTCCAACAACAATCGTATCCGTAGCATAATCAAAACTTTCCCATAAAGAAACATTGAGTTTATCAAGTAAAACCAAATTACCATTCTCTTTAAGCTGTAGAGCATACACAGAAGACTTCAATGATGGAGTAGACCATATGAAATTCTGATTAGACCCCATGATTGTAATTCCGTTACTAGTTAAGTTTAACTCATCAGAATCAGACATGGGGGTGTTTCTATTTGCTGACCAAATGATAGTATGTGAAGAAACATGTATAACAGAGAAGTAGAAGTTTTTTTGTTCATCAGTACCTGGATTAAAGATTGAAGCTTTATAGGTTCCATTACGTGATGTTAAGAAAGTACCACCAGAATTATCAACAAATAAGAAATTTGAAGCTGTGAAATTTGGGTAGATGAATTCTGTTTTAATTGGACCAGAGAAACAAGAAGGGATTGTATTGAATAGGAGGAGGATGATAATGATGAAAAAGATGATACTGCTACTACTGGGTTGTCCCATGTATGAGAAGAGCTGTGGTGGTGGAAAATGGGTGTTGAATGTTTGAAAAATGGATATGAAGAAGAATATGGGTAGCCATTAATGGAGATAATTCAAGATTTGGAGTTTATGGGGGTGTTGACTTAGCCGACTTCTGTAGACCAATAGTAATCTTGTTGGTTGTTGGTCGTTGACAGTGACCTGAGAGTTTTTCTTTTGTCATGGCAAAAATGACTGAGGAGGGTAGTATCTTGATATGGTACAGCCGGATGTTGTTTTGTACTTAAGTTACTTCTTTTTTCTTTCTTTCTTGAAGCAATACTTCAGTTACTTATAGGCAACATTGCTGATAGGGGTACCCTCCTTAGTATACCTGGCACCCCCATTAGCAATCATGCCTATACGGTAACTGTTTAGTTACTTATAGGTGACTGTTATATAGAAGTATAACTTTATATTTACCACCTCTTGTAGAACAAGATTAAGTTATTCCACGTTCGAGAAAAGCGTAGAATGCCAAGTCTAAGTTGGGGTCTTGCAGTTAACTTTAAAAGTAGGAAATGAGATGCTATTGAATGTCTAAAGAATAATTATGATAACGTAACTCACGACAGAAAGGAAATAAGCAATATTCTAACAATTTACTTTGAAAACATTTTCTCTATTGACCTGATTGATCAGAACCACCGATAAAACATATTTGAAACTATCATTCCTAGTATCTCTGAAGATGAGAATAACTCCATCCTCAGGATACTTTCTAAGAGCAATGGCTATGGGTTAGACTATTTTAGAGTCTATCCCTTTCAAAATGAAAGAGAGTTTAGGTGAAGGAGTGGAAAATCTAATGTGGGATAGAGGGGTGATAATCTATACGACTAACAATCAGTCGTTTGGAAGAAAAAAAGAAAGCCTCAAATTCTTCTGTCTTTGTTTTGCTATAATTCCATTTCATTAGAATGTATTATATGCTTGGATTTGTATGGAAAAACGAAATCGTGTCAGTGCAAGTTGTTATGTGGTTGTACGTCAGAAGACAATGTCTATAGTGACTTCATGTTTGTTTGCATAAATTTTTGGAAGTTATACAGAACGTCTTATTATTTGCCGTGTGAATATAAGTAATGCTAATACGGCATATTGTGGCCCTTCTGTTTTCATTTGAAACTTAATACGGCTAACAGTCCATCGTTTTTCTTGTGTTTTTTCATATGGCTAACAAACTGCCATGTAGTGAACACTTTCGGTTACTCCTTCAACTGAAAGAGACATTGATTGAGTTTGGGATGAAAGAGGGTTTCCCTCTATCCATAGTAGGACCAAATTAGATCAAATTTGATCAAGTCTTTCATTTTGAAAGAGACTCTCAACCCCTATAGTCCTTGCTCTAAGGAAGAAAGCTTAGAAGTCCTTAAAAAAATGAAACCTAATAAATCACCGGGACTTGATGGATTTCCAGCTAGTTTTTTCAACCATAATTCGGATTTAATAGGACAACAGGTGGTTGCCACCATTCAACAAATTTTCTCTTCCAAAATCTTACATCCTGAAATTAACAATACTCATCTTTTTTTATTCCCAGATCTAAACATCCTAAAGACCCAAGCCAGTTCGGGCCAATTGGCCCATGTAATACAACTTATAAGCTTATAGCAAAAAAAATTAGCCAATAGAATCAAACATTTGCTGAATAAAATCATTTCCTCATTCCAATTTGCCTTTCTCTCTTCCAAACAAATTTCTGATAACAAAATTGTTGCAATGAAATTATTGATACCTTCAAAAAGAAAAAAGTCAGAACAGAAGGTCTAAAAATGATATGTCTAAAGCATTTGACAGAGTAAATTGATAATTTTATTATAAATCCTCTTAAAGCTTTTGGTTTCAATTGACAAACTTGACCTCCCTTATAGTACAATGCATTTCTACAACTTACATCTCAGTTCTTCTAAATGATAACCCCATTGAGATTTTCAAACCTACTAGTGGTCTTAGGCAAGGAGATTCCTTATCTCCATACCTATTGATATGAAAATCTTCTCTGGGCTCCTTCTTATGGAAAATATAAAGTCATTCATGGTGTCAAAATCTCTCAGAAAAATAAACCTTATATCTCACCCTTTCTTTTTTTGTTACTGATGATTGTAAAAGAAAAATTAACTGAATGTAAAAATATCCTAAAGATCGTATAAATTTCAGTAGTGCATCAGGTCAAAAAATAAACTTTGATAAATCGAGAATTTTTTTTAGTAAGAAAGTTCATCCTAAAGTCAAAACTTCTAAAAATCAAAAATACCAATTTAAAATACTCTTATTTAGGAGACCCATGTTCATAGACATATCCAAAATGAAGAAATTTGAAACTGTAGTGGAGAAAATGGAGAATATAATCCAAGGATGAAAAGGCAAAATTTTACACGAAATCATAGTTAGCAATTCAAGATGCAGATAAAGTAATTATGGGATCATTCAGGACGGAGAACGTGGGTGTATAATTCATTTTAGAGAGTGATTTGGCATAGATTTAAATATAAATATTTATTAATTTATAGGATGTTTTGAGCATAAAATTTCATTATATTTACTTCTACGTGTACTGTTTTGCAAATTTTAAAAGAAAAGATGTAGTAATATGATATATTCTACCAAAATTTGATTAATCAATCGATCTTGTACAAGGTCCTAGGACCAAAGATATAAAAAATAAACATAAAAAAAAAAATCATGGTTTAGATATATTTATTCAATGTTTACTTGAAAAATATGGTAAAGAAAATCGGTGGATTCTCAAATGAAAGTTGATGATATAAATATTGAAAAGAAAGTCTGTTTTTTATGGCCCACTTTCCATAAATTGTATTTGGCAACTAAACAAAAGTAGACATCAGCAACGAATTTTTTGACTCCATAAGTTCGTAAAATCACGGATTATTCATTTTTTCCAACAAAAAAAAACCACGAACCTAGGTCGGCATTTCAGCTGGACATGAATATTAATTGGGGACGAACTATTCAGAATAATTCGCTAATAGTTCGCGAATAATTCGTGAAATAGTTCGTAAAATCATCAACAACATCCATGAACTCTTCAAAAAAGATCTCTTTATTGAGAAGATTATTGACATGCGATTTCATGAGAACAAAGTCAGATGAAACCTTTTCCCCACTCACTTCTTAGCATATCTTGACTTTTCAATGCTTCAATAAGCTTAATCTTTGCTTCTTCAAACTGTATAAGAAAATCATAAATAACATTAGCAGAAATCATCCCTTCTTGTTCTATATCCTGATGATCATATGCAAAGTAGCAATTGATATTAGGATAATCCTCAGACGTGTTAAGGCCATCAACTTCATCCTCAACTAGAGTTCTTTTCTTCTTCCCTTTCAACCAAATACCACTGCCGTTGTTACCAAGTTCTCCTTCCATGATTAATATGGAAGATCAACTTGAAAGCAGAGAAGACTTGAATGAGAAAAATCAACTCAAGTTTTAAGGCATTTATGTAGATGAACACATAGGAGTTTCCATACATAGGGTCGGTTCGTGACCTCAATTTGGAATTTGAGTTAAATTAGGAAACAGTTCGTGAACCGACCTTCATTTACTCAAGAGTTTAAAAAAAACATGGAGTTAATTTTAAGGACATCGGTCTTCCTATTAATTTAAGAGTATTTCTTTGCACAAATAAGTTATTTATGATCAATTGTTTTTTTAATGAAGATCATAGTAATATGCATTACTTTCTCTTAGAGGTAAAATAGGAGAGACATGTCACATAACATAACTATTTGAAACAAATAGAACACCTGTTTATTAAATCCTTCATCTTACAGGATTTTTAAAAGATGATGAGGATTATAGTCACTTTTCTTAAAGAGCATCCAGATGATTGTTTTCATAATCACTGTTTGAGATTTTTCCACGTTTCGATTTCACTCTACTTATGTGTTGACCTTTTGGTTTCGAGAAGTTATCATAAAACTCATTATCATCATGAAGAGAGATGAAGTTGGAACCTTTACCTGAGTTCTTCTGCCTTTGGAAGGTACAAGATAACTTATCTATGGGATCATTATAGCCTGCAATCATCAAATTCATGTTTGTGAGGAACTCTTTAAGTTTTTCTTAGAAATTGTGCCAAACCTCTTGCTATTTGTTCGATTTGATGAGTAAGTTGTACTAACATTCTTGGAAGGTGCCTTGATTCGAGGACCAGTATCCTTCATTTCAAAACACAAAGGCTTTGACCTTTGAATATCAATAAGTTCCTTTAAGATGAGATTCAAGGTATCTTGAAGAGACTCAATCCGATTATTTCCCAACCTAAGCTTAAACTTTCTCCAAACATTTCCTTTTGTATTACAGAAGTAGCAGAGTTTATGAATCCTAGCGGAATCAGTTTGAATAACCTTGGCACAAGAACTTTTTTTTCTTGGAGATTCAATTTTTCCCTGGTCAGAGAAACATAATTGATCTTCCTCTGTCAAAGTAGTCATACTTTGAGCATGTCCTTATACAAGTGCATGCCATTGAAAATTACTTCCTCCAACTCTTTTATTTTTAAAGAAGCCATGGATAAGGATAATTTTTCATATTTACACATACTACATGGAGTTGGAGGAGTATCCAGTAGACGTTGAATTTCCAAGGTATTTTTATCAAGTTGAGCCTCAAGTGCATATCTAGCCTTTTCTTCGAGAAGAACCTTAATTCGTGAATCATTTTCGTTAACCTTACCAATAAAATTGTTGACTTTGTTTTTCATAACCTTAGAAGCCTGAATTCCAAGACGCTTGAGGATCTCAACACTTTCATTGTCTTCTTCCCTTTCTACTTCTGAATCAGATTCATCAGAGAGATACAAGGGATAAAAATTATTAGCAACAGACTATTTATGTGAACATAAGGTTCATCTAATCCTGAGAAGGAAGAAAATCCAGTCTCATTGATAGAGTCCATAAAACCAGTTCTTTCAAAAACTTGTGATACATTAGTCGAGATAACACTCTTGTCCATAATACAGATCACTTCAAACACAGACTTATTAGGTCTAACAGTGTTTGCTTGCTATGACACCAATTGAAAACGCATGGGTACCGAGTACACCACCAACTTTTTCGCTCGGCAACATGTATGGACAAAACCTAATATAATTGCAAGTAGACAACTGAATGATCCTTGAAAATATGTATATAGAGTTTATATATCTAACCTCGTCTCAATCAGTATGTATATAGACAAGATTCTGTGAACCTGATTGTCAAGAAGAGTACTTGGACGATCTCAAAAAATCAATATCCAAGATCAATCTAATCGTATCCAAATAATCCAATTGGAATTCTGCCAAGTAATTAAACTTGTTATTTATCTTTCAAGATACTAATTCTACAAGAAATGAGTCTCGTAACAGATCACAATTAGATGGACATATCTGCTAAGATTGAATATGTACAACTTCAATAAATCCAATCATAAAGATAAACAATATAAACTGGAAAAGGAAAAACACAAGACACCAAATTTTTTGTTAACAAGGAAACCGCAATAACTGAAAAACCTCGGGACCTCATCCAGATTTGAACACCAAACTTTATTAAGACGCTACAGACACTAGCCTACTATCATACTTCGGACTGGAATATAGTTGAAACCGAATCCACTTTCCAAGCGATTCAGTTACAGTCGCGCTCCTTACATCTCTTGAACCTCGCAAGGCTCTGCGCAATTGATTCCCTTAGATGACGTCCTTTATATCCTAAGAGTTGCTTCAAACTAAGTGAAGACTTTTGATACCAATCTGCCTCTAACAGATAAGCTTATTTGATTTCCGTTTAGATCAAAGATCAAGGTGATAAAATCTGTTTACGACAGACAAAGTTACCAAACCTCGCAAATCTGGAACTTACGACTTCCGAAGAGCAACCTAGATTCTTAACCACTTCTCAAAAACAATCTTCAAAGGATCAATTAAGATATCTTGAGGAATCACAAAGTCTGGAACGAAGATAACTTTGCGATTACTATCTATCTTGTCTGAAAGAATTACGAAAACCTCGATAACAGAAAAGCAAGATAAGGATACACGAACTATCAAGGTAAAAAGGAAACTTAGGTATATAAAGCACGACTCTAGAATCAACTAGGAATCCCCAAAGATAATTCTTTTAGTCGTAGACCTGATTATGATTCTCAAAGAAAAATTAGGTCTATAGAGGACGACTCTAGAATCAACTAAGACACAAAGTGTCAGGGATTGATTTTCCCAGTTAAAAGAGAATCTCTAGTTATAGTTTTCAAAGACCAGGGGTTGCTTAGAATTCAAGCTAAGATAACTTGAGAATCAAGCAAACACTTTTAGGTCTTGGAAATATAAAAGAAGAATATACATTAGGAATCGGTTCTGGAACGTGTATAATAATTGTTCGGTTTGGCAAGTATGCCAAAGAACTAGAGCAGTTTGATGTTCATTTAGACACCTATGAATTTAATCATGATGCACACACATAAGTGTTTGAGTGATCAATGAAGTCTTAGAAGTGTTTGAGAGAGTTCTAGCAATGCTAAACATATTTAAAAAATAAGTCTTTGAGCATCTGCCAAAATCTACTGGGAAGGTTGTACAGTTGTTCGTGAACCGTTAAGATTGTTCAAGAGTCAGGTTGCAGCGGTTCGTGAACCAGGTTCGCCAACCCTATAAGACTAACGAACTCAGTTGACCACGGTTCGTGAACCGGGTTCTCCAACTGCTAGCCTATAATACTACTTTCAAAATCCAATTCACAACGGTTCGTGAACTATTCCCATCTGAACTTGTGGTTTGCGAACTGGTTGGCCAACCCTCCTTGAAAATCAAATATCTATGGTTTGCGAACAGGTTCGCAAATCTATCCTGAGCAAAAATATCAGACAGTTCAGTATTTCTCTTTTTATGATGTTTAAAACATTCCCACGTTATAAAATCATTTGCATGGGAATTTTTCAATTGATCCACAAATTAATTCACACAACAATTTTTTTAGAAGGATCATTGAACATCTTTGCTATAATCATATTTCGAGATTTTTAACAAGACAAGCTTGAATCGAAATTTTGTCTTTGTAAATCTATTAGAAGTCATACGACAGCGTCTCTAAAAGATAGAATGGCAAGATAGTGCATAAAATAGAATGGTTTAGTCTTCACATACCTGATACAAAAGTTCTCCAAATGTCTTCGTCGATATTCAGTCTTAGAGGGTGATGTCTAATACTCAACTACCAAATTCTAACCTAGTCTGAGACTTGACTTAGTAGACTAGAAATCAAGATATAGTTTTGATCATCCAACATTGACAAAAAGCTTGAGATAGCAAAACTTGTGGGTTCAACAGAGCATTGCTCTAACATTGTCAGTTTAGAAGCTTTCTCCACTAGATTTGTATCGCCATAATCAATTTTATATGGAAAGTTGGCAAGCGACTTGGAAGATGGAAATCTTCTATGAAAAGTCTAGCTCTATGAGGGTTCAAAGACATTCATATTTAGATGGCACGCATGTAATTTATTTTATTTTTGTATGGCTCTTATGGAGGTTCCAATTTTTTTTGTGTAGAGCGCATAATCATTATGTGTTTTAAGGTTTTAGAATTTGATAGGAAAAATGGGACCATATTTATAATACATGTCAACATATAATTGAGAACACATAATTAATATGAATTTTTTCCTTGTTTTCATCGCATAAATACTCTACGTTCGGAGATGTGATTCATAGAGGGATTCGAGAAAAACAGAGAATCCCTCTGTGAACCTAGAGTTTTGGCCACTTTTTTTGGATGCCAGCTCAAACGGTGAATATCCATAAAAGCTAATCTAAGCACTTGCGGATGGATCCTTACGTGGATAGTGTTTTTAATATATTATTTGAAGGAAAAAAAAAAGTGACTGAAATTCTGAATCTTTAGGAAGCTAAAAAATGTCACCTAGAAACGATAGAGTCGGTTTTAATTAGAAACTTAGTTAGAGCAATCTTATTGCTCAATATCATATCTTACAATTTAAAATTGATTTTTCGAGAAACAAATGACTAATTTTTTTAGTTTAAAAAATATATGACTAAGGTTTTTCCCATCATCTAGGAGATCCCCTGAAACTAAAGGTTTTAGAAAAGAAACTATTAAATGTCAGTGAACAACTGGAATGGGATATGCTGAGAAAAGATCTTGGACCTGTTCCAGATTTGGTTAAAGAAGAGGATGAAGTTGAAATTCTCCAAAAGTTCAGTACATAAAAATGTTATCAAGTATTGACAGGAAAATCTCCAAATTGGAGTTTTATCATTTATTTATTTATTTTGAAAAAAGGAGTACTAAACTGCTCTGTTTCATAACTCTTTACCTACAATAGATATTGTTAGAGCATCCCTCGGTCGAACTCGCAAGTTTTTCTATACCAAGCTTGTTGTCAATGTTAGATATGCAAAACTATATCTTGATTAATCAATTGTCTAAGGAAAGGTGGTGTATATGTATAATGTGGGTCAAAGAGCGGTCGAGATCTTCCAGAACTTTGGACGGTAGAGATTAGGCATCGTCCCCAAACCCCTTTGGCTACCCTTAACTTCCCAACTCTTTTATTCTACTCGACCTCTCTGTAACCCATCTCTATTATACAGTTCCTTCCTATTCCTAACCCATCTCTCCAACTCTATTGACTCCTAACAGTTTTTCATCAAACAAATTCGATTAATAAATTAGTTTCCATTAAATGCCGTTTCAAAGTTGGTGTGCTCAATTATTCAGCACGTACACCTTAAAAATTTGTGGTGTGTATCATTCACGGTAGTGAAAGTAGATCTGATTTATTATTACCGATTGTAATGTCTTGCTCTTATGCAATTTTGAGCACTTTGTATTATTGTTACCGTGGAAGATACTGCTATATTTAATTGGTGTGTTTGTAACAGCTTGGCTCACTTCGAAATATATCTCAATTGGCTACATATACTCTAATTCAGCTGAAGAAGCATATCTTCTCCTACGTAAAAATACTGAACCGAGAATCAACCACAAACTAGTGATACCAAGTATATATGAAATGCCATAAAGTGTTGCTGGAGACCAAGGGAATGATGAGAGTAGTGCCAAGTATACATTCCTTAGTTATTATTCTTGATTAAAGGGATACAAATTATATGATCCTATTCTTGGTAATTATTAACTGTTGATCATCAATTTGCTGAATGCGATTTTTTCGGACCATTTCTCTCATGGCGATTTTTTCTTATTTTTCCATCTTTGAACTCAGCCTCCTAATCGTGTCGATCTTCTGATTAATTCATTTTAGGAGTGTGCTAATTGAACTTCTCCGCTGTCCAAGGACGGATCTTCGATTCCTTCCTCTTGGGGTCGGGATTTATTGATTAGTGGAGTTCAGTTTTTTTATTATTTTCATATTATGAAGTCGTCTTCAACAATCCTTCTGGCTTCTAAATCTTTTGAACTTTCATGGCTCAACAAAGGAAAGACTAGACGATTAAATTTTTTGGAGAGATTTAAAAGCTTGAGTAACTGGATTTTTCTTCCTGAAGAATCTATGAGTTGGATTCACAAAACAACTATGGAGGTTGTGTCTGAAATTTCTTCTGATCCACGAAAGTGGTCTTGTCATTTCAATGATATTGTGATTTTATTGGAAACAATGAATAACTCACATGGTACGTATTTACGGATCTCTACATATGATACTACTAAAGATTCTAGGCAAAGGTTCATGTGTATTCCAAGTGGTAAAAAAGGATACATCTGGAGCACCTTCTGGTCATCAATATATCAAATTCCACAGGTTAAGGCAGAGAAGAGTCCCGTATTCAATGATTTTCCAAGTTTAGAATCCAAAGTTTCTAAGCAAGTAGTCATGGATATGTTTGATTCTTATTCTTTGGGTCTTGAAGTGGAAGTGCATAATTTTCACGGGGTTGGAATGTTATAGCTAACGGAATTTCTAAGAAGTTCAATTGGAGTGGTCATTTAGGCCTTCGTAACATTAATGGTAGATTGGCTTTTTTTATTGCTAAGTCACAGGAAGTGCATAACATGTTTCATAAGGTTGACAACTTCAAGATTGGTAAAACTTAGGTTTCAATTCGACATTGGAAGCTGGAGGGCTCGTATATTAACGGAGGAACGAATTCCAAAAATCATCATTGGATAGGCGTCAGGGGTCTTCCATTTCATTTATGGGATTCTAAATCTTTTTAATCTATTATTCAGCCGTGGGGAAAATTAATAGAGGTCCATTCGGCTACGTCAAATTTTATTAAGCTTAACAGCTGTAAACTTTTGGTGCAGTGTGATATTAGTTATATTCCAGCAGCAACTAAATTTGAAGGGATTTGGTTAAGTTTAGAATGGATCCAGGATTTCGTGTCAGATAAAGGTTTAACGGCTCCTAGGGGTATTCGATCTGCAGTAGTAAATATTTCGCAGACTGATTCTTTCAACCAGAATCCTGTTTCCTCGGCTCTCAGATCGGACGGATCAAACTCCTCAGTCTCGCCTATATCTATGCATGCGAACTCTTCTGATATCTCGGCTGTAAAACAACTTAATTCAGTTTGGAAAAGAGTTTGTAACACGCGGCTAAGGGTTTCTTCTCCTAATACGGGTTTGGATACGGGTATTCTATCTGGACCTGAAAGGGAAGATTTACACCCTTGGGTCACTGTTACAGTTTGGAAACGGGTCATGTTATGGGTATTAATTCCCAGGACATGAAAAACACTCAATTGTCAATGGGCCAAAATTGTGGGACTTCTGCCGATGGTATTAAGAATGCTTGTTCGTTGGATTATTCCTCGAGCTCAGCTATGCTGAGATCTAACAGTTTTGCTCCTTTGTTATCCATCGAGACTCCTTCTCAAACTTCAAAGTTTTCAACTCAAAACATTGCCGAAACGGAAGAGGAGATTGAGGCTAAAGTGAATTTTCATATTCAATTCAATAAAAATCTTGGCATCGACTGTAACCATCCAAATATGAGAGAAATATGCAAAATTTTAATCAAGAGAAATTCTGAAATATCCAAAAATATGGAGCTTCCATCTTATGCTGATAATGATGGATTAGGGTCTTATGATTCTGAATATGAGGAGCAATTGGATGAAGTAGATGTGGAGGAGGGTCGAATTGATGCTATTAACGATTTGGGTAATTCGAATTCACTTGTTATGAATGTTTTTAATCCAATTTCTATTTCTAGGGTTTCAGATTCCTTCAATGGATCATAGACTCTTGTGTTGGAACATTAGGGGTCTTGGGAATGATAATAAAATTGCAGCAGTTAGGAATGCAATCAGAAATAATAATATTACTATTTGTACGATTCAAGAAACTAAAAGGGAGATAGTTGATGATGGTTTGATTCGTGCTTTATGGGGGAATTATAATTGTAATTATGTTTTCCAACCTTCTGAAGGAGCTTCAGGTGGGATTATTGTTATGTGGAAACAAGGAGTTCTTCATATGGAAGATCACTTAGTTGGGGCATTTTCACTTTCTATAAGGTTTACAAATATTTCTGATAATTTTCATTGGTTGTTTACTGCTGTTTATGCTGCTTCTGATTCTGGGCACTATAGGCAATGCTGGCAGGAGTTGTCAGATATTAGAATACTTTTCGATGATCCTTGGGTTTTAGGTGGTGATTTCAATGCTATCCTAGCTCAGTCAGAGGGGAACAAATCTGGTGGTTCTATTACTAATAGAAGGTTCTTCAAAAAAATTGTGAGCAGACATGAGCTTATGGACTTACCTATGGCTGGAGGTAAGTTTACATGGACAAATTCACAACAGCCTCCACTTTTAATTAGGCTTGATAGATTTCTAGTTACTAGTGACTGGTATGTTAAATGTCCTTCTATTATGCAAGTAAGATTAAAAAGGCCAGTTTCGGATCACACTCCCATTTTTTTGTATTGTAATTCTGGTTTGAAGTATAAAGCTCCTTTTAGATTGGATAACTATCTACTACATCATCCAGATTTTCTATCTAATCTTCAAGTGTGGTGGCAGAATCTCACATTCTCTGGAAGACCAAGTTTTGTGTTTGCAAAGAAGTTACAGGGTCTGAAATTCTTTATCAAGGCTTGGAGGAAGACTTTGGGGGATCTACAACTAAAAATTGATCATTTAGAGGATGTTATTAACTCTTGGGATTTGAAGGAAGAAGCAGATATTGTTTTGTCCACTGCAGAGGTAGTTGCAAGAGAAGAACATGCTACTCTTACTCTTGATCTGGCAAGGAAGTGGGGGCAGAGAGATAAGGAAGATTGGGCTAGAAATACAGAGAAGAGCTCCAAGTATTTACATCAAATTGCTTCTTTTAAATATACTTGCAATAACATTACTTGTCTGCTCATTAATGATTCCCTGTGCTATGATAAGGAAAGAATTGCTTCTAAGTCTATGTCTTTTTATTCCTCTCTTTTCACTGAAGAGCATATGCTTAGACCTGGTTTTAGTGACTTAGAGATGCCATCTATTGCTACTTCTGACAGCATTGCTTTAGAGAAGCCATTTACAGAGGATGAAGTCAAGAGTGTGATTTGGCATTTTGGGAAAAATAAGGCGTCAGGCCTTGATGGAATCACAATGGAGTTTTTTAAAGCTTCATGGGAGGTAATAAAGCTGGACTTGATGTGGGTTGTTAAATAATTTGAGACAACTTTTACTCTAGATTGGAGATTAAATTGTACATCTTTGAAGCTGATCCCAAAAGTGGCTGGAGTTGTTTCTCTACATAATTTTAGGCCAATTAGTCTCATTGGTGGAGTTTATAAGATTGTTTCTAAACTTTTGGCTGAGAGATTAAAAGGGGTTCTTCCTTCTATAATTTCAGATTATCAAGGGGATGTTGTGCATGAAAGACAAATTGATGATGGCATTCTGATTGCAACTGAGGTGATTGATTCAAGAATAAGATCAAATAAGCCAGGCATTGTGTTTAAGGTAGACTTTGAGAAAGCCTTCGATAATGTTAATTGGAACTGTCTGGATTTGGTAATGGAGAAGTTTGGGTTTGGAGTGGTTTGGAGGAGTTAGATCAGGTGGTGCATTTCCTATGCTAGGTTCTCAATCCTTATTAATGGAGAGGCAACTAGTATGTTTAAAAGCCAAAAGGGAATTAGGCAGGGAGACCCTATTTCCCCTTTTTTATTCATAATTGTGGTTGAAATCTTGTCTTTAATAATCAAGAGGACAGCTACAAATGGTCTTATTTCGGGATTTCAAGTTGCAGAGGGGGGAACAATAATTAACCATTTACAGTTTGCTGATGACCTGGTGGTTTTCTTGGATGATTCTGAGGAGAAGGTAAATAATCTCAAAAACATTCTCTTTGCTTTTGAGTTAGTTGCTGGTTTAAAGGTTAATTTTAGGAAGAGCGCAATAGTGGGAATTGGTGATGGTAACAATGGTGCTCTATGTGCTGATGCTTTTGGCTGTCAGTTATCTAGATTTCCTATAAATTACTTAGGAATTCCACTAGGTAGCAAATCAAAATGTAAGAGTATTTGGGATGTGGTGATTCAAAAATGTCAGCAAAAGCTTTCCACTTGGAGAAGAAGATATTTGTCTAAAGGGCAAAGACTAATCATGATAAATAGTGTTTTGGCAAGTCTTCCAATTTATTATCTCTCGATGTTCCAAATGCCGGTTTCAATCATGAAGATTATTGAAAAAATCATGCGTAATTTTTTATGGGGATCAACAGACTCTACAAGAAAGAGAAGTTGGGTGGCATGAAAGAAAGATGTCTTACCTAAGTCAAGAGGGGGCATCGGCATCAAAAATCTAAAGATGGTAAACAAGGCTCTGCATTGTAAATGGGTCTGGCGATATGGACAAGAAAAGAAAGCTCTATGGAGACAGATTGTAAGAGAAGAATTCGGAGGAAAGTATGATTCTTTATTCCCAAATGAAACTTCGAAAGCTATGGGTCGTGGTCTTTGGTCTGGTATTCTAAAATCTCAAAAGTTTGTCAAAGATAATACAATTTTGATTCTCAAGAGTGGAAAGAGTATTGATTTCTGGACTGACAAATGGATTGGCAATGATACTTTAAGGAACAGATTTCCTAGACTTTATAAGATTTCCAGAACTAAAAAAGCTACAGTAAGAGATATGATGAATGAAGATGGTGCATGGAATTTCAACTTTAGAAGGTCTTTACATGAGCAGGAGATGGGAAATATTGCTGAGTTATTACAAGTGTTAGGTGTGGTTACATCTCTTTCTGACGAGGTTATTGAAGATTGCAGAAAATGGCAGTTTGGCACGGAGTTTTCAGTGGAAAACTGTTACACTTCTCTAGATGTGGATGGCTTGCTGGTTTTCCCTCACAAGCAGGTATGGAACCCAAGAGTACCTTTAAAAGTTGCTTTCTTAGTGTGGACAATGTGTCATGATGGTACTCCTACTCTTTAAGTTTTGCATAAAGCTGGTAGAGTTCAATCTAGTTTATGTCTTTTCTGTGGTGTTGATCGAGAATCACAGAATCATCCTTTTCTTCATTGCGCTGAAACAAGGAAGCTCTGGCATTATTTCCTGGAAAATTTTAACATGTTATGGGTTTTCTCTGACACGGTAAAGCAAAATGTTTGTGAATGGGGAAGAAGAAAGAAAACTAAGGCATTCATGTACCAGTTGTGGAGTTTATTACCTTTTGCCATCGGGTAGGTTATTTGGAAAGAAAGGAATTGCAGGTTGTATAAGGGTTTCAAGAGAAGCTTTGATCAGTTAATTATTTCCATCAAGTGTACTCTGTTTAGCTGGTCTGGTAGTACCAATTTATTTCATGGTTATTTTTTAAGCACAATGATTTGTGACTGGGATGCTGTAGTTACCAACATGTAACTTGTTTCTCTTTGTTTTTCACTATTTTTCATCTTTCCGATAAAATCTAGTCTTTTTTAAAATTTGCCTTTTTGCTCTCAAAAATAAATAAATTATATGATCATACCAATCAAAAGTTATCATAAGCAGAGACGTGGAGTTCGAAAGGCCACTGGTACAATCACTGCCTCTCAATGTATTAGTTCACTGATATGACACCGCCTCTCAATGTATCGGTTGACTGATTTGCAAAGTCACCAGAATGTCCACCTGCACCACTGTGCTTTAACATTCGCACAGAGGGTATCATACATATATCAGCAAGTACAGTGGGAATTTTACATATAAAGTCAAATTTCATCGAGAAAAAAAAAACTACAATATCAAGTATGTAGGAGGAGACGACTCATATGAAGTAAAGTTTCATCGAGAAAATCAAACAAAAAATTGCAATACCAAGTATATATAGGAGGAGATAAGGACTAGGACACATCGCGGAAGGGAAAAAAATGGCAGAAAAAAAGGAAATATTTGATATTGATAAGGGTATGGTGTGCTTAACTTAAATGATGGATGGAGCAACTCATTTTCTTGGTCGGAATAAGGAAACTTATTAAATTAAGAAAGTAATCATCTGATATTCTATAAAAAAAAAATCCTTAACTATACAGAGAAGCTAAGAATGTTTGAACATATTATATTTTCTTCTACCAATCTAAGAAGTGATTTGGTTGCACGAATGTGAAAAAGAAAAGATGGAGGAACCCATTTCAGAATACTAAACGGAAAAGTAGTATTTTAGATATTTTATATGCGGCTAAAATAAGTTGTTTGTGGATCATAGGTACCCATTGCAGCTGCAACTTGATTTCTTCCCGTTACACCTGTTAACTTATTTTAAGGCCAACTCCAAAGATAATACCTACTATGAAATAGGTATGGACAATGCTACTGCCGTCAAAGGGATTAAAAACAACACCAAAATTTATTTGATAGGAAATACGACAAACATATGGTGAAATTGGTATCGGGTCAGCATAAAATAAAGAGACCTGGGGACTAAATCATCCCCAGAAAATTTTCATTTCCCAAAATTTTCTAAACAATTTTTTTAGGTTGTGGACCTGAGGGGCTAACGCGAGCTTGAGCCCAAATTAGCCCTCTGATAGGTCGTACGTACTATCGACAAGGCTACGAATGATAAGTGTATTCCGAACAAAATACTTATATTATCAAGTTTTGGATACTTAAGTTTTCACTATCACAGGAAAGCTTAAAATATCATGCAAATCTTTAAATTAATGTCATCCCATATCCTGAAGCTCAAGAACTTCCTCGAAAATCAGAACAATTTTTTATTTATTTTTTGCAGAATTGAGAATAAGACAATGCCTAGCTAAGGAATACCAGATTAAGGACGAGCATGATCAACCAATCTAGAAGAAGAACGTGTAGAATCGATCAATTTATAAGACAAAGGACAACCATGCAGGATTGATTAGTTTGGACCAACCAAAGCCACCCTTAATCTAACTTAAACCGATGCTTAGTCGTCGGGGTCACCTTGAAAACCATTTAACCATAAGGTTGAGCTCGTCTATAGGCTGGGTGATACCTAATAGTCTACTTAATGAAAGTCTCGGGCTAGGATTAGAGAACGATATATAGTTGAGTATCAAACATTACTGAATAACCGTTGAAGATTAAAGACTGAAGAACAAACAAAGACATTTGCAATAAATTCATCAATAAGAGGTATGTGAAGACTGACCTATCCTATTTACTCACGACATCTACCATTCTACCTTATGATACTATGCCGTATAATTTTAGTAGATTTAATATTGCAAAAAAGAAATTTTGATTTGTATATTGGTTAAACTCTCAAAATATGATTCAAGAAATGGATGTTCACAGATCCTTAACAATCTTAGCTAAAACAATTTATTGTTGACAAACTATTTTTGTTTCAAGTTGATCATGTGGAAATTTCCTAAGCAACAGTGCATACTGTCTATGGTTGTTGAGAATTTTTGAAATTAATTGCGAGAGATTGAGAACTACTTGGCGCAAGGTACACATACTTGAATGTAGAACCTAAATCAGTCATAATTCCGCAGACTGTAGAGGTTGCAAGCTCGAACCATTTACATCTGAGTTACGAAATGGGGGGTGGGTTTGCGATCCCGGGCTGCAAATCCCTTGAGTTCGATTTCGCGAACTGCTAAGGTTTATAAACCTATACAGTTTCAGTATTAGCAAAAGTACACGAACTATTCTATATGACTATGTTCACTTTTATTCACAACATCACTTTGGGGTTGTGGATTATTGATTAGTCTCGAGTGTTATTGAACACCGCTCATTCTTGTAAGTTCAAAGACTACTTAGCCGCTGTTAACTGTCATTGTGCACGGTTATAAAACCCTGGACCGTAACGCATATTCTTTTGTGTAATTTCAAGGCAGACATCTCGCATGATTACAAGAATTCATATTAAAAATTTCAACTAAACTGAGGAAGTTGAAATAGGGATATTGTCTATCCCACAGTATATTTTTTATCTTTATAATAGGGATAACACAAGTAGTAGTAATCAATCTAGATAGTTTAAGTCATTATTATTTGAGATAAAAACAAGACTTGTTCTTGTTGGATTCATATCTTGAAACATAGATTGCAAGTTTCGTACTTATTATAATTCAGTTCCTCTTAATTCGAATACGACTATATTGATCTTGGATATTGATTTTTGAGATCTTCCAAGAACTCTTCTACACAATCAGGTTCATTGACCTTTGGTCTATACATATTGATTATGGAAGAGAAAGAGAAAAACTCTATACACAATCTTCTTTAAGGGTCATTACTTTGACCTACTTGTGATGTATTATGTTTTTTTTTCATACATGTTGCTGAACGAAAAAGTGCACTTGCCACCCTCTCCATTTCAGATATGTTAAGACATGGATGTATAAATATAGATAAGACAACAATGCCCACATTGCAACTCTGAATTAGAAACAACTGATCATCAACTACATCATTGCTCCTATTCTTTCGAGTTATGATCAATTCATTAAAGGTTTCCATATTTCTTGGCCAATGCATGCGACAAGTTTACAACATCTTTATGCTTGTGAGTTTAGTATGTTATCTGGAAGAAGTAAGAAAGTACGGACTATCTTACATTATGTTGTGATTTGGAATTTATCGAGGAAGGGCAACAATAGAGTGTTTGGATCAAGGCCAAAGGATATCGCTGAACTCAAAACATAGATTAAGCAAACTGTTGTATTATGGAGTTGTGATCTGGACACTAAGACACTCTTAAGCTTACTACTTCTAGCCAAATTCTCTTTGACTAGGAGACGGTTCTACCTTTTCTTTTTTTTCCTGACTATTTTCTTGACATAATCTTTTTCTTTTTGGAAAAAACAAAAACTTTTAAGTGAAGAACGCCACCTAGGCAGCAAATATCTTCTTGTAAGTTTTTTGTTTTTTTTTTAAATTTAAAAAGAGACCATCATTTTCATGCGAGTAGAAAGGGGTTGGGAGATATTGTCTATTGTCTTGGCTTGAGTGACCAATTTCACGCAAGTTACATTTTTCCTAAGAATCCTAAGAAGTGAGATATGCCTAGTATTTAGGCACTGCTAGACCAGTTGGCAAAGAATAAAATAAAAACGCATCGAAAGAAATCCAGGATCCCCGTACGCAGAAGCCAGCGATATTTGTCTTTTATGTGGGTACTTCGGTAAAGTCGGAATCATCTTTCCCCCACACTGCAGGAGCCAAGATGAGTAAATGAGCACAGAGTGTAATGACATTATTTGGTGTTCATCACCACCACCTTATATCCCTCAAGACTCTCACTACCATCGACCAAAAATCCTACAAATATTATTTTCCAGTAAAACACAAAAATCCTATCCAATCATCAATACACATCTCCTTTCCTTCCATCTCCTGTAACTACCATTTCCATTTTCTCACAAAACCCATACCTCCCAAATCTTCAAAACTTCACTCACTTCACAATTCTTCTCAAAAGCCCTCCAACAATAACAAATTTTCACCTGAAGTCATTCTTCTGTTTATTTACTTTATAACTTTTCTTTCTCTCCGTCTTTTATCATCAATACTTCCTTCAGATTTCTCAAATAGATGGAATAACTTAATCGCTTTTTCCGAAGAAGCTGAAATTAGAGTTTGTGATAAATATCCTTCACATTTGTGGCAAGCTATTGTTGCTTCTGAAGATCGTCGATTCTTTCGACATTGCGGTGTTGATTTTATTGGCATTGCTCGTGCAGTTTCATCTTGGTCTAGTAAGGGAGGTGGGAGTACTATCACTCAACAGGTAATTGTTTCTTTCACAGGTGAATTTATTGAAAATGTTGTTCTTTTTGGACCCATGACATGTTTGATACTTTGCTCAAGAAAAGGGATGATATAAAATAATTTGCTATGATTCATTCCAGTGGCTCAAAACTTTCATGAGACTGACTTTTTTCTACTGCATATGATAAAAATTATCTAAGAAATCTTGTTTTCATTGACACTAGACTTTTTCTTATCGGCTTTTTCAGTAATCCTTGATAGGGGTATAGAATTATAACTTGTTGACAAACCATGCCTCTCTTTTTGCTTTATGTATTAGCTTATTAATTTCAAAGCTCTTGTGTTCGCGTATGTTTGACAGCTTGTGAAAAACACCTTGTTGAAAAATGAGCGTACCCTGTCACGGAAGGCCGTTGAGATGGTATTGGCGATCTTATTGGAGAGAAGGATTTCTAAATGGTCAGTTCTTGCGTCCTATATGAGTAAGGTATGTTAGATGTGAAGTTTGAAATAGAACTCCTAGCGAATACTGCATTAATTTGTATTGGTTACTTTCGGCTTTTTGCTTGATTTTCTTGAATTGAAATAATAAAAGCTCCCTAAATTTTCAAAACCTGATATAATAACCATCCTTTCACATGTGCCCACTGCCCACTTTGATTGTTACTTCTTAATTGTTAGCAATTGTTTTTTATTTAGAATAAAGAGTACAACATACAAAGCACGGAAGGCTAGTCCTCCAGCAACACAGAAAAGAGCAGTCCCTACTAGTCGTAATTTTATTGCTGTCCTTCTGTTGCTGTTCTTCTCATTAATTGCCACTATGCTGAACAAGATGCAAGACATGTTTAAGCCTGATATAATCCTAAGCCAAAAGATACGCTCGGGGAATGCGTTGGCCATTATATTTAATTATCTTTGAGCATATGTTTGAAGTTGAACAAAGAGTGTCTATCAGTAATGCTCCTTTTTCTACATTTTCTTTTTCTCAGAAAACCTATTACCCAATGTTATGCTACAGATATACTGGGGACATGGCATCTATGGAATTGAGTCAGCATCATATTTCTATTTTGGGAAGCACCCATCACTTCTTAGTTTGGGCGAATCCGCTATGCTTGCTGGGATAATACCAGCACCTGAGTCTCGATCTCCACTAAGGGACATGAACAGGTTTGTCGCGTTGTTACTTTTTTCATTGAAACATTCTGGTTTATTTCTGTTGTACTGTTTGTGTCATGTATTTTTGAACTTTATTTTAGCTTGTGAATTAATATGATTTTCATGTTAGCATCTTGTTTGGTACCATCCATGAGTCAGCTTCGTAAAACACCTAACTTTTCACAAAATTTTACAGAGGGAAAACCTTCCAAGTAAGAGCATTGAGAAGGATGGTGGAAGTTGGCTTTCTTGATATTCAGTCAGCACTTGTAATTGTGGAGGAGCCTCTTCATTTATCCATTGGCGCTCCACAGAACTCTAATGAACTTTGTCTGTCTAAGAAGGTATGGTAAAGCTTCCTTATCAATGTTTAGCAGGCTTTTCTTTTTCTTTTAGCAGGTATTCTCATCTTCCATAGATGTTTACTGCTTGGTTTCTTTGGCGTAGTAATGCATCCTTTGTAATCTTAATGATTTAATTATTGCCAAGAAAAGGAGGGTAACTCTAAAACAGTTTGTTCTTCTTTATGATGTATGCAATTGACTGTAAGAAACGCGTATTTTGTCCATCTAATGACTGCTTCCACACACTAAACTTGTCGATTTGCTTTTTAGGAACTAGAGAACTCTGGTAAACAAGGAGGCAGTAGCTCAACTAATCCCACTATATGGGACTGGGAAAGAGAGAGCTGTATGTGGGAACTAAGAGAATACATGGAAAGATGGGCACTAAGGATTGAGAAAAGGAAAAAGGGATTTGGAGAAGAAATGTCAGTCATTTTTTTCTGTAAAGGCAAATTGAACTCTTTATTGGTTAGTTTATCTGCTCCATTATCTCAAAAATTAAGAAATTTGAGTTACATATCCATCCTCTTGTCTTGTCCAGTTGGCTGCAATTTTCTTGGAGATCTTTTCCAATGGTAAAACAATTTCCTGGAATCCCAGGCAGCCACAACCGACAATTGCGAACTAAGAGCATAATTATTTAGTGTACTAGTGGGACCCACTAGTGAGAAAAGAGTTCAGTCCCTGTGAATGACATGTCTACTTTGAACAGCCTGGAATTTTGAGTTGAAAATGAATTAAGCTTCAATTTGGTTGTCATGGCGAAATTTCCTGTAATCTAAACTGGGTTATCAAAGCTTTCGTAATCCTTTCTCTCCAATGAAGTCATTAGATCTTATGTCAAGTAAGAAGGTAGCTGTGATTGGTGCTGGTGCATCTGGCCTAGTTGCATCTCGTGAATTGCGCAGAGAAGGTCATGTCCCGGTTGTCTTTGAGAGCAATAACAATGTGGGAGGGACATGGATTTACAACCCTGAAGTCGAATCTGATCCATTGGGAGTAGACCCATCTCGAACTATTGTCCAGAGTAGTGTCTATGATTCTCTCAGAACAAATCTCCCAAGAGAATCCATGGGTTTTCGAGATTACCCATTTGTTGTAGTGGAGGACATGATGATGATCAAAGATGAGAATAAAGAGACTAGCTATAGAAAAGGGGATAATAGAAGGTTTCCTGGTCACAGGGAAGTGTTAAATTATTTGCAAGATTTTGCTAATCATTTTAAACTCACCGAGTTGATTTGGTTCGAGACCGAGGTAATTCATGTCAGATTACTGGATGATCAGGAGGGGGAGAAAGAGAACAAATGGGCAGTAAAATATAAGAGAAGATCATCATCATCAGCACCTACTTTTGTTGTGGATGAGGAGGTATTTGATGCTGTAGTTGTTTGCAATGGTCATTATACTGAGCCACTCATTGCAGAAATTCCAGGTACGAACTCCATTTTATGCTGAAGCCTTAGAAACAAGACTTATTTACTCAACATTTAGAACCTCCATTTGGCAGAAATTCACCACATCTTATGACTGATGTTATCACACTATGTTCTTGTTCTTAGGTATTGATACATGGCCAGGAAAGCAAATTCATAGACATAATTACAGGGTCCCTGAGCCCTTCCGTGATCAAGTATGTATATGTGCTCAAAACTTCAATGTCTTATGCTGCTTAATATTTCGTATCTTTTCTCTTTTTTGTAACATTAGATAACTCTCAATTATCATGAAATATATTTAGAATCAGAAAACCACTTTAAGCTGTATGACCGAAGTGAGTTGCCTGGTGAGAAACCTACCTGATCCACCCGCCCTAAGCATATCCCGCGTGTTTAGGATGTTATAAGTCGTCTTTCACAGTTCGCTTCTAGATCCATTTGCAAAATTGGAGAAGCAAGACTATATCAACTTGCAAAATTAGAAAAGCACGGGTATACCAACTTGTCAATTAGAGTACAGTCAATATGTCAGTGAATACTTTCAGGAGGTAAAACCTGGTCGATGAAAAAGAGACTGAAGGAATAAGTATTGTACATTGCTTTGGTGGACTGAAGAAATGAAAATGAACAAATCGTGTGCTATGTTACATGAAACTAAGTTGATGGCTTTTACGTCCTAAGCCTTATAAACCTGAGGTTGCAAAGACAAGTTCATAAGTTTCCTTTCTTATATTCATTTCATGAGGGGATCTAGTTCTGGTTTCCAACAGCTTGAGTTCTCATGCTTCAGTTATACATTGAATGAGCGGCTTAGTCAATGCCAAAGATGGAGTCAATGAGAAGACACTAGCATGGTAGCTTCCACATGGTTGGGGCAGGGTTGTATGGCTCGAATAGAGTAAAGGAATTTCCTTGGCAGTTAGCTTTTCTGCAGAAAAGGAATGCCGACAAAAAAAGAAACTTCTTGTAGTCTAAAATGGTAGCCGCTTCAATTATGATTTTTATAAAGCAAGAAACAAAATATTCCAAGACTTCGAAACATCTGTTCTAGAATTTAGTGTCCTCCATTTCTTCATTAACGTGTCTGTTCCAATTGATCATTTTGTCATTATCAGGTTGTGCTTTTGGTAGGAAATTCTTCTAGTGGTGAGGACTTATCCAGGGACATTGCAGGGGTCGCCAAAGAAGTTCATATTGCATCAAAATATTTAACTAATGGAATACCTACAAAGCAACTTGGCTCTGATAACATTTTATTTGGCTTCATTCCATGGTAAAACCACGCCTCAATCAAGAATCACTTAATTATCGAACGAAGTTCATTAGGAAGCATTTATACTCTTTAATCTGCTATGTCAGAATTTCTAAATATAGCTTATTATATAATACAGATAAAGAGTGCCCACGAGGACGGCACAATTGTCTTCCAAGACGGAAGCTCAGTTTTGGTCAATGTTATTCTACACTGCACAGGGTATGTATCACCAGCTTTGGTCCAACTAACTCAATGTAGCTTAATACTTTTCCCTTAATTAGATTTAGCCATTCTTAGAACCTTCAGTGGCTAATTCATCTCTCCAGTAGTGTAAGTGTTCCTTTTGTCATAAATAGTGAGACAACAAGATATATTCTCATTGTAACTAGGCTATACTGGTGTTTCAGGTACAAGTATACTTTTCCTTTTCTGGAGATAAATAATATTGTGACCGTGGATGACAACCGAGTAGGACCTTTATATAAACATGTTTTCTCGCCATTATTGGCTCCAGGGCTTTCGTTTATTGGGTTAATTTGGAAGGTATGTACATGTGTCCCTTGTAATGTTAAGTGTCTTCATTCAGTTTACTTGTTTTGATTTCTATTCTTGGTTTCCCCGGAATATTGCGCATATCATTTTGTTAATATCTTGGCAGGGTATTCCATATCCTATCTTTGAATTACAAAGCAAGTGGGTTGCGGGTGTTTTATCCGGTAGGATTTTGCTTCCATCTCAAGAAGAGATGATGGTGGAAGTAGAAGACTTTTATTTGAAACTGGAAGCTGCTGGTGTGCCAAAACGTTATACTCATAACACATTCGACTATCAGGTAATTACATAATTTTCTGAGTATGGGTCATCCGAACGTTGGTTCCAACACGCTTACGATCTCTATAAATGGGAAAAACATTTTGAGAAAGGGTTGTTGCAAGGATGATGCCAATAGCAAAGAAAACACGCTTATGGCCCCTAAATGAACAAAATTCAACAAACCATTTTCAACAACACATTCATCGGACGTTTTTTTTATTTATTACAGTTTGAGTACAGTGATTGGCTTGCTGGAGAATGTGGATTTCCACTTTCAGAGGAATGGAGAAAACAAATGTTCGAGGCAGTTGTCAAGAAAAGAAGAACCCACTTAGAAGCTTATCGCGATGAATGGGAAGATTACAACCATTTGATAATGCAAGCACATGAAGACTTCCGCCACTATGTCCAGATTAAATTAGCAGATAATGAACAACTTCTGTAAAAGATCTTTAATGATTGTACTAACCGCAGGTATGTGTACCATGGCAGGGTACTAATCTAGAGTTTATTGCGGTTGCTGTAGGAGTTATGGTGAAAAAAGCAATCACTTTAAATTTTACATAAGCTTTATTTTTGTCCAAGTTATAGAGTATGATGCTAAGATAATTGATCCCGGCTAGTAGGAGGGATACCGCCGGCTACGACATAAGGTCAAAAGTCGTTTACATTGTGATTTAAAGATGAGAAAAATTAATCCTACCTAACAATTACCACCAGGTCCCCCAAAGGACATAGTTAACCCCCATCGGGTGTGGTTAAGCCCATAAAACGCAAGATCATAGCAATCAACAGATGCATCATGTCTCACTTTTACTATGTTTGGGTTAAAATCACCCGGGTTTTTAAATGGACAAAATTCAATACTATTTTTATTTTTTATTTTTTGAATAGAAGAATTTATTGCTTAATTTAAAGAAGTGTTTGGTCTTTTACAAGAAGATCACAAATAGTTGCAGAATTCTTTTCAAACTACTGGATATCAACAGCTGTTTTTTTGAAATTTTTGGCTATTGAATCCGCAACTTGGTTATCATCTCTGGTAATAAAAGAAAATTGACAATAACCGAAAGAGAGACTCAAGGAGTCCAAATTTGTGCACCCCTCTAAAACCGGGGTGCACATTCCGGCTCCGCTGATTGGTGCTCAAAAACCTCAAAAACCACCTAATTTTACTTTCCTTTCCGTTTTTTTTTTACTAGATACATAACTTAACTATTTTTTGCATCGTCTCTCCCAAAATTCAATTGAATCTGTACCCATTTTTGTTATGTATCTTTCATAATTCAAACTTTCCCATTTTCATTCGACCTCTATCTCAAACTTCCATGTGTTAATGTATCTGTTTCCTTTTCCTTACTGAAGTTTAATTTGTTTTTTTTTTTTTTTTTTTTTTGATTATTATTGGAATCGGTAAGGGAGAAAGAAACCCCTTTCAAATTTCAACCCTATAACCTAGAAGATGAAATCAACCTGGTGCAGAATCTTGGAATACAATATATATAAAACCTAAGATTATGATTATGATAAAAAAAAAAAAAAAAAAACTGAAAACTCCAAATATCATGAATGTAAGATTGGGAACTAATAGCCAAAACCATATTCAGTGGGAAGAAAAAGATTAATTTGATTCATTCGAAAGATGCATCAAGATGATAATACAGATCCAAGTGAACCCAAAAGAATACTGTCCCAATTAATGACGTTTGCAATGCAATTTGATCATGTAAAATCATGGTCACTTCTTCTCTGATTTCCCACCATACCAAACCATCCAGGGAAAAAAATAAATTAAATCGATTACACGAGCTTGTTTTGGTCTATTTCAATCCATCTAATATAAGATACAGAAGAAAATCCAGAGAGGATATAGAAAATCTAGAAGAACCAGGAGATGGAGAAAGAGGGAGTAAAAGAAAAGAGAAGGTATCGCAGAGATCGAGTATATAATAAATAAAGGATAAAGTAATATAATAAATAAAGAGTGATAATATAGAAAACAAAAACCTCTTTAAGAAATCTAATCCAATGACAATAGCCGGAACGTGCACCCTAATATTGTGAGGGTGCACAAATTTACACTCGAGACTCAAGTGTTTAATCTCTTTTATTACATTTTTGTTTTCCCATTATGATCCTTCGATCTTCGGTGAGAGCTTCCGTCTTTGCATTAGCCTCCACTTGAATCCTCGTTGCATGCATTTCTTTTGCGTAAATCAACGCTTCACATTAAACACTCTCCCGTTTCTAGACTTAAGATCTCATCACCATACCTTTCTCGGACGCCTTCACATGTCCTTGTAAAATCACGCAGCACAATTTCAGTATCAATTTGGTTAGTGTTATAATCAAAGGATGCATCAACATTGAATTTAATGATGCCTTGCTCAGGGGTAACCAGTGAGATGCTATAACATTAATGCAGTACGTACTAATATTTTCATGCAGATGTGAGCTTAAGTGGTACTGAATTTGGTTTATCGATATGAATGGTTTAAGAGATACTCCCTGAAATGCAACATTGCATCTGTCCTTCCAGATTATCCAAGCACCAATCATAAGAGAAAATAAACATCTGTCATCTAGTACTGTGTTGCCTTCAGTGAACCAGCTGGTAACCCAATCAGACACATTGTTGTATTGATTTTTTACAGCACCTATGTCTATGTTGATTCTCCTCCATACATTCCTAACATGTCTGCAGTCAAAAATGAGATGCTCAATGGTTTCAACTCCATTACCACAAGATACATTTCACTACTATAGACCGCAAGCTTATTTTTTGTGGGATGACACTCATGTATACATTTCCAAGCAAAGAGTTTAACTCCGTGAGCAACTTTGTCACCCCATAAAGCCTTCCAGTCTTTTGGTTGGATTCCATTAACTTGGACCTCCCTGGTGCATTTGGTTAAAAGATTATATGCACTTTTTACAGAGAATCTGTCATCTTTTGCTGCTGTCCAGATCATAATTTTTTTTTGTTGAAGTATCAAGGAACATAACCTGAATCCTTCTAGAAGTATTAGCATCAAACAATTGGTCCAGAAGAGGAACATTCAAAGAGCATATTTCTGGAATAATATATTCAGCTACATCTTGATAAAATTTGTGCATATCATTAATGGGAGAAGGAGGACGATCCATACCTGGTATCCATTTATCTAACCAAAAGTTTTTTTCCCATTATTTATCTCCATAAAGTAATTCTGCTGAAAAATATGAAGCACCCTTAGTGATTCCATTCCACATGTAAGAGCAATTCTTGGTTTCTATTTTGTGATGAAGGATATTGCCATATTTGAAGTATTTGCATCACAAGATTTGAACCCAAAGTTGTTCATCTTCAGTACATACTGAAAAAGCGGGGGTCTAACAACCTCACCCAATATTTCGTTTAGGCAATATGTATGGTCAAACTCCAATATAATTCTAAGAGAATCAACTAGATAGCCAGACTCAATGGAATTATATCCAAGAGTTGTATCTCTCTTTCACAATGTAATCAGAAAATCAAACAGATAGAAATCCGCGAGCCTGATTATTATGTGAAACAACTTGAACGGTACCAAAGACCAATGTTCAAGTGTCAATCAATTTATATCAACAACCAAAGGTTGGATTATCTAATTGAGTGAACTACGCACAACCTGTGATATTTCCATTATATAAACAAATATAATTCGGAAAAGAAATAACACAGACACCATAAATTTTGTTAACGAGGAAACCGGAAATGCAGAAAAACCCCGGGACCTAGTCCAGATTTGAACACCACATTGTATTAAGCCGCTACAAACACTAGCCTACTCCAAGTTAACTTCGGATTGTAATGTAGTTGAGCCCTAACCAATCTCACACTGATCAAGGTACAGTCGCGTTCCTTACGCCTCTGAATCCCAGCAGGACTCTGCGCACTTGATTCCCTTAGCTGATCTCACCCACAACTAAGAGTTGCTACGACCCAAAGTCTAAGACTTGATAAACCAATCTGTCTCACATAGAAAAGTCTATTGAATAGATAAATCTGTCTCCCACAGAAATACCTAGAAGTTTTGTTCCATCTTTTGATAAATCAAGGTGAACAAGAACCAGTTGATACACCGGACTTATATTCCCGAAGAACAACCTAGTAATATCAATCACCTCACAATAATCTTAATAGTATGGTAGCGAAACAAGATATTGTGGAATCAAAAACGATGAGACGAAGATGTTTGTGACTACTTTTTATCTTGCCTATCGGAGATTAAATCTCGAGCAAATCTTAGAAAAGATAGTACTCAATCACGATAGAAAACAACAATATCAGAACACGCAACTACAGAGAAAATAGTTGGGTCTGGCTTCACAATCCCAATGAAGTCTTCAAGTCGTTAACCTACATGGTTTTGGAAAAAACCTAAGGTTAAAGGAGAATCGACTCTAGTCGCAACTAGTATCACACAAGAGGTGTGGGGATTAGGTTTCCCAGTTGCTAGAGTTCTCCCTTATATGGTCTTCAAATCAGGGTTTGCAATCAATGTTACCTTGGTAATAAAGCATTCAATATTCACTGTTAGATGAAAACCTGATTAGACTCAAGCTAATATCTTTCAACCGTTAGATCGAACTTAGATTGTTACACACAAATAAAAAGTGACTTCATTTAGATATGAGTAACCGTACCTAAACGTGTACACCTTGTTGGCTCAACAATAGTTAACCGAAGTTAGCCATATGAACACTTTCATATCAACCTTATTCATCTTAACCATAACTAGTTCAAATGACTGATAAGATTTCGGAAAACCCTATATGTAATAACCGCAATCGCACGGTGTCTAACTAGTAGACAGAGGCAAGTACGGGTTGAACCCACAGGGAGCGGTGAAAATACAATTATTAATTAATATCAAGAATAACAATTCAAATTATAAATTTCAGAGAATTACGAATTGGTGAGTAAGATTATGAAACTCGGAAATCGCAATGACAGAAAACCTAACCAAGATTATGAAGGTGTTAGGGATCCAGGAATCCCTTGTAGGTAACTTATTGTATTCAATCACAAAGGGTAATGGCATGAAAGATATTTCATTCAACAATTGCCGACAAGATTATCAAAAAGATCATTTGTTCTCACCTTAAAATAGAATTCCAAAGCACTAAGTATACATGGCATAAATAGTCAAGAGATATTCATAAAACGATTATTGCTAAGGTTCAACGATTCCTTCTACTAATCTAACTATGGACTACACATGGCATATAACATGAAAAATATAGCTAGAAGGTAAATCATTGATAGAGAAACAAAACCGTAATCATTAAGCTCATATTATAGAAAACCCTTGTTTCAAAAACACAAATAAATCAAACTACCAGTTCATCCTTTCACCCTAACATGATTAGCTAGCCATGGCTTTCTTAAAAACCATAAACAAATATAAATAAATCCCTAACTAATTGAAATCAAATGGGAGAAATGAAACTCCAAACCCTAAAACAAAGCTTTGCAGCTGCGCCTCCGTTTGTTGTTGTCGATGGCTCCCAGCCACAGCCTCCGTCTCCAAAAACAGAACTTTCAAAACCGCCTCCAGCCTACCTCCCCTCTCTGTTCTTCACGATCCCCCTCCCTATAGTGTTGCGAAGAGTCTAAAAATAAGACCTAGCAAATCTGCTAAGGCCCAGTCCAATAACAGACCCAACTTCCAAATCCATATCCTTTCTAAATCGTCACCCAACCGGTTATAACACAGCACCAGTCTCCATTCCGGGGCCATCTGACTCCAGCTTCTTTTACCGGCAGAACAAACTTTCGAACCAACAACATTTTCTCCCTTTCTCACGTGCCTTCCCAACTCCTTACCAGACTCGACCAAAATACTCCCCATAGATTCCATTGTCATTCAAACACGGATCTGGCTCTTAGTTCTTCGACATCAATCACCGCAATCATCCATTCACTTCTGCAGATTTTCCAAGTTTCACTCTAACATACTGCCATCTTCATTCTCAGCAGCTACCCTCGTTCACGAGCTCAACTTCCAACTTCAGTCCCATACTCCTACTGCTGCTGCAAACTCAAATCTTTAACTAGCGCTGTAATAGTTCTCTGAGCAACTGATCGTGACAGTTTCTTCACCCACTGGCAGCTACAGTTTAACCACCATGGATTCATCATTCTTGCTGCTGTTGAAGGAGCCTTGAACGATCACCACCACTGCCTATCTTTCCGAGACTAGAACGACTTCAATCATCTCCATCTCCAGTTCGAGCATCCAAAAGCAACACAATACTGTTGCTAACGATGTCCATAAATATCTCCATTCTTTGCTGCTTACGGTATCTTCTTTTCCCTGTGATTCACACTCAACCAACACCTGCAATAGCCCCATTTCAAACCCCACAACCCATGTCAGTAAATTCTTCTTCTTGCTGTCGTCTCGACCAGTTTCTATCATTTAAACTTATCATTCTCGGCTAAATTCGTTTTCTGCCTGCCAAATCCGTCTCGGCATCATCTTCGGGTAGAACCCATCACGGAAACCATTGCTTCAGTTCGAGCATAAGCTCCATTCATCTCCAATTTTGTCTACGATCTGTTTACTGCCACCACTGACTGCACTCTCCATTCGATCCGTCTTCTCCATCTTCTCTTCCACCTGTAGCTGCAATGATGACCATCTTCGGCAGAACAAACCCACTGCTGCCATCTCACTCGAATCAAAACTTGCACCACCAGCTCCGTCATAGTACTTAAAAACCACTTCATACCCATTTCAGTCAGCAGCAATACTAACTTCAGTTCACAGCAAATTCCATTGATCCATCTAGCACTGCCTTCATTTCCCACGTCGCTTGGGTTTGAGAGTTGGTGGATGCGTAGGCATATACCACGTAGAAAATGGTTGGAAGTAAGACACGTCTCCCATCTTGGCTCCATTTCTCATGCTTAAACAAATATAGATTCCCGTTGCTTCCTTTTGTAGTTTTCTGATCGTGAAATAACGAAGCTGAGCAGGTGGCTTAGGTGGTGTGACACGCGATTTGTTGGCTTGCCAGTTGGCCAGCAAAACTTTGATTAAGCTTGGAGTCTCTTACCACTTTGGCACCATAGGTCGCAAATGCCACATTAACTTCTAGTCAAGCCATTTATTCTCGGGATGATCAAATTCTTTGTAATTCCAAGAACGGCACTAAAGTAGTGTTATTAGCCAAAATATCGAGTCCTAACTAATGTAAATATGGGTATAAGATATAGCACTTACGTGCTTATCAATGACTCAAATGAAACTAGTTCTAGAGTTGTTCGATTGTTTATATTCTCATAGAAGTATACAAGACACAATTGAAGCAAAATCGATTTTTATTCACACGAATCAATTCATGAACATTATAACCACGGTTTGCAAAAGATTGCATTCCTTGATATATAAATGTATTAGTTCATGAACAAACCGATTGTAGAACATAACGTACCCAAGTATGCAAACGGGTACGCATATCTAAGTGGCCGGAATAAGTTTGGGATCGCCAGTATGCGAACGGATACGCATACCTTCCAAACTCAGTTGAAATTTCTGGACATGAACTTCAAGCCAGTACGCATATGGGTATGCATACTAAGTTCCCGGACTTCTATTAAACCAACCAGTACGCATACGGGTATACATACCATGGTTCCCGGACTTAGAATAACTTGCAACAGTTAGCATACAAGTACGCATACTGTGTGTTAGAGCATAGCTCGGTTGAACCCACCAAGCGTTGCTATGTCAAGTTTGGTTGTCATATATTAGTGAATCAAAACTCATTTAAAGAGTCGCTTGATTATTTACTAGAGTCAATTTCGTATAGGTTAGTTAGAAAGTTACTAGGATATGAGACTTACAAGTATTACGTGAAGACTTGAAGAATGTGAAGAAGTAAAGAACTACAACGACGACATCATCCTTCCACTTGAGGTTAGTAATATTTGATTTGAACTGTTTCATTCCTAACGTATCTTTCAAGTTGTGCATATTGAAAACAAAACTGCAAAGCTGTGAATGATTATACTCTAGTTAGACATAGTATTAAGAAATTACAATACGAAGTATAACGTTTATCTTTTGTACTTCGTATATAAGACATCGACATAATCGTATGAATTATATTGTGATTATGTATGGGTATGGGGTGACGATTTCGTCCTAGGAAACAATGTTTTACATTTGTTTAAAGGAAGTACATTCATAAACTTGTTTTGTGAATCGAAAGGGAAATCGCTAGGATTATTGGTATTGTTATTCATTGCAAATCTTTGGATTACAATTATGTGTGTTTAGTATAACTGCTCATAACTTGTTTATGTATCTTGGTAAAACTATTCACAATGCCTGACTTCTGTATTGGTATGACTTTTATTAGTGAAACCGATCTTAAGTAATCACCTGAGATGGTATGATCGATTTATTGTAATTGGTATGACCAACTCTAGACATTGGGGAACCGATCCTAATAAGAGGTTCAACCGATCACAAGAGGGAATCGATCCTTGTAAGAGGTGCAACAATTTTTTAGTAATTTGGGAACCGATCCTATGACTTGTGCAACCGAATACAAGTTTATACCATAAATATGTGGTAACCGATCCTAGTACCTAGTCAACCAACTTTTGGTAACTAGCGTGACTAATCTTAGTACCCACATGGAGGTAGAACCGAAACTTTTTTTGGTAGAACCGTGAAACCCATGATTGGTGATTTGGTAGGATAATCAATCACATTGTTCTTGGAAGTCAGATGAACCAATTCTAAACTTGTTTGGAAGTGTGGCAAATCGGTTCCAAGATTGTAAATATGAAAAAAGATTTACAAAGTAAAGATGTCGACATACTTTGAACATGTGCAGTAACTCTTATCTTTTATTGTTCAAAGATATTCCTCAATAGCTAAAGGAGAATCCCTGATCGAAATAAATTGAGAATCTTTTAATTAAGATTTTTAGTTTTTATATGCTTTCAATTTCCAGCAATTAAATGCATATCGTTAGAAAATAAAAATTAGTAATGTGCATTTACTAATTGGAGATTTTCTACTGAGATTTCGGTCAATATTTGGACAGAGCATTTCCAGGAATTATGAAACCGATTTGGATTTTATTGCATATCTTTGAGAATATTCTGTTTTGGAAATTCCTTGGTGTCCAAACTTCCTTGGTCTATAAATATTGAAGTTTGCATTTCAAGCAAACTAATCCTCAGAGCCAGCAAAACTACCTAGTTGTGTTGTTACTGGTGGAGCCGTCTATTCGGGGAGGAAAGTACCCTAATTAGGCGAAATCTCTTACGACCGCTCGTTTTAAAAACTTATTTGGGATTGGGAAGCTCTACGAGTACCGTTGGTGGGAAACTAGATAATTGCAGTTTATTATTAGTTTTTGATTGATTTGATTGACTAACGGTTGTTGAACTTTGATTGCACCTAGTTTGTTTATGCTTGAGAATCTTCTCTTCTGAAATAAGATTCACTTAAACTAGATCGAAGTATCGACGGGGATCTTTAGAACTGTTTGTAGATCTAAAGACGTCTTGTGATAATCCATTGTTAAAAGACTTCGTTCTGTGTGTGATTGATCACAAGAGATTCAAGTTGTTTGTGTGCAGGTGTTTATTGAAGATCTAAGAAGATTTGAAGACAAAGAAGATTTCTTATTTGAGTTCGTAATCTTTGGTGTGCACAAAACTTGATCGGTTGGGGATCCAACTATAATCGGTTTATCTTTGTGATAACCTTGATTGATTAGTTGAGTAGATCGGCATCAATA
>JAJJMB010009816.1:2235000-2263900 GCA_023531105.1 Papaver atlanticum | reverse complement strand
TTGATTGATTAGTTGAGTAGATCGGCATCAATACATTTCTTTGTGATTAATAATATTGATTGCAAAATCTAGACAATTACTTTGGTAGTTGTTAAGAGATAGATCTAAGAACCTGACAAGGGAGTTTATTGGGATAAACGGAAGAGACTTTTGTCAAACTCATATCACGTTGTTTGAAAAGAGTTGTTACCGAACAGATTTGTTGTTCCTTTACTATTTGGAATACGAACCAAAGGAATTGTTCCAAGTGCATGACTTATTACAAGTTGGAGGCGCAGGGATACTTAGGGAACTAGGTGAACTATAGGTTTAGTTGTTTGGTCTCAACTATACGAAGTTGGTTTAGATTTTTTATAGCGGCTTAATTATGAGAGTATTCAATTCTGGACTAGGTTCCGGGGGTTTTCTGAATTTGCGGTTTCCTTGTTAACAAAATCTTGCTGTGTCTTTTACCTTTCTATTTCCGCAATTATAATTGTTTTATTATAATTAGAAGTAAAATACACAAACGTTAATTCCTATTTACTTGATAGCAACCCTATTGTGTTTGGTTAAGTCCGAACCTATTATCAAGTAAACATACTTCGTTGTTGTATTGTCTCGATCTCGTATCCATAGACGATCACACGAAGTGTGAACCGATTAGTTGTATTGTCTCGACTCAGTCCATAGACAATCACTTTCGGAGAAAGGACTTATAGGTGGAAAAGTTTTAGATTGAGGTATATTTGGGTACACTCGTTTTTTCACTGTGTTATACCCAATCATGGTTAATAGTTATAAACTCCCAATTCAATCATTGAAACATTCTCGGAAGACGACAATAGCAGTCTTACACAAACTATTAACTTCAAATCAATTTTCAAGTGATCGATAGATGAATAAGAAACATTCCGAGTCTACATCAAATGACTGTCGCACACAAATAATGTAAGATGTTACCAGGCGATTTTCACATGATCATCTTTTGACTTTCGTCAAGAATATAAGATGAACTTGGTTAAAGTGAAAGTTTACCAACACATATTTCGAGAAATATGTAAGCGAGTTAAACTCAGCTCGAAATATCAAATGTGTATAATCGAAGTCTATATAGCTATACAACTTTTGTCTCAAATAGGAGATAGAGTAGATAGACTTTTGAGTGATAGATGAGTTCAAGTCTCCACATACCTTTTGTTGATGAAGTTCCACAAGCTCCCCTTAGTAGTTCTTCGTCTTCAATTGATGAACGCCATGAAGTCTAATGCTCAACTACACTTTCTATCCTAATCCGAGACTTAGCCATAAGTAGACTAGAAATCTAGACTTATAGTTTTGGCAACTAAACTTGACAAACAAGCTTGAGATAGCAACGCTTGCGAGATCGACCGAGCAGTGCTCTAACAATCTCCCCCTTTGTCAATTTTAGTGACAAAACTATCAATACATATAGATTACAAAATAAATAAACTTTGTAGCTTCTCATCCAAATGCTTGACTTCCTTGGTTCTTCAACATAACTCGAAATCTTCGTCACTTCCGAGTACTACAGTGATTCTGAACGTGTTCAACTCAGCATCATAGTTGTTGAAGATCCATAGCTATAACAATTAGAAAATAGTAGCTCTTAATCATTGTTATACAGTGTCATAATATTATTACACAACATCAAAGTCCAATTGTATCATAACTTTGACAACAATACTATGGTGATATGTATCACTCCCCCTTAGTCAATACTTCATCTCACTATGAAAACCTCTCCCCCTTACATAATGATCCGTAAACCATATGTATTTGTAGTGTGAACTACACATTAATTTCCCTCCTTTTCGTCAATATAAATTGGCAAAAGTACGAAAACTAGTGGGATCATAATGAAATTCTCATAGAGATACTTCATGACTAAAAGAGAACATATCAACTTTGTTTCGATGATTTCATATAGTCGAAACTTAGTGTATTCATCAAGGAGTTTATAAAGATACAAGAAAACTCCTACAATATTCCACAGCCGCATTCCCCACAAAGATTTGGCAATTAAGCACAAGTTCAATGAAGAACTCTCCCCCATATAATGTCATTCCCGAGAGAACAACAAGAGCGATCTTACTTTTGCAAGAAAAGAAGGATTTCTTTGGACATTAACAAATTACATGAAGCATGAATTTGTATCCAGAATCTCAATTAAATTAACCACAAGATAACCATGATTAATTTAATCGTAAATGTTCAACATAAGAGAACTTACGGAGCCGCACAATACTTTCACATAGAAGTGGATCAGGGAAAGATTAATACTGCAGAATATTCAAAGATTCATTTTATTTTCATTAATATTTGCATAATGATACCATAGACTTAATCTTTGTTATCAAAAGTTCATTCTCTTTTCCATTAATATTTGCATAATGATATATAATAGACTTAACTTTTGACATATATGGGACAATCATAGTTCACGGACGTAAACACACATATCCCATAAAAATATTTTTGTAATATATGAAACCAATAAAGATTAATACTGCAAAATCATCTTCCAAATAAACTTTAGAATTTAAATTAATAAATCTAAAAATATTGCAAGATGAAAATCGTTGGCAATAGCTATGTGTACTCACAATATTTGCTATTCCAAACCCTAGTTATCCTTCTTAAAACACAATAATAAATTCTCATAAGAAGTTTCTTAGACATCAAGACAAACTCGTAATGCACATATAAGATGATTTGTCCTTAGAGGGTAGAATCAATCTTTTTCGCACGTATTTACACCAAGAATAGTTACCAAAGATGTATAAAAAGATTTTTTTAACAAAGAAGAACATACAAAGTCATTAATGACCATGCACCATAGTTCACATAAGATGATTGTGAGCATTCAAGAATCCCATAGCAATGCGTACTACTGCCCATTCTTGAACTTCCTTCTTTGTGATTCACCAACAACATTCTTGTAAAAGCTACAAATGAGATTAGAAGAGTATTACTCCAAGAATCCAAGTGCCCAAGTCCAAGAGAAGTGGAACAAATGCGACGAAACGGAGCAAAACACTCAAAAAAAAAGAGACGGGACAACGACCAATCTTAACTCATCCAAATTCAAGAATTATCATTTTCATTTTGAAGAGAATTCAAAGAGGAAGAGAATGCAAAAATAATTAGGTCATTCCGAGTTCGGGCGAAGAAGTTATGGCCAAAACAAGTTTACCTAATATCGACGTCTATAGGCCAGTATGCATACCGGTTTGCAAACGAATTTTCGTGACCTGGAGCAGTATGCAAACGGATTTGTGAACTAAAATGTACCATGAAGTTCAAACATCCCGAACTACTATTTTCAAACCTAAACGTTTAAGAACCTTAAACACAAATCAAGTTAGGTAGAAATGAACGATAAGCAAGGTACATGGATCATTATAAGTACTCTAAGCAAATGATAAAAACACAAATATTGCTCAAGTTTATAGACATACCTTTTAGAAGAATCCAATTGAATTCTACAGCCTTACCAAAGATTCAAAATCATACCTAACGCAACATGTGCGCCCCAATTCTCGCGCTTCCCTCACCGTATACATAGCAGGGCATTTCTTGGTGAGGATGCACTTCCAACACAATCAAGTTGTGTTGAGGTGAAAAATGTCTTGCTCACCATAGAACCAAGAAAGAGTTTCTTTCCAACAACTCTTACAACTTCCAGTATTGAGAAAAAGCCAAAGGATTGTTTTTACAAGTTTTTCAAAGAACTTAAAAAGAGCACAAGATAATTTGTGTTTTTGATTTCTTCTTATACAACTTATAACACACAGTCTCTGCAGATAATATTCAGTACTGCACATGGAAACTCTTTTGATAAAAACAGACATCCTGACTTTCTCACTAAAGAGGGAAGTACCAGTATCTTGAGAAGATGTATCCGGGTTTGACTGATGAACTGAGTCAAATTCATAGATGAAACTGACTGATAGATGAGGTTCAGATACTTCTCGTATTATATCCAATTTGTCTGGGACACAGGAAGGAGAAGGATTATCCTTACCGATAAGAAGATCAATATCAACCTCAACATGAACATTATTTATCATAACTTGATTTAGCCTATCAAGAGATTCTTGCTCTTTCTAGAGATATAACTCAACGTCAAGGGATAAGCCCTCGAGCCTTTTTTCAAGCCCTGAAAACACTTCTAGGGATTTTAAACCTGGTGCAGGTTTGGATAGAATTCTTCTACCGATTTTATTAAATCAGTTATGGAAGAGAACTCTGGAATCCCTGGATCTGGTGGTCCATTTATTGAGATATCATTATTGTCCATAGAGTTAGATCGCTACAAACACAGACTTATAAGGTCTTAAACGTGTTTGCCTGCTCTGATACCAATTGAAAAACGGGGGTCTAACAACCTCACCTAATATTTCGTTTAGGCAATCTGTATGGACAAACTCCAATATAATTCCAAGAGAATCAACTAGACATTCAGACTCAATCAATGGAAATATATTCAAGAGTTGTATCTCTCTTTCACAATGTAATCAGCAAATCAAACAGATAGAAATCCGCGAGCCTGATTATTATGTGAAGCAGCTTGAACGGTACCAAAGACCAATGTTCAAGTGTTAATCAATTTATATCAACAACCAAAGGTTGGATTATATAATTGATTAAACTACGCACAACCTGTGATATTTCAATTATATAAACAAATATAATGCGGAAAAGAAATAACACAGCCACCAGAAATTTAGTTAACGAGGAAACCGAAAACGCAGAAAACCCCCGGGACCTAGTCCATATTTGAACACCACACTGTATTAAGCCGCTACAGACACTAGCCTACTCCAAGTTAACTTCGGACTGGAATGTAGTTGAGCCCTAACCAATCTCACACTGATCAAGGTACAGTTGCGTTCCTTACGCCTCTGAATCCCAGCAGGACTCTGCGCACTTGATTCCCTTAGCTGCTCTCACCCACAACTAAGAGTTGCTACGACCCAAAGTCGAAGACTTGATAAACCAATCTGTCTTATATAGAAAATTCTATTGAATAGATAAATCTGTCTACCACAGAAATACCTAGAAGTTTTGTTCCATCTTTTGATAAATCAAGGTGAACATGAACCAATTGATACACCGGACTTATATTCCCGAAGAACAACCTAGTAATATCAATCACCTCACAATAATCTTAATCGTATGGTAGCGAAACAAGATATTGTGGAATCACAAACGATGAGACGAAGATGTCTGTGACTACTTTTTATCTTGCCTATCGGACATTAAATATCGAGCAAATCTTAGAGAAGATAGTACTCAATACGATAGAATAAAGCAAGATCAGAACACGCAACTATAGAGAAAATAGTTGGGTCTTGCTTCACAATCCCAGTGAAGTCTTTAAGTCGTTAACCTATAATGGTTTTAGGAAAAACCTAGGTTAAAGGAGAATCGACTCTAGTCGCAACTAGTATCACACAGGAGGTGTGGGGATTAGGTTTACCAGTTGCTAGAGTTCTCCCTTATATAGTCTTCAAATCAGGGTTTGCAATCAATTTTACCTTGGTAACAAAGCATTCAATATTCACCGTTAGATGAAAACCTGATTAGACTCAAGCTAATATCTTTCAACCGTTAGATCGAACTTAGATTGTTACACACAAATGGAAAGTGACTTCATTTAGATATGAATAACCGTACCTAAACGTGTACACCTTGTTGGCTCAACAATAGTTAACCGAAGTTAGCCATATGAACACTTTCATATCAACGTTATTCATCTTAACCATAACTAGTTCAAATAACTCAAATGAAACTAGTTCTAGAGTTGATCAATTGTTTATATTCTCATAGAAGTATACAAGACACAATTGAAGCAAAATCGATTTTGATTCACTCGAATCAATTCATAAACATTATAGCCACGGTTTGCAAAAGATTGCATTCCTTAATATATAAAAAATGTATTAGTCATGAACAAACCGATTTTAGAACATAACCTACTCAAGTATGCAAACGGGTACGCATACCTAAGTGGTCGGACTAAGTTCGGGTTCGCCAGTATGCGAACGGGTACGCATACCTTCCAAACTCAATTGAAATTTTCGGACATGAACTTTATGCCAGTACGCATACGGGTATGCATACTAAGTTCCCGGACTTCCATTAAACCAACCAGTATGCATACGGGTATGCATACCATGGTTCCCGGACTGGAATAACTTGCAACAGTTAGCATCCAAGTACGTATACTGTTTTATATCCAATCATGGTTAATAGTTCTAAACTCCCAATTCAATCATTGAAAATTTCTCGGAAGACGACAATAGTTGTCTCACACAAACTATTAGCTTCAAAGCAATTTTCAAGTGATCGATAGATCAATACGAACATTTCGAGTCTATATCAAATGACTATCTCACACAAATCATGTAAGATGTTACCAGGCGATTTTCAGATGATCATCTTTTGACTTTCGTCAAGAATATAAGATGAACTTGGTTAAAGTGAAAGTTTACCAACACATATTTCGAGAAATATGTAAGCGAGTTAAACTCAACTCGAAATATCAAATATTTATAATCGAAGTCTATATAGCTATACAACTTTTATCTCAAATAGGAGATAGAGTAGATAGACTTTTGAGTGATAGATGAGTTCAAGTCTCCACATACCTTTTGTTGATGACATTCCTCAAGCTCCCTTTAGTAGTTATTCGTCTTCAACTGATGAACGCCGTGAAGTCTAATGCTCAACTACACTTTCTATCCTAATCCAAGACTTAGCTATAAGTATACTACAAATCAAGAATTATAGTTTTGGCAACTAAACTTGACAAACAAGCTTGAGATAGCAACGCTTGCGAGTTCGATCGAGCAGTGCTATAACACATAATCTCCAAGCTAGATTAGTGAGTAAAGCTAGGTTATGCTTTTCCAGGTCTCTAAAGGCAAGACCACCAAAATCTTTAGGTTTACACACTTTAGAGAAGGCAATTGGATTAAAACCCCTATTAGAAGAATGCCCCCCAATTATTATTTTAGCTTGGAATGGTTGTAACTTTTTTATCAGCTGATCTGGTAATTTAAAAGTCCCCATTTGGTATACATGAATTGAACTGAGAACATGTTTAATTATTGTTGATCTCCTTGACTGAGAAAGAGATGTTGAAGACCATATGGACAATCTATTTCCAAAATTTTCCTCAATAGTCTTCGAAGAATCCTGTTTAGAGTGACCAAGAATAAGTGGAGACCCTAAATATGTTTCTTTTGAATTCATTACCTTAACTCCCAGAATCTGAGTAAGTGCTTCAACAACCTTTGGCTTAGTATTTTATTGAAATGGACTGCAGATTTCTCAAAATTTATAACTTGTCCAGACTGAGAGCTGAAGTTATATATAAGTTCAAGAAGATTATTTATTGACGTAAGATTTGCTTGAGTGAAAATCAAGCAGTCATCTGCAAAGAGCAGATGATTAATGGCTGGAGAACTTACAGCCACTTTAATGCCTTTGATATGATTGCTTTTTTTTGCAGTAATAAGATGTCGGGAGAGAAATTTCATAGATAAAATGAATAAGTAAGGTGAAAGAGGATCACCTTGTCTAATAACCCAGTGTAGGATATAATTTTTGACATTGAGATCCACTGAGAATAACTGACAAAGAAGTAGTACTGATGCATTGATAAATCAGATCACAGAAGTCCTCACAAAAGCCAAAATACTTTAAAACCTTAATGAGAAAATCTCACTCCAATCTGTCAAAAGTTTTTGACATATCAAGCTTAAGAGCCAACCATCCAATCTCCCCCTATTCTTTTGTACAATTTTATGTGCAATTACTGTGTTATCACTAATGAGCCTCTCTTTAACATATGCTGCTTGAAATGGGGAAATGATTTTCTCCATAATAGGCTTCATTCTGTTAAAAAGGATTTTAGAAATTATCTTATAAGAATTATTGCAAAAGCCTATTGGCCTATAATCTGCAGCACAGATGGATTTTTTCTTCTTTGGGATTAGAGAAGTGTAAGTTTTGTTTATTTGCTTGAATAGATGCTTAGTCTGAAAAAATCTAGAGACCATGAGACATACATCTTCACCAACAACATTCCATTGACTCTTATAGAAGCCAGATTGAAAACCTCCAAGCCCTGGTGCACTCCAATTTTCCATGCTCTAGAGAGTACTGGAAATTTCTTCATTACTTGGGATGCTAGTAATTCTTCCATTCTCCTCAGCTGAAATGATAGTAGGAAGAACATCATATAAACCTTACTCTAGGATAGAATTACTAGATGTGCTGATATCTTTAAAATGCTTAGTAAGATGGGAAGCAATATCTTCTCTAGAGTGCAACCAAATGGCATCATGATCCAATATGGAATCAATGATGTTTATGGCCCTTTTCCTATTTGTCTTGGCATGGAAGTACTTGGTATTGTTGTCTATGTCTTTGATGAAGTGATCTCTTGATTTTTGTTTATAAAACTCATTCTGAATTTTGTGCCATTTGTTAATCTCTTTGTTGATGGTAATGACTTGATCTTGAGAGATATTATATTGTTCTTGAGCTTGAATAATGTTTAATTCCTGCTACAAATTATCTACCTTTTGGTTGATGTTACCAAAGTGCTCTTTGTTCCAGATTGATAACTTTTTCCTTGTAGACTAAAGCCAGTTCACCAACTGAAATCCAGGAGAGCCGTTGATATTAACTTTCCAGGCATCAACAATAATAGTAACACAAGAATCATCATTTAACCATGTTAAGAAAAAGTTAAACGGTTTCCAGCAACTATGAATAATGGAATCAGTTACTAGCAAAATGGGCGTGTGATTACTTCCAACTTGGTTTAAATGCATGAGCCTAGCATTAGAAAAATTTAGACCCAGTCCCCATTTCCTAAGGCTAAGTCTATTCTAGACCTTCTTGTGCCAGTTCCTAGGTTATTGTTGGTACAAGTGTAATTCTTACCAATATAACCAATTTCCTCAGGGCCACTATCAGAAACAATACGATTAATCCAACCATATGTAGATGAGGAAGATCCACTATTGTCATCTAATAAATGAAAATTAAGGCCTCTTAGAAGGATCCAGGGGCAATGGGTATTTTGGCTAATTTGGTTGATATAAGGCCATTGGGCTTTCTTTTTGTCATAGTTGAAAAAGCCATACATGCAGGTGAGTAAGAACTCAGGTTTACTAGGATCGCTTTGAACTATAATGTTAAACATGTTATGGTTATCCCCTACTATATCACAAGTAAAACCATGTTTCCACAATATCACAAGACCTGAGAGACCTATAGGTTCAGTGAATGCACTATTAGGATATTGATAGTGATCTAAGAGAGGTTTACTCTTAACTTGATATATTTTGGTTTCACACAGGAAAAAAATATTTGGATTTTGAGACCTAATAAGATCACTAAGGTGATTCATAGTGGATGAGGATTTGAATCCTTAAACATTCCAAGATAAGATCTTCATGGAAGAAAAAGAGTCGGGGCTATAAATTATGAAAACTATCAAAATAAAAATAAAAAAGACTATAAAACCTAGTGCTCTTGAAGAAATTGCAGTTTGAAAATGCAAGTGATAAAGAATAAATGTAAGGGAAACAAATAAAATAAAGATTACAAAATAAATAAGGATGATATGCAATGTGATGAAAAGTGTTATGAGAGAAGTAAAATATGAGTAAATAAGTTTTGAGCTAGGAAGAGTAAAATTAACCTGATTCTCCAGTTTTGTGCTTGTTGATTTTTATCTCCAGTTGTGAACATGTGAGTTGTCTGATTTTCCGTGATGTTGTCAGGAGTGGTGGTATGAGTGGGCATTAGTGGAAGCCAGGTTAGGGTCCTCAGAAGTCCTAATTCTTTTTCCTAGCCGAGTTTCATCATTATCCTCTGTAACGTACTTTCTGAGAAGAAAATCCATATTAATATTTATACCATCTTCGGGAGGAACAAACACAGTACACTTCACAAACTTCTTCATGTTTTTTTTTGAACTGGAGCAGAACTAGAAGTGATTGATGAAATATTCTTCCTGGCGTTACTTACTTAAAAAAAAAAATACTTTTCATGAGCCTTACCTAAGAAGTTAGCAGCATCCTTTCAAGCACCTTTTGAGTGATTAATGACATAACACTCAGTACAAATACCACTAGGTTGCCGTTCATAAAAGAACTATTGCTAGCGAGTGACTCCTGCAATGGTTATTGCTTTAACTCCTCTTCTTAGGGGAAAACAGAGATCACTGTTGACACACACCATGAATGGGTCACTCCCTACTGGAATTGCATCTTCAGGCTCAATCTTTGTTACTTCTCCCATTACTTCTTCTATCTTGGTGACAGAAGCAATATTCATATGCTCAGGTAAAATATTTTTAAGTTGTATCCAAAATTGCTGAAAACCCCAGTGTTTATCGGTGTACACCATATCTGGTATGTAGTCAGGAACTATTAGCAAGTGCTTGTTAATAATCCATGGCCTCTGCTCAAAGACAGTATTTAAAAGTATCCAGTTGCTGAACTTGAAAATCATGATATTTGGTTCAACTTCTATAATCCTTAAGTCTTTTGAAGTCATGAAAGGCCAAGTAAATTTGATAAATTTCTTAACAGCATCATAATTCATACGTTCTTCTATGATGACTTTACCAATAGCACTAGCTTCCCAGTTTGAGCCTTCTTCTTCTTCTTCTTCATTGTTGTCTCATGTTGAAATACCACCACATCACTAGTATCACCCAGATCTAAAGTAGCCTGCTTAAACTTGTTCACTAACTCACTGACTTGGTTACCCTTCTGTTTGCATTATAATAATAAAATTAGGGTTTGTATTATTGAGGTAGGAAGAAAGGGAACAGTGATTTGAGATGATATAAGGATTAGGTTTCAAGGAATAAATAAGGTATGTGAATTATTTTCAGTATGGAAAGTGTACCAGCTGTTGATAGTCAATCCGAGTAAAACTAGGAAACTAACTTTCCATAAAATCCTATATTCATGGATTTTGAAAAAAATTTTGAATTTTTAGAAGAGCGGGATATGGTTTGAATCGAACTCAAAAAGTTGAGACTGGGCCAAGATCTATTCCACCAAACTCCATAGATAACAAAAACACCATCATAGACAAATCTTTTAAGCAAAAGCTTTTCGACATACTCTGCAAACGCATTGATCACAATGAAAAAAATGGCAAACTCCATGGGAGATAACACAAGTTGCAAACACGTATCGGAGAAGTAAATAGATTAGTTATTCATAATTTTAGAAAGAAATGTTGTACTAATTGAAAAGATATTACACGTGATGCAAAGAACAGATTAAAAAAGAATTAGAAAGAAATGAAACATGAGTTAATAGATCAACAAACTACTATAAATACTGAGAACAAGGGAGATCTATGGATTGCAGAATTAAACTTAGGAAAAAATTAGAGAAAAATGAAAACCGAGTTGACTCATTAATCGCCGATCTATAAACCTTAAGTTTGTGTTGTCAATTCAATAAACTATTTTCAACAACACATTCATCAGATGTTTTTTCTACACAGTTTGAGTACAGTGATTGGCTTGCTGGAGAATGTGGGTTTCCACTTTCAGAGGAATGGAGAAAACAAATGTTCGAGGAAGTTGTCAAGAAAAGAAGAACTAACTTAGAAGCTTATTGCGATGATTGAGAAGATTACGACCATTTGATAGTGCAAGCACATGAAGACTTCCGCCACCATGCCCAGATTAAGTTAGCAGATAATGAACAACTTCTGTAAAAGATCTTTACCACTCGGGAATCGAACCCAGGTATGTACCATGGCAGAGTACTAGTTTACACTCTACAGTTTATTGTGGTTTCTGTGGGAATTATGGTGACAAAAGCAATCACTTTTAAATTTTACATAAGCTTCATTTTTGTCTAAGTTATATAGTATGATGCTAAAATAATTGATCCCGTCTGGTAGAGTAATATTAAAATTTGGGAGGGTGATACCAGCGACGATATAAAGGTCAAAAGTCGTTTACATTGTGATTTAATGATGAAAAAATTGATTCTGACTAACAACTACCACCAGGTCCCCCAAAGGACATAGTCAAACCCCACTCAGTGTGGCTAAGCCCATAAAATGCAAGATCATAGCAATCAACGTGTCTCATTTGTACGATGTTTGGGTCAAAATCACCCGGCTCTCCATTCTTGTCATAGACTCTCATATGGGTAAAGTGACATGACTTTTCAAAATCAAAATCAGGTAAAATGCCAGCTCCCATCGCTGGAAATGGTTTATTAGGTTCTGCGCCTGCTAATCCTCTATATTTTATAATTGTAGCTTCATCTTGGAGATGAGTAAATATTGGTTTAGGAAAGAATCCAATTTTTATACCGAGCAAGTACAACCACCAGCCACCGTCCGGTTGGGGAACCTGTCATGTACATGTTTGTTCAAGCTCGTGAGCATATAATTAAAAGTAGAATCCTATTATTGGGGCTTTAAATAATTATATTGTCGAACAGTTGGTTATGGGGGACCTAATCCATTTGAAAAGTCAAGATTACCCTTGCCCAAATCTAACTATTCATTAAAAAAAAAAACTTAAATCAAATTTCTTTTTCTCCTTCTCTTCTCATTCATCAATCAACATGAATATAAAGATCATAATTTCATCATGATGAAGATGATGTTCATAGAAAAAACTAAAACTATTATTTTCTCCTTCTTCTTCTCCTCTTCTCGTTCACAAACCATGATGAAGATGATGATCATAATTTCATCATGATGATAATGATGATCATAAAAAAAAACTCAAAACAATTATCTTCTCCTTTTTTTCTTTCTCATTCATAAATTATGATGAAGATGATGATCATAATTTTATCATGTTGAAAATGATGATCATAAAAAGAAAAAACCAAGAAAACCCATCATTTATTTTTGCTTTTGAATGGCTAAAAAACCCAATTCGATGAATTTCGGCTAAAAAAAAAAGTTTATGAAGCTGTTTACGGCTGGGGGTTCTTACTTTCCCAACCGTAAATCATATATTACGGATGGAAAAATATGTAATCCTAGCCGTAAAGTAGATACAGGGTTGGGAAAATAATAATTCTCATCCGTAAGTAGGTACCTACGGTTAGGATTTCATAACTGTGAGTAATTTTGATAATCATGCACAAAAAAAAAGAAAAAGGAAAGTATTACGGCTAGGTTTTCCAGAATGAAAATCTACAATTTTAATTTTATACCTGATCTCGACTAGTTTATTTATACTCGATTTTAGAATGAGTAGCACTTTATACTCGATTTCTGAAAGAATACACGATTCTACAATTTTATACCCAATTTCATAAAGAGTATAAGTTCATACTCCATTTTAGAATGAGTATCACTTATACCCGATTTCAAAAAGAGTATAAGTTCATACTTGATTTTAGAATGAGTATAACTTTATCCTTGATTTCCAAATAGAGTACAGGCTCATTACGGCTGAGACAAGTTGAATTCTTAGTTGTAAATTAGGTACACGGTTGGGAAACTAGTAAATCCTCGCCGTAAATGTATGTTTACGGTTAGGATATTCTAGCCGTATGTGCTTCTGATTATCACAAAAAAAGAAGAAAAAAACAGAGGTTGGGTTACGACAAAGTTTTCCGTGCGTAACTTGTATGTACGGCTGGGGTTTCCCAGCCGTAAGTTGTTCTGAACATAAAATAAAAAAGTAAAAAATAAATACTTTCGACCGAGAGTTCTTTATTTCCCCGCCGTAAAGTGTTGATTTCGGCTGGGTCGATAATATATCACAGCCATAACCCCTAAAAAATCCAGAATTTTTATCGATTAATAACGGATCTGAATCAATTAAAATTGTAAATGAGACATGTTTATAAGGTTCTCCTAACTATTTTTAGGATATGTTTTATCACTTTCTTCAAAAGTTTTCAGAAAATTTCATCAAAATCTCCCATCTCCTTTGAAATCCAAAAAGGAAAAATAAAGTTTTGATTTTTAAAAGTTTGATCTAACGATTAGTATAATCTTTTCACTAATCTTAATTAGTGTAATTAATCATCCTACTTAGCACTAATTTAATTAAGGATACATTAGTAATTTTTGAAAATAATAGGATAATGGATTGCTATTTACTACTTGACGACCCTATGCAGCCCCCAAAAACATGATTTATAAGGGCCGATTCCAGTCTTACTAAGGAGATACCATTCGGTCGATCCAACAGCCGGGAATGCTTTAGATCATTTTGTCTTATATGGAATGGTATCCCCTACTATCAGCCCTTACAAATCATGCCCAAAAAACTCAGCCAATATTAGGATTCTAAAAGTAAATCGGCTAGTTAGATTGACAAGGCCTTAGCTTTTGTACATTTTTTGCTTTTTAACGAACTCGACCGAGTAAAAAATATAAAAGTAACATTGTAGCTTGGGAACTTGAGAAAATAAAATTGGCATTTCTGCATTTAGTAAAACTAGTTAAAAATGCCGAGTAAAAGGATTTAAAGTTGGGAGTTTACCCGAACGACCCTTGAGCCAAGAAATGCTCTTCCGGTATTTGCAAGAGATGCACCAAGCGGAATTTCATGGTTAACTAGTACACAGCCGCTGCAAAGCACATTGAAGCATCCCCTTTTTTTATACCCGTCACCCTGTAGTACATTCAGAATTCGCACTTTTAATGCAAAATAATCAAAAACATATTGGTCGTTCAGTTACATGTTAGGAACCAATGTTGAATCATACCGTCCAGTAAGCAAATATTCGAGTATCTGCGTCGCTAAATAATTCTCGGTATACCTGAAAATTTTAGTATGACATTAAATAGTTGGATGAATTCTGAACAAGAAACTAAAAACCAAGTTACATTTATTGAAAGATGACTTACTGCCCATCCAAATTCTATATTGTTTACATCTTCTCCAGGGCCATTTTGTACTGATATCTACGCCGTAGTAAATTGATCGGGTGCCATATCTGGATTTTTTATTTGAATTTGTGCCCAAGCTCCTAAGTAAGTTTTATTTTTAATGTAGCTTGTTTCAAGTGAAACAAACTGCAAAAAATAAACAATAAATAAAATTAGAAAGTAAATTCCTTGATGTATCACAGATAACGCCTAAACTAAAACAATAGACCATTACTTACATGGGTACGACCGATAGGTTTGAAAGCAGGATCATTGATACTGCGCTTCATTCGCTGGGAGAAACGTTTAGCATTTACCAATTGCTCCTTTGTAGTCCTTATTATTGGTACTGTCCCGAAAGGACAATGACTTTCATTGTAATAATGCTCCAACACTGAGATCTTTTTACTGGATGCATTTGCTTCATTTAGTAATAATTCTTGTTTGATTATACGTTTTATCTGTATAAGAATAACATTTAGTAGAAGGTAAAGCCAGTCCTGCATATGATGATCTTGTTTGGCCTAGAAAATGGCCAAGCATCATTTTCATTATTGCAAAAAAAAAAAAATACATGGATTACAAGATAGTAGTGTTACCTTGTATTTGTGATTCTTGAGCAACGGATTATCGAAAGTTGGATGTCTGTAGATGTCTATGCAGTCAACTATATCACCATTTGTAGCCTATGAATAATGCATTTCATCCATAACATAATCTGAATTAATATATTACAGGCACAAATCCATGTGCAGCTCAATTTGTTACGGCAGAATACTAAAGCTCAATTTGGGGCAGAGTTCTAAAAATAGAACATTTCAGGATATAACTCGAAATAAAATCAAAAGGCAATATGTAGGATAATCTTACAACAATGGTCTTGATTGGTGGTTTATTAAGAATTTTGAGTTGTCTGTCCAACTCCAAATCCTCCTCTTCTGACACAATGCGACCTTCTGCTTTATAAAAGTTGTGAATGCTTGAAAGCAAAAGTAGTGTCGCCACTAGTGAGGATGAGATCAAGATCCTAAGATCCATGTTTTCAGAATTACAATGAGAATGAGAGATGGATTTTGTGCAAAGGATCCGTTTCCCTTGTACTTCTATGTTGAAATAAGACTAAGTATGCAAGTCTTATCATTTATTAGAATAAAAATTAATCTTTGGGATAATTCCCTTATATTGCCCGATCATTGTTCTAAGTACGCAACTCTTATAATACAGTGCACCGAACATTTAATACATAGAAATAACTGCTTGCACAAATCTTGGCTATGTTGCTCGAATCCTTGTCATCCAGTGTTCTAAAAATGCAAGTTATTTAAATGAAACATAAAAAGCACCAAGAGGCAATATTACACAGTCAGGGGAGGGACAACACTAGCACACAAGAAAAACATAGAAACAGAACTTCACACAAGACAGAGGTTAAGCATTGCTAGGATCTCAACCTGCTTTATCAGCTCATTCCATTAAATCTCTCTCCACTACTGCGGGAGTCTATTGATCTTGCGGTAACGATACTCAGCAAAGGTTTTGGTGGAATACTTGGATGGGTTCTCATCGTTCACCAGTGACTCAATAGGGCCAATAATCACATCCTGTGGTGGTGTTGAGAATACTGCCCATGACATACGCGTACGTTCCTCGTTCACTAAGCTCCTGTGTAAGACACTCTTGCATTTTCCGTTGCTTAACACCTAAAACCACAACATTAGCATTTAATACAACTCCAACAACCTGTAATTTACATAGGAAATAGGTCTTGCTTCAATTCATCTAATGGGGTAGCACATAACTATACAATACATTTTATTATTGCGCCTATCGGGGTGGGACTATGTAGCATTGTAGCGTATGTAAGTGATGGAAGAGTTGCAAGAAATTACAAATTACCTCAATTTGATCACCAATGTGCACATAAAGAGCATTTGGCAAGCAATCTACGGCAATCCAGTTGCCATCCTTCCAGACTTGGAGGCCAGGGACATCGTTTGGGACGAGAATGGTGAGAGCAGACATATCAGTATGGGGTTCAACCCCTAAAACCAATTGAGGTTGTGGACATGGTGGGTACATATTTATCTTCATCTCTAACTCTAGTTCTTCCCCTCCCAACTTACTCTTCAGAATGCTTTTATCCTCTAAACCAAGCCCCTCAGAAAGCAACTCAAGAATTGTAAAATTCACTCTCAAAACTTCCTTAGTATATTCTTCTGTCACGTTCCTGCATTTCGCATAATGCCCTCAGTTCAGATGTCATGGATAAAACAAATTGAAAAAGGACAATATATAAACACTTAAGCTAGTACTATCACCTGTACGAAGGAGGGTGTTCTGGCCAAGTTTGATGGTTAACCTTGCAAGGAGGATGCATAAGATGGAAATAATAATCTACCCATTCAATCTTCTCGCCATAATTCCTAACCATCTTGGTCGCATAGCCTTCGAAATTTCCCGAGGAAGGATTACTTGCATGCTTCTGTTTCTCTTCTTCACTCAGCTTAAAGAACTCCTCGCCTACATAACGAAGCTGATCAAGGAGAGATTGCAGGATTCCATGATCAGTAAGAGCAAAAATTCCCCATTCAGTGCATGCCTTTAAAAGTTCATGAACTAATACATCTTTATTTGGTTGAGATAACGAGATTACGGGAACTTGAATTCCCTCGATAGCTTGGCTACACTCCGGCCTCTCATTTTCGGAGCGCATAAAATGTTTTGGCAGATGGGAAATACTTGAGCTCATTGCAAGTTTGCTGTTGGAAGTCTAACAATTTGATAAGGTTATATAGTGTTTCAATTTGGTTGAGTGAAGAAACATAATAGTAGCTGCACCAGTAGTAGGTAGTGACATGAGGTGTAGATGCACCATCAACAAATCCATACACGTGATGAGTCTCTAGTTGTTAGCTTGAATGCAGAACCTACTAGACTAGTAGCGGTAATTGGAGGTAGATGTACCATCAACAAAACAAAAGGAAATAAAGAAGAAAATTTAGGTTGCAGCAGGGTGCCATTAAGTACTACCCTAACAAACAGTCAAAATAAGTTCTTGGAAGAAAATTGGGGTCACTTTCTATTCTGGTCTTGGTACAATGTAGAGACATAACCACTAAAATAATCAAAGGGAGACTTAAAAAAATGCCAACCTTTTTAACATAATTTATTTAATGCCCATAAATTGACTTTTTCAGTCCTTTTTTTTTAAACAAAAAAAAAAAAAAAAAACTAACGGAATAAGTGGCATTTAATAGGTTATGTCAAAAGACGTTCATCCTTCAATCGTCTAGCTAGGGTCGAGTTAAAACAGTCAGTTTTCATTTAACTTGCGACTCAGTACAGTGCAAGCTGTCTACTTCTGAGTCGTAACTCACAGAAAAACCAAACACTATTCATCTCCTTCCAAAATATTTCGGTCTTCCATTAATGAACACATGAACCCTATTTTCAGAATTATAAATCCAGAGGTTCCAAACATCAAATTGCATCAATTGAAAATCATAAATCATCAATTCATATAAAATTACAATGACCCAACTAATGAATTGGAAAAGGAAGTTAACATACAATAAAATCACCATATTTAAGAACCAAAACTTAAGAAATCCCCAACTGATGGATTGAAGTTCAAACAATAGATTAGTTATGCCACCAGAAACCGTCTCCATTCAAAAACGAGAATCATCCAAATTTGACCATTTTTTAAACAGATCTTTGCACAAATTTTTACACACACCCAAACCAACAAACACACATCCATTCTCGGAACATCAAATCTCTATCATATGAATCTACAATCAAGATCAAATCTCAATATATATGTTCAAATATACTTGATTATTTTAGGGAAAGAAAAAGAGATCTGCAACATTTATGGCGTCGAGCTTCTTCTGCAATTTTCATGGCATCCCAAATGTTTTGAGCTCCCATGGTGATTCTTGTTTATATATTGTAAATATAAAGAAGAAATTATTGTTTAGCTTCTGAATCTGATAAAAATATGTTAAGCGGTAAAATCTATATGTTTTCCCCTAAAGAGTAGAGAACCAGTTGAGGGTATGACGGAGGGGACGATGGTTTTATGAAAATCTAATCCAACTAATCATAAGCAGTGTTTGGATCTATAAAAACAAGAAAAGGGACCCTAGTTAAAAACGTGTTTGGATCTAGTACATTATTCCACAACCGTCGATTTCATAAATGTGTAACAATCTAATCCAACTAATCTTAAGCCGTCGATTAATTACACGTGGACGGCATAGGATTTTCTTAACGTTTTTAGCTTAATGGGCAATTCAGTAATTGCGCCCACCAAAATCTCATCTCGCCAGATGAGAAATTGACTAAGTCGATGAGATTTTACTGTTTTGGTGGACATGGACGGAATTGTTAACGGCGTGGGCATTAAATAAATTATGGAAAAAACGTGGGCATTTGTTTAAATGCATTTCCCCACATAGGCACATTTTTAAGTTTCCCATAATCAAATTGTTAAATGTATTATGTTTCCAAAATAATACTCCCTCCATCTCAAATTAGATGAGCTAGTTGTTTTTAATTTTTGTCCCATAAATAGATGAGTTATCTCTCTAATTAATGAGATATTTCTAAAACTACCCTTTTAATTGATTATTGTTACTATAAAAAAAATATGTATGATTTGATAGCCATATTTATATTTGTTACGTAGGTGTTTTAAAATGCTTTCGAACGGTATAAAGTTTATGAAAGACCATGGTATAGTTTAAGAGAAATCATTTCTAAGTTTTACTAGTTATTATCCATAAGGGTATAATTATAAAAAATACTCCCCTTTCATCCGTGCCTTAAAAATTGTGCAAACTACAACTAGCTCATCTAATTTGGGACGGAGGGAGTATTAACAATATAAAGCAGTAACTAATTAACTACTACTGAACCCAAAATAACAAGAGCAAAATAATAAGAGTCATGTTAATAGGAAGGAAAGAATGGATTTGAGGAGGGAAACAAATTTGATAAATTTTGGTCCATGTCCGGTCAAAGTCAAAATGATGAAAAGAGTTTTATTTTTCATGACTACCAAATCTATCCTTATCGCCTTCTTCACTTTTGTAACCAGCAGGCAAAAACTAACACCAGAATTTAATATGATTCAAACTTTCACTCGATTGATTTGTTAGCACATACTATTAATTTGAAGACTACAAGGAACTCATGTCAGATGCCAAGTTTTGTTTTCGTCAGTTCTTAGCCTGTTTATATACCCATTCAATACCCGAGCAAAGATGCACGAGTTGATTAAGCTTCGTTTCATTACTTACATCAACCTATGCACCATTTTTAACCAAGAATTTGACTGCTTCCTTCCTCCTCTAGCTGTTTCATATTGTCGCCCCCTTTTTTATAAGCACAGTAGCCCGCGATGGGAACTCATGAGTAAATGCAACATACTATAATGATTCTAAGTCAATTAGAACGTGATTTACCATCAAAATCGCGAGTTGCTCAATTTTAATTTCTTTCCAGATTGTTATGATGAAGCCATGAAGCTAATTACGAAATCAGGGTTCATGACAAAACGGGAGACGTTAAATTGATTTTTGGTTTCTTTGATCGTTTGTGGAAAAAGGATATGATAGACATTTTAATACTTGATATAATAGTCAATCCCTGCTCTAAAATTTTAATTCCCTCCCCTTAATCCTTCCATCCTTAAATCCATTCCTCCCCTCCTAATAACAACACTCAATAATAAGGGAGAGAGAAAAAAAATTTCACTTAAGAAATTGGGGGTACCAAATACATCAGTAGCTATTTATACAAGTTTAAAGGTGTTAGCTCATAGACGCTACCTTGTGATAGGTGTCATACTATATGTAGAGATTCATGTAGTAAATACATGAGCAACACCACTAACTTCCATGTTTACCTTTGACATGCTATACAACACCCCACTAGTTTTAGGTGTTTTCCTCATACAACAAGTAGCTTATACAAGTTGCTTGGTGTTGGTGAATAGCCGCCATATTCCATGTGTCTTATAACGCTCCCTCTCTCATTAAAAGTTTTTGCAGGAAAACTCTTTGGGAAAACTATGAGAGCTGCGAACTCACATCAGTATCGACGACGCAACTCATTCACTCTGTAAAAAATTTGTCAAAATAAGTTGCGGGCAGTAAATACCTGGACTAGATAATACATGTGGTTATCCGATAACCGTATCTCAAGAAAAATCGTGGATATATATCTATTTAGAAAATGATCATTGTTCTAAGAGTGTACTCCCATTAAAAGCCTCGTCAGGAAAACTCAAAGGGACTAAACTTGAACTTAGGAAAACATGAATACTCAGAACGATGGTAAACCCGCATATGTTGCCTCGTTAAAACCTTGCTAGGAAAAATACAGAGGGACAAAACACAAGGATGGAGGAAAAAGGAACAACATTTCGAATTGCGGATAACACTGGATTCGCATGCCTCATTAGACCTTGACAAGGAAAACCCATGGGGAAAAACCTTGACTAAGGAAAAATAGTACAAAGCGTAAAAGTCCAATATCCAATATCATAGTTTTCTACGGATTCACTCCCCATGATGAGTAGACGTAATAGTTGATCATTGTGTTTGATAATACTGCATAGATAACACGAACCATATTATAATGCCTTCAGCGGCTTCCTTTACTTGAGAAACTTGGTCCTCCTCTGTGCAATTTCTTAATGATTAATTGTATGATTGTGCAAGCTTTTTATTCTCCAGTAGCTTTGTCTTAAGAAGAATAAGTATCCTCTACTACCAGACCATTGGCTTGGAGAATCTGTTTAGCGACCATTGGCTTGGAGAATCTGTTTAGCTTCTTTGATAAAAAAAAATTAAGACTCAACAATATGATTGGTTTTCTTTGATAAAGATATTCTGCGATCTTTTATGCAAAAGATCAAGCATACACCACGAAGATGAGAGAACTTTTTTTCGGACTAACATCTCAGTATCGCTGTTGGGTGGAAATAGGCTTACATGTTTACAACAAACCCAAATATCAGATATATATATAACATATTTCAGCTAATGTATCATTTACACATCTCTAGTGTAATATATCAATCTTAAAAGTAATAGAATGCACAACTGCAATTGTGACAGCTTGTCTATTTAAACATGTCTAAACCTTAAAGGCTGACAAAAGTAGTGGGATGCTAGCAACAATGTTCAATCAATAGACCGATATCATGTTTTACAGGATTTTCATCTCGAATTCCAGCTTTAAGCATTTTTGTGCTTTGGAGAGCTCTTCGGGAGTTCAAGTTTATATTGTATGCATTAAATCTAGCAAATCCATAACCAATCACATATTCATAGCTTAATAAGTATTCACTTAGACGTTTGACCACATTCGTCCTGGTCATTCCAAACCACACAAGGCTCGATTAAGCTTTAATGAATACACATAACATGGTGTTTCTGCCGATAGATGAACCCTTTAGAAATATCATGCAGACATCTATATCTAACACAGGGAATATGCTTCTTTATATCCATATCAGGTTTCTGCGAAATAATTTGTGCCATATATATGTTAGTTTATTTCATTTTCTTACTCTATACAAACTCCCACTTGTAGCCAATAATGCATAGTCGTATACATTATTGGGTTTCTGGACTGTAAACATTTACTTGCAGCAAATAAAGCTCACATTTTCAAGTGTTCGGCCGCAGTTCCAAAACTATTTTTTAATTTGCGAGAAACTGGTTTTCTGCTAGATCACTCCTTTACAAATTAACCACTCATTCTTTTAATAACACTCCTTTATAGATTGTGGTTTAACACCAAAATCATCTATGACAATATCAGTGGATATTTTGAACGTGTCACCAATAATTCAATTACGATCACATATTTCTCTATTGCATGCACGCCTTATGGAAATACTCTTATTTTAAGGTTCCAAAGATACATTCTCATATTATAATAACTATAATCAGAGAATAAAATCTTTCTTTTGTTAGTATGTTCAAGAGCAACATCTTTCAACAATTATGATTGGTATTTTCTTCTTGAATAAGCAGATTATTTGAATCAACTAATCTTCATGTTTAAGGTGTGTTTTAAATGACACACATGCTACTACAATCATGGCTTCCTGAAGGAGGAACTTGATTCGTAATTTTTTTATATTTTTATGATGTTAAACATCAAGATGAGATAGATCTGGCATAAACCAGGATAATTCACATTGTTTTCCAAGAGGTAGTCGTTCCTACCAAAAATAGCGGGAATACTTTCTCATCATATTTGTAAATCTTATTGTAGTAGTATTTGCAATGGAATATAGCAAGTCCTCAAGTGCAAACATCACAATGGGTTTATGAGAAAGAAGTTCATGATTCTTTCTGAATGAGTTAATAATTCAGTGAATACATAAGAACAATACAATACTCGACCGTAATTCCGATGGAATTCCAAAAACTATGATACAACATCAATAACTGATAAGCAACAGTTTCATTGAAAATTTATGCAAGTACAGATACATAGTGATCGCCAACCTGATTAAGTGCTTGTGGAATGTCGATTCATCTTAGACTGCAATACTATACTTCTATCAACCTGATTAAGTGTCTGGAAACTCGCTGTCAAGGGTTGTGATGTACAACCAACGACATTAATTTTCTCATCATGTTTTCTTACAAACATCAAATTTGTAACTGATGTTAGGACTGAGGTCCTAAAAGCGCATATAAGTGAGAAAATAACTTAATATGGACGACTCAATTCCATATTTTCCAACCATATATATAAGTTCTGTCAATAATTCCTTTGCAAAGTTGGATATTTATCCATAATGATTTCATTAGATACTCTGAACACTATCAATAACCAGTTAATAATCAGTCAATAACGATCTTACATCATTTTCTAGATTATGCAGATATTCCTCTATATGAGATATCAACGCAATTTGTATGGATATGTTCCTCGTCAGAAGACATCAACTCATAACTCAAAGAGAACATGGACACTATCTGATTAGATTCGTGGGTACCAAGTACACCACAATCTTTTCGATATCTATCTGTTCAAGACACACCTTGTGTGATCTAATATAAACAGGATCTGTCAAGAAGATGACAACCACAAGATGTACACTTGGTATATAGTCAAAGTATGAAACCTAACCAACTATGGGATCAAACCAAGTATTTTATTAACATACTAGTGTGTTTACTTTATCATAACTAAAATAATAATTATAATGCGAAAAGTAAAGTAAAAGCACACAACAAGATTTTGTTAACGAGAAAACCACAAATGCAGAAAAACCATGGGACCTAGTCCATTTTTGAATTCTCTCAAAATTAAGTCGCTATACAAATACTACAACCAACTTCGTATATTTGCAAACAAGTAAACTAATTCCAAGTTACTCATTTCCTTCAGTATCCATGCGCCTACTACCAATATGGTATGTGCACGTGAATCCTAAAAAAGTCCATCTTAAGTTACTTCACCTGCTGTGAAGACTTCTAGGACTCAACTCTTTTGGATCGTATTCCGAAATAGTAAAGGACTAATCTGTTTCATTAACCAGTCTATCAATCTCCCGGATCTACAAGTTAATCAGAGATATGTTGAGTTACAAAGGTTCTTTTGCATACTCAATATAAACTCCTTTGTATCGGTTTAGATCAACTAAGATATAAAGAGTCAAAGACTATCAAAGATAAAATATTAGTTCACAATCTATCAAATTCAGATTCTGAAGAGGACCACCAAGTGATAGATCGTCGATCTATACAACATGATATAAAAGATCTATCAAGATAAACAAGTTTTTCGGATCCCAGTCAATCAATTGTGCACGAAGTATATAATCACAAAGATTAGAATACCAAAATAAAATCCTTTAGTCTTCAAATCTTCAGTCTTCAAAGTCCCTACACAACGGAGTGTGTTAACAATTGATGACCACAAGTCCTATCTTCGGATCTTGAATCAAAGATCAGATCTGAAATTGTTTTTGAATGAATTTATATCAGAAGAGAATGATCACATAATAAACAAACTAGGTTATATCAAGGTTCAACTATATTGTTAGTCAATTAAATAAATAATCGAACAATAAAATAATAATACGATTTTAGTTTCCCTCCACCGGTACTACTAGACACTTCTTGATCTCAAAGAAGACTTTAAACTAAGCGGACGTATGAGATTTCACCTAATTAGGATACTTTCCTCTCTCGAGAGTATTACGAGAATATTGCTAGTCGGCTTACATCACACCAACTACACAATGAAGTAGTGTGTCGCGGGATAAGTTTATAAGAAAAATCAAACTTTACTATTTATAATGACCAAGGTTGTTTGCACACCAAGGAGTTACCAAATCCGAAAACACCTAAAGATATGCAATAAATACCAATTTTCGGTTTTGTAAATATTCCAAATGTTGTCCAACTAATATACCGAAATATCTCATGGATGATAACCGAATATTAGCTAGCATACAAGTATATTTTACTAATATAATATCCAGAGATATGCTTTAATTACTAGGAAACTAAAGACATATAAATTCCGAATATCAAAGAAAATATTATGGAATATTTCGGTTTGGGATCTCACCTTGAGATCAAGGAAAATACTTGAATATAAATTAATAATAGTTTATCACATGTTCAAAATATTATGTCGACATTGTGAATTTTCTTTAATAACCAAACCCAGTTTCGACAGCTAACAAAATCCTAAGATTATAGTCGGATCGAAAAAAGTATTTTAAATAGTTATTATTAGGGATCGGTCCTTCTATAGATCCTCAAGTAAGGGATAATCTTGTTATAGATCCATGAGACTGGTCCTCTTATAGATCCTTTAATTCCTTTCAAGTATGCAACAAGTTTCGTAAGTCTACTTCCTTAAACTCATGTAGTTAATCATAGTTTTCTAGGGATGGAATCAACCCAAAGTTCAACACACTAACTAGTTTGAATTACAAATATAATGTTATGTCGCATTTACGAAGTTCAAAAGAAAAACTTTATACTTCATAATCCAATATACCAAAGTTGTATGAAACAACTAGTATATACTTCCTTGATACTTTGATTATAATGTAATAATCAATTCACCGATACTAGAGATACATAAACATACTTTATATGTTATGTTTACAATCTAAACAACTTGAAAGAAACGTAAATAGAAATGTAAACAAGTCAAGTAATCATTACTAACCTCGATCAGAAAGATGATGTGTGCGTTAACGCCGATACATCTTCAGGTTCTTCAGAGTAACACGACCTTATATCAACATTTATAATGTTCCAAGTCTATAAAAGGTTTATCAAGATAAACAAGTTTGTCGGATCCTATTCAATCAAGTGCGCACGAAGTATAATCACAAAGATCAGAATACCTAAAATAAAATCTTATAGTCTTTAAATCTTTAGTCTTCAAAGTACTTACAAAAACAACTTGATTCCCCTATGATCGATCACGGACGAAACAAAGTCTGTTAACAATATGATGATCACTAGTCCTATCTTCAGATCTTGAATCAAAGATCATATCTGAAATTATCAATCCTTGATCTAGTACTACTGACCTTACATCATGAAGAAATTGTTCACAAAATAAACAAACTAGGTGATGTCAAGGTTCAACTATACCGTTAGTCAATCAAATCAATAATCTAAAACTAAAATAACAATACGATTCTAGTTTCCCACCGACGGTACTACTAGACACTTCTTGATCCCAAAGAAGACTTTAAACGAAGCGGACGTAAGATATTTCACATAATTAGGATACTTTCCTTTCCAATGAGTATTAAGAGAATACTGCTAGTCGACTTACCTCACACCAACTACAAAATGAAGTACGTGTGTCGAGGGACAAGTTTGTAAGAGCAAAAAACTTCACTATTTATACCAAGGTAGTTTGGACACAAAGGAATCAGTTACCAAATCCGAAAATACCAAAAGATATGCAATAAATACGAATTTTCGGTTTTGTAAATATTTCAAATATTGTCCGACTAATATATCAAAATCTCTCACGGAATATGTGCTAAACTGAATATGCAACTGAATTTTGCATGAAAATTTCAGTATATTGTCGGATTACAATTGGTATTAGACAAAACCAAAAATTTGTATTTATTATATATATTTTGATATTTTTTATTATAGAAATTCCTCGGTGTCCAAACTACCCTGGTCTAATGTTGAATTTTATTTTTCTTACAATCTTATCCCAGAATACACGCACTTCATCTTGTTGTCAATATGGGGATCCGACTAGCAGTATTACTTATAATACTCACTTGGATAGGAAAGTATCCTAATTAGGTAAAATCTCTTATGTCCGTTTCATTTAAAGACTTCTATGGGATCAAGAAGCGTCTAGAAGTACCGTTAATGGGAAACTAAAATAGTATTGTTATTTTAGTTTTCGATTATTGATTTGATTGACTAACGACAGTTGAACCTTGATAATCATTAAGTTTCCTATTCTGTGATCCTTCTCTTATGATATAAGATCACTCGAACTAGATTAAGGAATAACAAAGTTCAGATCTGTTTTGGATCTAAAGATAGGCTTGTGATCATCCATTGTTAACAAACTTCGTTTTGTGCTTGATCGATCACAATGGAATCAAGTATTTGTGCAAGTACATTGAAGACTGGAAATTTAAAGACAAGAAGATTTTTTCTATTGGTATTCTAATCTTTGTTATTATACTTCGTGCACACTTGATTGGCTGAGATCCAACAACTTTCTTTATCTTTGATATATATATACTTCCATAATTAGTTGTGAAGATCGACGATCTATCATTTGTTGGTTCTCTTCAGGATCCAAATCTGATAGGTTGTGAACTAAGATTTGATTATCTCGATAATCTAGATCTTGGTTGATATAAAACCGATACAAAGAGTTTATATTGATTAATCGGAAGAGCCTTTATATAACTCAACAAACATCTTTAATTTAGTTCTTGAGATTGATTGAGCAGTTACCGAAAAAGACTAATCATTTACTGTTCCGGAATACGATCAAAGGACTTGAGTACTAGAATTCTTCACAGCGGGTGAAGCAACTTCAGATAGTAAACTTTATCTTAGGATTCACATGCGTCAACTAGATTGGTAGTAGGCACAAGGATACTAAAGGAGCTGAGTAACTTGGAGTTAGTTTACTTGGTCTCAACTATACAAAGTTGGTAGTAGTCTAGCGACTTAATTCCGAGAGTATTCAAAACTGGATTAGGTCCTGGGGTATTTATGCATATGTTGTTTCCTCGTTAACAAAGCTGTTGTGTTTGTATGCTTTTACTATTTTCGTATTAAAGTTATTATTTAACTGTAAAAGCATTTTCCATACTCGTATGATTGAAGGCCATTGGGTTCGTAATATTAGTGGTCTACTTGGTACCCTCGTCTTTTCATAAAGCAACATGAAAGTAACAGGTCCAACTCTTGGTCGAGATGATCGAGATTCAGATGGTGAAGCCGTATTACCAGATAGGGATATTAAAATTGATGAGAAAATAGAAAGGAAAAAGAACTGAGAAGAAGCTGTGAGTTAAAATGAAAGTAGGAGTGGATATATATATATATATATATATATACATATGAAATAAATAATAGCAGTTGGACGATATGGAATTGCCTCGTGCAGTGTTTTTAGACTTGTAGGAGCCATGTCACCAAATTTGAAATCGAGTCGAATCGCTATGACTCGAACTGCCCATGACTCGTACATATTTAAACTTAGTCAACGAGTCTTGACCATTCTGAACTATATACCAAGTCTAATCCATAGAAATAATGTGCAAAAATTCTGTTGTAGGACAGAATCGATTAAACCGTAGAAATAATTTACAAAAATTCTGTTGTACGACAGAATCGATCAAACCGTAGAAATAATGTACAAAAATTCTGTTGTACGACAGAATCGATCAAACCGTAGAAATAATGTACAAAAATTCTGT
>JAJJMB010009816.1:2189146-2220336 GCA_023531105.1 Papaver atlanticum | reverse complement strand
ATCATAAATCCTTTACTGTTGAAACCAAATTTCCCGCCAATATTCTTTTTTTTTTTAAATAAAGAAGTAGGTGGTGCCCATATCCAAATTGCAAGTGCCTTTATCAACTCGGCTGCCTTGGGGCGCCCTTATCCATTTTGAGGGTGCCTTTAATAATTTTGCTGGGGGGGGGTGTAAAACACCACTTTTTCGGGGTTCCTCCGGTGTATTTCTGGGGTGCCTTTAGTACTTTATCCTGGGGTGTAAAACACCACTTTTCGAGCAAATTTTACCGCAAGAGCTTATTTCTCTAAAAATACCTACAAAGACATAAAATAACAAAATAAATACAAAATCGAACACTAACAATATATACAATTGAGACATATTAGACACAATAATGCGTCTATCAGTAATATCCACGAATAGTTGATTAAACTTGAACATTTAGCGGTAGAGCGAGCGTCAACAGCAACAAAGAAATCTCCAATAGTTATGATCAGCAGCAATGCGAGCAAGGAGAACTCAAGGTAGGTGCTATTTTTCTACTTTGCACATGTATCCACCCAACAGTAACTATGAGCGTAATTTATTTATTTTTGTTTGGATAAGATGTCACCTGGAGATATTCCCGCTGCTAAGCCAGGAGGCATTAATGATTCCAAAGACATGCCAAATATATATGATGACTTCTTCGAAGTGTCCTATACGACTGTTAGGACTCATCTTAATCACGTGAAGGTTCTTCTTCCTGGACCAGAGGGTGTAGAAGTTGTACCATCGATCTTCTCCGAAATGTGTAATAAGGTTCTGTCTCCAGTAGAATGAGTATCCAGCCTCTCCAGTGGATTTCAAAATTTGCCAAACTCCATTGTGCTCCTGGGTTGGATAGATTAGATATATGTTCGGCAATGATCATGTCAGGGATAATCTTGGAGAGTGTAACTGCGTTGTTGATCCTTACGATTGCAAGAGACCTTGACTTTAGGTTGTTTGGTGGGCGTCTAAGTGGTATCCTCTAGACAAGGTGGAGGCAGTCAGAGAGGATTGCAGATGTCACTTGAGCAGCTACAGTGATCTTCAATTCTTCGGATATACGTGCATGTACATGTTTTGCTCTGTTTGACTGGCTGACTTATCTGGATAATTTTGAACTAATCTTGCTCAACTTCTTTCGTAGTTTTAGTGCTTTGAGAGGATGAACCCTTTGTTGGACTTGCGCTAGCTGCAGGTAGCCGGGATGATGATGCGTTCAACACATCTCCAGAAGAAAAGGAGAATTTTGGGGATACCAGTCCCGGGGAGAATTCACTAAAACACCGTTTCCATAGAGAATTGAATGGATTTCTCTTTAATTTTAACGAGTCGCTTCCATATGACGACGATGAAAACCGAACAAATTTAGGACTCAATGGCAACGAAGGCAGCACTCTCCATTATTTGGGATGACGTTGCAGGAAGGACCGATAGATAATTCAGGGATGAAGGCGACCGAAGATGTTGATGATGTGACTGCGCCCCCGACCCTAAATTTGATGCTCCTCTTGTAGATCATGTGTTAATTTGAGGGTCCAGCGTGTCAACCAAGTATGCCGAGTTGTACACCCGAATATGGAAGAAGTATGAACACATCGCCACGACCAAATGTGTGATCAGGCATGCTGCTTCTGAATGAGTGATCGAAAGTCGAGAGTATCATCAAAACATGTGTGTAGACTTCGGGTTTAATGTTTCCTGGTTATGTGAAGGGATTTCCAAAATCCAAAATTCGCGAACTGAAATAGATAGGCTTCCTTTCATGAATCTCATTAATCATAAAGAATCGGAAATTAAGAAGCTGTCTCAAGAGTTGAAGTTGAAACAGGCTGCTCTTCGGGGTATGAAAAGTGTTTTCTCTAATAAAGATGAACTGTTGCCGAATGATTTCCCTTGAATGCCTTTATTTCCTTCCCAGGAATTTTCTATTTAGGTGTTTTTGAAAGATGGGACGTTCCTTTGTGGTTTGATTTGGTTTTGAACAGGTAGGCGGCTGCTCTTGAAAGAATAGAGGTTTTTGTTTTGTGAAAGAAATGATGTTTCACTTGGTTAATAGACTGAAATCCTAACTATGAATGTAGATTGATGCATTCATTTTGGACGAACTGTAAACATTGTATGAAAACAAGGGAAATACTAGGGGAATGAGAATATAACGTTTTTAGGCACTGACGGGAGCTATCTAGCGTGTGTTGCTACTCCTTCCAGCTTGTCAGTACCAAGGAGCTTTCAATAGTCACCTTGTATGATTCCAGAAACTAGGTAAGGCTCCTGCTACTTGACCTCCAGACTTCTTATCCTCGATCGAGACTTCTTCTAAACATTTGATAAAATATTGACAGGGACCAGCTTCCTCTTCACATCGCCTAGTCGCAGCTGTGTTGATGATCGGATCAAGTCCCCAGTCCTTGATGAGATGAGAATAAGACGGCTGTAAAAGAGGTTGTTCGACAAGACTTACTTGTGCGTGGAGCATCTGGATGTACGATCTTGCATTTTCAAGAGTGATGCAGCTGTAGGCGCTTATCGACTTCCCTTCGTAGTCCCTGACTATTTTTTGACAGCGAGTAGCTCCTCGCTTTAGAATTCCTGCAGCCTTCAGAGTCTGGATAGTGACAACATTGAGATCAGTGCCTGCGTCAATTAGCGCTTTTCCTAACTCAACATCTCTAAGATAAGCAGTGGTTAAGAGTCTCCAGCCGTTTATGCCAATCATGTCTTCCAGAAGAGATTTAGGCTTGGGGGCAGCTTCCTCGATCGAAGGTAGTCGCTTGCCCGATACAAAAAAATTTTAGAGCGGCAAAGATATCTTGACGTTGTTCCTTAAAGAAATAGAGAATTTCACACACATGTTCTATGGTTGACTGTACAGTTTTGTAGACGGAGTCCCCAGAAAACATGCAACAGCTTCCAATAGGAAGATGGTATTTGTATACTCCTTCAGTGCCTAGTTGAAGTTCCCCTAAGTCGATCTTCTCCTGGAATATGCGCTTCAATTTGTTGCAGTCACTTGTAGGATGGTTGACGAACCTATGGAAGCAGAAGTACTTGGGATCTTCCATTTCTTGTTTTGTTGGAAGACGTCTAATACAAGGTAGCTCGATGACTCCATCTTGTATCCAGACCTCCAAGAGTTCAATCACCTCCTCCATTGGAAAGGGAAAATCCGGGAATGATGGGGTTTCATTTGACTTGTGTGAAATGGGAGACGGACATTTAGATTGTTGATAGTTGGTCCCCATATGCTTCCTTTTTCCACCCTCACTAGTGATTGATTGGAGGTTAGATCTTTTGTTGGAAGGAAGCCTGCTTTCCTGAACATCTTTACGAGCTTCTTCATTCTGGGATGGTTCGGATCGATTGAGCAAAGCAGCAGCAGATCTCTTAGCAGCTTCTGATGCAATATGGGAATAGATATTTTCCGAGAAGGATGCATATAATGAAATCACCTTTTCATCGTAAGGACTCTGATGAGGACGTGATAAATCCCACGAATTTTCTTTCTGAGTTTGAAGAAACATCTCTTGATCTTCATGAGTAGACGAGTTAGGTTGGTAGTTACCTCTTCGTTCAGCGTGAGCATAGACTTTATCTTCCTCACCAGGAATATGAATCTTGGAAGGACTACTACCATCAGTATTGATCCAAGATGAATTGTTGATAGTGTTTCCTCCAGAATGAATACGTGTTGGTTCTTTTGATAGTTGATCCGTGAGGACTTTCAAAAGCGTAAATACTTCGTCCTGCGTCTTGACAATCAGAGCTTGATTCCTGACAATATCATTCAGGATTTTCATCAGATCGTGAATAGTTGTTAAATATCGAGAATCCATAGCCTCGACAAGGGTTTTGAATGAAATAACGGATTCTGAAATAACATGTGAAGTATTGTCGGTGCTAGGAGAAGTGAAATTGGGATTGAGGGTTTCTGAACCATTCCTAGGGTCAACCATCTTGAGAAATTTAGTAAATCGAAAATGAAATTGGGAAATGATTTTTTGCAACCGAGAGATAATATCCCACTGTGGTCGCCAGTTATTTTGGGGTAAAAACTGATTCTGTTGGAAATGGTAAATTTGGGTGTGCCGCCGAGAAACGAATCTAAACCCTAAACAAATGTACTGCACATGAGTACTTTAGATTCGAGAAAATGAAGGAGAAGGGTTGATCTTAGGGAGGGAAGCGAAGAAGGTGTTGAGATCAAAATGGTTAACTCTGAAGGTGTGGTTGTTTATGACTTGTATCAGAATGTGGAACTTGCTTGCGGAATGTAAGCTATAAGTTCTTGGTGTTTTCTGTATACTTGTGCTGATAACCAAAACTGTTGTTGGTTTAAATAGATTGAAAAACTATTTATACAAGTCATAGTTGAACACACTGATCTCGTAGGAAGTGGAGGTAGTTAAGTAGTGGATAAGCGGGGATCGCGTAAAAGTGGTGAAAACCATGTCCCTGTCATGAAGGGAAGACCGGTCAGCTTTACACCCACTACTCCTTTACTGCTATCAACCGACCGTCCGCCTTTCCTGACACTTTCTCATAATGGGCGTGTTGCACGCCGCATGCTGTAAACCGCCAGACCAATACCCTGATGAACATCCCCCAGTTTGTGACATGTTTGATGTCTCGAGTATTTTCATGGAAAATATGTAGCAATTTGTTGAGTGGGTCTTGCTTGCAAGACCTAATTATTTTGACCAATCACGCGCAAGCTTGGCGGCGGGCGGTCATATTTTAGCAGCTGTCAGGAGCTATCCGTGTACATTAAAGATGTGGTGGTCGGTCCATATAGGAGAATGATGGCTGGTAGCCATTTTGAAATCCTATTGGTTGGCATAAATTAAATCTAAACTGGTTAAATTGGCTAGCCAAGTTGGATGGCTGAGATGATTTGCAGAAGTTTGTGTTAATTCATGAAATTTCGTAATCTGGAAATTCAGATGTGAGACCCTCACTAAAACTGCTGTAGAATTCTCATACAAACTAGGATTTTGATAATCCGACCCTCCATTTTTATCAGAAAATAATTTCCTATCTTCTTTCACGGGAATATTTAGGTTTTGAGCTCGTTTAGGAGGTGAAAACAGTCCTACAGTAAAAACTCAGGAAGAATTCGGGAGAAATTCTGTCAGTTTTCAGCCATGACCTAGCTCGCTTTTTAAGCTGTGTCCTTTAGCTCGTTAATCCAATTGATGTGAGTTTTGAGTATGTTGTACTAGACATCCATACGAAACTCTTGGCATGTATCTCATACTCAAATTATTTACCAACTGCTCCCAGTTGTTCGTCCAATCTTTGGTGACCTTTTGGATATCGTCCGACCTAGTTGAAGAGATATGATTGGTCAAAGCCAAAGACGGGCTGCCGGCCATCTTTAATTAAAAGTGTAGACTGCGTCTTTGGAGCGATTTGATTGGCTGATGGGAAAGAAGGGCCGGCAGCCAACAAAATAGAAGAAGCAGTGCCGGCCAAAGGAAGCTCGAGTTAGGGCAAATTGGTCGGCCAAGTGGTGCGGCCAAGCCCTTTCTGCCACGGCTTCAGTCGGTCACGGTTTCCTATTTTCTTCTTATTTCCCGTTTTTGGTGGGATTTGCTCCTACTAGTTCCATGATGGATAAATTTCCTAGTTTGCCTAGGTTTGGTCTCGACCAATAGGGATCGAGATATTGCGCAGACCGCGAAAAACCTAATTTTTTCAAATTGATAAAAATAGGTTAGAAAATTGAATTTTGCGCATTGACACAAAATTAATCAGTTTTGGCGAATTTTGCACGTTGGTACAAAATCACTAATTTTTGTCTCGGAGAGCAACGCAGTATGCGTGCTTTTGATTGAGTACTTCCATGCACATCTTAATCCTGACACTTCGGGAAATTCATGCTACTCGGCTGCGAGCGAACATTAATTGTCATGTCACGTCAATATCAAGAGTTCAGCTGGGGAACATAACATAAAATAAATACTCGGAAAGCCATGCATTAGTAAATAATGCAGGCGAGATGTTAATAAAATTTACAGAATATTTGGGATTGTTGCTACATGCACCAATACTATTCTGGATAAATTTCATATATGAGTATACTGAATTGCTCATTACATATGTAAGTAAAGTGGCATAGGCACTCATCACTTTTAAATGGCTCTATTGAATTAGTTAATAATGCAACTAGGAGCTTAAATACTCATTAGGCTCTATACTAGTGAACAATTCATCTAGGAGCTTGAGTTTTAATACAATATGAGGAGCGGCATAGGCACTCATCAGATTTTAATATATTTTTCAGACTCCTTCCGGAATATAGACATATCAAGGTCTACTATTTCTGACACCGGGTCAGTTATAGAGACTTTTACAGTTTTCTCCCTAAACTATAAACCACCATCAACACTTTCTTTTCACAAAAGCGATTTAGGAGAAACAAAAATTTATTGGATATCTTATCAAAGTTTGGAGGAATTACGTGACAAATAGTAAATCATCAGAAATCCGAGATTTATTTTAGTCCTTGGATTTCATCCAAAACATGGAAAAATCATAGAAACAATCCTTAAGGTCCCGATAATGACAAAAAAAAGATAAATACCTAGGAACCCCGCTTTTCATTGATAGAAAAATAAAGGTAATTTTTGAACCTCTCCTTTAAAAATAATGTTCAACTCTGCAAGGATAGAAATAAAAGCTCTATCTCAAGCGGGAATGCCTACTTTAATTCAATATATTCTCCAAGCGTTCCCAACATACCAGATACATGTCATCTCCCTACCGAAAGAAACTGTCGATCAACTGGATCGCATTCAAAGGGATTTTTGTTGGAATAAAGATGGTTTAAAAGGGAAATGAGGTTATATAAAAGCATGGATCAAAATGTGTAAATTTAGATCACAAAGAGGTTTGGGAATTAAGTCACACAAATTAAACGTAGCTCTCTTAAAAAAGTCGGTCAGCCGATTAATCTTGGAACCAAACCAACTATGGGCCAAACTTTTTAAAGCCAAATATTTTCCAATTCCCACCCGTTGGAATATTCTAGATCGTACATCCTTTTCTAAATATAGCCAAGTATCAAAAAAGATTTATACCTTATTATGGATAATTTTATTTGGCAAGTGAAAAATGGAGCTTCTACAAAAATATGGGAAGACAATTGGATACCCAATGCAGATAGAATTCCCAAACCGATAGATAAAGATGAACCACTGCCTCACAAGGAACAAGAACTGATAATGCCTGAACGAAATTGGAATAATACAAAACTAGATGAATTTTTTTTTGCAGAAACTAAAGAAAAAATTCTAGCATTATCGCCAAATTGCAAAGATTCGGAATGGAAACATCACCCGTGGGAGTTTTTTCGGCAAAAAATATCTACAATTTTTCGATCAACTAAAACTCTGAAGATGAAGACAACAAGTGTTTCCCTTGTAAAAAATTTATGGAACCTATAAGTAATTCCAAGGATTAAATTGCTTACTTGGAAATTAACTCAGAACGCGCTCCAGACTGCTAGTAGGCTTGTAGCTCATATTTCGAAGATTTTTTCAGATTGTCTAATGTAGCAGATTAGACAATCTGAAGAAATAGTAGCAGATTCAATAAGCACATGGGTAGAAAAATGGATAACTAATCCAAGGTTCTCGCAATTTGAGGAAAAAGTTGCAACTATTCTTTGGTTCATATGGAAACATAGATGTTCGGTTACTTTTAAAAAAATAAAAAAATCCGGAACCAACAAACCTGATTGGTCAAATAAAGAAGTATCTTCAATTGTACCTTATAAAGGACATATTACCATGTATAAATCATCAGAAGAAGAAAATAATTAAATCATCATGGGCCTCTGTTCAATCAGATTGGATAATCTTTATCGATGCCTCTTTTAATAAAGAAGATTTATCTATGGGATATGCTTTCATCCTCTACTAAGTAGATCAAGAAGAATTTATGTATATTTCAGCAGGTTCAGACTGGGCTTCTTCGACTTTTCATGCGGAAACAAAAACTTTTACTGAAGGCAAGTAAATGTTTAAAATATAACATATTATCTAGCGTTTTTATAGTTATAGACTGCAGAATTCTAGCGGATAAAATCAACAATAGAAGAGCGGACATTCTTGGTTAGCGTAAAAATATTATTGAAGAAATTAGTTATATTCTACAACATCTTCCACAAGCTCAAGATAGATTCATAAGCATAAATCATAATACACCGGTAGACTCCTTGGCAAAAGAAGCAAGGATCAGAAGTCTTCAACACATGTCAACCCACATGCACTAACGAACTCAAAATTCGAGCATTCTATATGAAGTTTTATATAAAAATGACATTGTTAACTTATTGTATTGTATTGATTAATTAATATATTAACCCTTTCCACTAGAAAAAATAAAATGGTTTGGAAAAATTGCAGCCATAAACAGATATATGACACCGGGTTTTCAAGTATGCAGATTTTGGTGTATTATACACATGAATCACTACTGATTGGAATTTGAGGTATAAAGTGTGTAATCAGAAATGAACATGGCTGCTAATGGAGTGTACCAGCTTATTGGGGAAGATACCGAATTCCATGTAAGTCATTCAATTTGTCTTATTTGAAAATTGGTACCCTCCCCAGTAAGCTAGTACACCCCATTAGCAAAGTTGAGGAACCGAGCCAAAAATATTTTATTAGTATGTAATTTTTTTTAATAGGAATAAAAAAGGGGAAAATGCCCCAATACGAGGTGCAATGTTAAAACTTTGCCCCAACGTTTAAAATTTGGGGAAAATGCCATATTCCGTCAAAAATCCAGTTAAGTCACATGTATGAGCCCATACACGTAAAAAAAAAAGACAAATACAACCTTCAGAATTCATGGATAAAGGTTCAAAATTCAAGGGTCAGGGTTTAGGATTTCGGGGTTTAAGATTCAGGTGGTGGTGGCGGCGGTTTTTGTGGTGGTAATGGTGGCCTTACACATGTTAATTAACTGGGTTGGATGACAATGTTAACAGAATGTGACATTTTCCCAACTATTTTTAACATTGGGGCAGAATTCCAACATTACACCCCGTATTGGGGCATTTTTCCAATTTTGCCAATAAAAAAAGGTAAAAAATAAAATTTGGATAGTTTTACTTTTACAACAAATAAAGCAAAAACAGGATTCGGAACCAGCCCAATATTTTAAAATAGATAAGCCATGAATATAAATATTAACTTAACATTTTCTTGTATGACGAATATGAAGATAAAAAGATCATATATATGTTCCATTTACCGATATAAAAGATAACTAAAACGTAAAAATGAGTAAAAAATTGTGCAAATTTATAGGATGGCTAAGATTGAACACCAAACTAAAGATAAATCCACAACACCCTCGTAGTTAATTTTAATGAGGCCTCAATTGCTATACCAGTGTTATTTAAAAAAGTGGACAAACACCCATTCTAAAATTTATTATACGGGTATATGTCTAATGTTCATGTAAGACTTGTTACATCGATTTATCACCAAAAGTATCAATATGAACTTCATTTTGATTATGAAGTTTCTTAATCTCAACGTGAACAAATTTTTAAAATTATCCTATCAAATCCCATTTTGCATTCGTTTCAAAAGATATATGTTGTGGTTAAGCCTGGAATACAAGCTAAAGCATTAAGAAAACAAGAGTTTGATGGTGAAGTACAAGCCAATGGCTTATTTGTTGATAGAGATAAAAATGGTAAAAGAAGTCGATGTTGAAAAACTTTTCAATTCCAAAAGATATTGGGGTTATTATTGTAATAAATCTGGTCATATGAGGGTTTATTGTTCATATATAACTTAAATTAAGGATAGAAACATTATCAGAAGGCAGTGAAGTTTTCGAGGATATAATGTTTGGTTTGGATCAGAAGGTGTTAACCGCTACATCAAAAGAGTTATCTCAATGATGGTTGGATGCTAGGCTCGGGTGTTAACCACTATAGAAATTTGAAAGATGGTATTGTTATGATAGGTAATTCTAATACCTGCACAACAATTGGAGTTGGTGCAGTACAGACTTGATCATATAGTTTTATCATAACATTTTCAGAGGTTAGAAATGTTCCAGATTTAAGGAAGAGTTTGAGGAGTACTTCACTATATACAATACAACTATATGTCAGAATACAAATTCTTAAGGTATACACGATAGTAGTTTGAAGGTAATCGGTACAAGTCATGGTAATTTATATTTTCTATAAGGAAATATAGTCTGTGGTGGAGATATAGTTTCTCATCATGTTGATAACAGGTGGAGTCAAAATGTTTGTGGCACATGCATCTTAGGCATATGAGTAAAAAATGTATGTCCATGTTGAGTGGTAGAGGCTTGCTTGGAGGTGAGAAACTAACAAGCTTGATTTTTGTGAGTATCATATCTTCAGGAAATAATGTAGGACCAGATTTGGTATCATTGTACACTATACACATGATATATTAGAACATTCGTCCATTCGGATGTATCGGGTCCCTTTCGTACGGTTTTTGAGGGACGTAATAAGTGGTTTGGGGCCTTTTTCAATGACTGTTCGTGAACAATTCGGCTTTACACCATGAAGCATAGTAACAAACTCACTGATGTGTTTAGAAAGTGGAATACCATATAAAGAAACAACTTGGCCATGTGGTTACGAGGATACGTTCCAATAATGGTAGTGAGTACTTCGGAAATCCATTGAAGGGTATTTGTGAGGAACAAGATATCTTTAGGCACTTCAGAATAAAAGTTAGAGTTAATTAGTATTTGGGTCCTAGATTTTGGTACCCTTTAGTGTTTGGGTCCTAAGTTTGTCCGTTATAGTGTTTGGGTCATTGACCCCGTTAGTCAACTAAGTCAACTAACATTTTTGGTCAAACTCTTAGTTATGGTTAACTTTAGTTTGTTAAATCTTATTAATCGGTTGATTTGGCAATCTAATTAACCTAACTCAAATATCCCTGATCATCATCATCGTTATTTTTCAAAAAACAAAAAAGATCATATATTCAATTAAAACTCGAAAGAAATAGACTAGAGAGTAACATAATAGGGAAATGATGTGATAATCTATTTCCAAAGGATATCCACCATATAAACTCGAACCATACAGGGGTGTTAGCTGTTAAGATGGAAGAGGTGGTGGCTGTCATGTTGGGTCCTCTCTTCGGAGTTTTCTCAAACAGTTGGAGGGTGTAATACTGGTGATAAAGAGATTGTTTGATGTTGATGTATTTCCCCTTTTATTGCTTAATTCGTCCCTGCAAATTCGACTCCATACATGACTCACGGATCCGAATCAATCTGAGACTCTAATGACTTTAACATCTCAGCCAATCATCCATGGAATCATCGTTCACAACATCTCTTGTAACTTGCTTAAAACTTGAGTTTAAGATAAACCCAACTTTCCTTATGATCACAGATTCAAAACCCCATCACCTCACTTCTTACAAACCTACTTCTCCAAGTCCTAGTTGGCATCAGTGTAGTAGTTTTAGTTAGAATTCAGTTCTACAGTAAATTGTATTGCAAATGAAGGTTTATCTAGTAATGGAAGTTCAAAAATGCCGGATGAAAAAAAAAAGGAAGTTCAAAAACTAAATAGATAAAGTACATATATATATAGATCACTATTAACTCTAAAAATTAGATACCTGCTTTACAAACTTTTGAGTATGGATTCCAAAAAGAGATAAAGAAAGAAGAAATTCTTTTGCAATATTTAGGTCTAACTAACAGAAGTTAACGGGAAGTAACGGTGTCACCGTTTGACTGCATTGACTAACGGGGTCAACGACCCTAACACTATAACGGACAAACTTAGGACCCAAACACTAAAGGCTACCAAAATCTAGGACCCAAACACTAATTAACTCTAAAAGTTACACCACAATAAAATGGAGTAATAAAGCGAATGAAAACCCTGTTTACCTAATGTTTTCCCGCTCAGATTGGCTCCTTTGGATATGATTTGAGATAATCCATCTTCTTAAATCACCCTCTTTCACCTTTCTATGCTAGTCTGCTTTGTAAATCTAGTTTTTAATTACCATTGGGGTTCTTTTCGGTACTGTTTTCCCGTTCTTTTATGGTCTTGTTGTGCAGGGATGGGATGTGATCTTACACAAAAAATAAATGCATATATTTGTTGTCAGAACATTGCTCAGTCGAACTCACAAGTGTTGCTATATCAAGCTTGTTGTCAAACTTAGTTGTCAAAACTATATCTTGATTTCTAGTCTACAATTGGTTAAGTCTCGGTCTAGCATACTGGTAGTTGAGAAACAAACCAGTCATCATTTGAGTTCTACCGTTTGAAGGAGAAGTTCAACCGAAGTTTCCGGAAAACTTCATCAACAAAAGGTAAGTGAAGATTGAACCACCTATTTTTCAAGTTATATTCACTTTTCTATCCTTGAGACATTTGTCGCATAACTAATTAGACTAGCTTGCATAGACAAGAATTTCGAGTCGAGAAATAATTATTTGGTTTACGATTTTATCGAAATATAAAGACTAAGCTTAATGAACATTTTTTCATACTTGATCAATTTCGATGGAGAACAATTTATTGCTCGGAACCAAAATCATAATTCAAGTTTATCATTCGAAAATAGCCTGGAACAGTGATATGTGTCATTGATGTTATTCAGGAATGTTTCGAATTGATTTAGAGAAAGATAGAACTACTATATTCGGAATACAAGATAGTGTTATCAGTCTTACAAACTGAGAAAACTATTATATGTATGAAGTTGTATTACATGTACTTGTACACGTAGCGGAGTAGCTATATATCGACTTTCAGATTTGTGTGATACGCATATTCGTATGCACATCATGGGAAAATCTGTTTGTTTTGTGATCCAAATAGGTATGCATATTCTTATGCAAACCATTTTGGAACTGTGGTAAGGTAACTGGGTTAAAGTATTCAAACCGGTATGCGAACCAATACAATTCTATGTTCTAGAACCAGTTTAGTAACCAAACCTTTACGCAAACTGAAAAGGTCATGTGAACTCCGGAACCGGTAAAAGTCTTAAGTTTGTAAACCGGTACGTGAACTGAAAAAGTTCTGTCAACTCCGGAACTTAGTGTTGCACCTAAGTTTGCAAACCGGTATGTGAACTGAAAAAGTTTTGTAAACTCCGGAACTCTGAATTGCTTATAAGTTTGCAAACCGGTCCACGTACCATGACTCAGCCGATTCACGAACGACTCAAGTAATTGTACTTTATGCATTTACCAACTATGTCGATTATGATTCAGTTACGATTAAATTATTTCTCTAAGATAATTTGCATTTGATCAATTCTCTATAAATACACCAGACTTATTTGATCACATGATTGTGACTCAAGATCAAAATGTGTGTTAAGCTTTTAAGTTCAAATTGGGTAGTTTCGACTAACCACGTTGGACATAGTCTTTGTACACGGTTCGGTTACGGTTTACCTAACCAGAGTGTATATCTTGTTTATGTGAATAAGATTCAAAGTTTTCATTTAACGGTGAATATTGTTTGCTTGGTTCCAAAGCTATCTTAGCTTAAACCTAAAGCAACCTATGCTTTGAATGTTTATAGAAGGGGAACTCCTGACAACTGGGATTTTCGAATCCTGATACTACTTTTTGGTGTGTCCTAGTTGTATCTAGAGTGGTCCTCTCTAGAAACCTTTTTAGGGTTTAGCGACTATCAAAGACTTCATTGGGTTTCGTGAAGCCATGTCCAATTATCTTTTATCTTGATAACTTGTGTATCCTGATCTTGTTCGATTGTTGATTTATCACTTGAACAAGATAGATAGAAATCACAAAGTTCTCTTCGTCTCAAACTTTGTGATTCCGCAAGTTTTATACTTGTGAGGTAAATAATAATCTAGGATGCACTTCGGATTGCATAAGTCCGGATTTTGAGGATAGCTAGATTTCTGTCAAATTGTTATCGATTTCTATCACCTTGATCCTACGTTTGATCTGATCATCCGTTTCGATCATAAATCAAGAAATCAATTATAGGATTAATCTGTGGAAGGCAGATTTGGTTTAAAGTCTTCAATTGAGTTGAAGCAAGCCTTAGTTGGTGTGACGTCATCTAAGGGAATCAATTGCGTAGAGTCCTGCTGGGATTCAAGAGGCGGAAGGAACGCGACTATACCTTAATCGATAGATTTCCTTTTAGGGCTCAAATACATTCCATCTCGAAGTTAATTGGTAGTAGGCTAGTGTCTGTAGGGATTAAATACAGTTTGGTGTCCACTCTGGACTAGGTGCCAGGGTTTTTCTGCATTTGCGGTTTCCTCGTTAACAAAATTTATGGTATCTGTGTTATTTCTTTTTCCGCATAATATTGTTTATCTTTATAATTGAAGATCAATCAGAGTAGATACGCCCGACCTAGTTTTGTTGGATACGAATTGATTGATCCTTGGATATTGGTCTTTGGTACCGTCCAAGAACTCTCTTTATAATTAGGTTCACGGATTTAATTATGTAAACGTTCTAATCACAAAAGAGATAGAGATATAAATCTAGACACTTTCCTTGATTGAGTTTTTACTATTGGAATTGTGTTGAGTTTGTCCTTACAGATTGCCTATGAAAAAGTTGGTGGTGTATTTTGGTACCCCCAGTATTTTCAATTTGTATTAGAGCAGGAAAACACGTTTAGACATAATAAGTCTGTGTTTGAAGCAGTCTGACTATATGGACAGGAGTGCAATCTCAATAAACGTACCGCCAGCGTTTGATGGCTCAAATTACTTATGGTGGAAAATCGATATGCGTTCCTTTTTACAAGCCTATGACTTTGAGATATGAAAACTTGTAGTTATTGGATACGAAACACCAACAGTTGTTAGAGATGGAAATACTGTTGCGAAGCCATTAGAAGAATATAGTGAATCCGAGATAAGTGTTGTAAAGCATAATTCTAACGGGTTGAACGCTATTATCCACACCATATGCCCAGATCTTCAGCACCATGTGACTTCGTGCACTAAGTCTAAAAATGCTTGGGATATCTTAGAAACCGTATTTGAAGGAGATACCAAAGAGAAAGATGATAGGCTTCAAAACCTAACTTCTGACTGGGAAAATCTTTGTATGTCTGATGAAGATTCGTTTGAAGAATTTAATCAAAAGGTGTCTAGTATTGTTAATGCTTGTTATGCATTAAGGACCCAAAAAGACATTGCGATGAAAATTCTCCGATATTTACTAGAAGGATATGAGTCTAAGAAACATGCCATCATGGAAGGAAATAACCTTGATACACTTTCCAAAAACAGTCTTGTTAGAAAGTTAAAGATCTTTGATCTAGAACACAAAAGAGACAGTCATTACATTTCAAAAGTAGGAATTTTTTTTAATGACAAATCTCTATGTCCTGAAAAAAATTGATGAAAAAGATGAGAATATCCTTAATTGAACTCTGTCACTGTTCATACAATAGACGAAGAAAACTCTTAGACAGAGAAAAAGGAAAAATCATAAAAAATGATCAATCAAGAATAAGGATAAAATGGTTCAAATTGGCAAAGATGCCACAATATATTCCAAGTGTCTTGGTCATGGTCATCATATATCCATGTGTCCCAACAAGCACTATTGTGAGAAAACTAAAGCTTGGATGGCAACCTTAGACTATTGTCCCGAGGATGAATCACCCAATGCAGTTCTTCTCACATATGTTGATAATGAACAAGCTCATGATTCAAACGATTTTAGTAAATCCACATTTGAAAAAGCACCTTTCACAAAAGAAAGAATCGATCTCTTGAATGAGGGAATTCGTTCAGTGAAGGTTGAATTTCAACAAATAAGGGACATGTGGACTAAAAGAATTGAGAATTCGGAATATGAATTGGAGAAATTGAAACAGGAACAAAGAGGCTCATGTCATCTGGCGGAATCAACTGTTCGTAATAAGAAGAAACGGTCTCGACCGAAAAATTGTTGTAAGAACAACAAGTACCACTCTCCTCATGATGTCTTGAATAACTCCCCCACACTTAAACAAGAAAAGTTTAAGACTAGGAGTAGGAAGATGATATGCGAACCTCTAAGGGTCCTGAACGAAAATCATACTTATCCAAGGGATAAAACTGTTATAAAGTCTAACTCCTCTACGACTTTATTATTTCATAAACAAAAGAAAAACCACACAAGGGAGATACCTGAAGTCTCAAGAGAAACAAGCAAGGAGATTCACAGACTACGAAAAACAATCAACAGGTGTAAAAGGAAATTACGTGAGGCAAAGGTAACAGACTCACCTCCTGTCTCTCAAACCATTGTCAAGGTAAGTACAAGATTTAGACTAAAATAAGTATGTTCCCAAAAAGCCACCTGATCCTTCACAATGTGGAGGAAGTCGACACATGCAGTAATTCTTTAGTTTGTTCTTATCCTTCCCTTGGATGAGAATTAAAACTAAAAAAGGGATAAGTGTCAAATTCTTTATATGATCTGTGAGCATAATAATAAATTGTAAATGGTAGAGTTTCACTCCCTAAAACAATCTATGACATAACAAGTCTGATACTCCTTGTGCTCTAAATTTATTTATTGAGCTAAGTAAGAAAATTGTTATGACAAATATTTATTTATCCCACATGATCATGTGAAGTTGACAAACTTGTATGAAATATCTTTAGTCTAGGGTAAAGTCTGTAATAGGAATTTATCAGCAAATTCAAAGATACATCTGATTTCTTTAAGTTCGGTAACCTAGCGTGCAAAAAGTTTATTTCTTTTTCATAAACCATTTTAGGTTCGGGAATACCTCATGTCTTCTTCAAGCTTCTCAAGCAAAGAGGATGAAGTTTGGACTGTGCAACTTCCAACAAGGAAAATTAGGTTTGAATCATCTGAAAGTAATTCTTGTCAAGACAAGGGTAAAACTACTCCTTGTGACAATCAACTTGGATCTCAATTTGATGAGTTATCTCTCAAATTGAATCTTGTTCTAAAACAAGTTCAAGCACTATGCTCTGATCTACAAGCCTCCACAAAAAGGCTTGAAAAGAAAATAAAACTAGTTGAATTCAGATTGGATCTTACTGAAGAGGAACTTGATGACTATAAAAACTATGAAAATAGTCTGGGAATCTCATAGTAAAACTCTTCAAGATCATTTTTAGGAAACTTCTTTTGATAATTTTATTCTTGAGACATGTAACAAGGGTTTGGTATAGCAAAGATTGTGATTACACATAGCTATTTCCAACGTTTTTCATCTTGCATGTTTTTAGGTTTATTTATTCAAATTCTAGAGTTGTTGGAAGATGAACTTGCAGTATGTAATCATTATTGGTTTAATTATTACAAAAGTTGTTTTGGGGTAAAAACTGATTCTGCTGTTTTTGGTAAATTTGGGTGTGTTGATGAGAAACGAATTCAAACCCTAAACAAATGTACTGCACATGAGTACTTTTAGATTCGAGAGATCATTCTGTAAGACTCTGGCCTAAACCAAGAAATGGTCGTTCCAGATTCAATTCGGTCACAAAGTGAAGGAGAAGGGTTGATCTTAGGGAGGGAAGCGAATAAGGTGTTTGAGATCAGAATGTTGAATTATGAAGGTGTGACTGTTTTATGACTTGTATCATAATGTGGAACTGGCTTGCAGCACGTATGCTATCAGTTCTTGGTGTTTTCTGGATACTTGTGTTGATAACACTTCTGTTGTGTTGAAATAAGTTGAAATCCTATTTATACAAGTCATGTTCGAACGCACCCTGATCTCGAAGGAAGTGGAGGCAGTTAGGTAGTGGAGAAGTGGGGTTGTGCAAAAGGTGGTGATCATCACGTTTCCATTATGAGAGGAGACTGGTCACCCTTTCACCCACTACTCTCATTGCTGTTAACCGTCCGTCCTTTCCTGACACTTTCTCGTAATGGGCGCATTGCACGCCGCACGTTGTAAACCTCCAGACCAATACCCCAGTGAGCATCCCCCAGTTTGTGACATGTTTGATGTCTCGAGTAAATGGGTCAAGTCGTGAGACTTTCCGCTAAAAAAAGCACATAGTGCTTTCAGGTCAAATAACAAAATTATTTGTGGAATCAATATTTATAAAACATCGTTTATAATCGATGTATATAAAGCATCACTTTTAAACAAGCAGCTGAAAATAATCGATGTTCATGAAGCATCATTGTTTCCGAGCTCGTCTAAGTTAATCGCGGAGATTAGTGTCTTATAAGGAACGTGATCGCCTTCTTTCAGGGAGTTGGTAGGAGCTACACACGCATCTCAGGGAGTGGTCGGTCAGGCCCTATAGGAGAGTGGCGACTGGTAGCCATTCTAAAATCCTATTTGTTGATCCAGGTTAGATCTGCACCGCTTAAATCGGCTATAGCCAAGTTGAGTGGCTGAGACGATTTGCGGCAGTTAATGAATGTTGTTGAATCATGCAAGTAGCGCGAATGGCCACTTTTGAGTGATCATTTGGGAACCCTATGAACGAGCCATGACTTGGCCGATCGTTCCATGTGAAGGAGGGATGGCCGGTGATCGCGGCATCACCCTGTCGGTTTCCTGAAAATAAATCTAGACCATCCGACTAGGCTAGCGAAGTTGGATGGACGAGATAATTTGCGGCAATTGCTTACTGCCGTTGATTCAAATTAGGGTTTAGAAGCCGTGTGGCCAACCCTATTTTGGCTAATCGATTGAAAGCACTGGACGCTAGTTTTAGCGGGCCGATGGCCAGACGCAAAGGTGAGCTGCCGGTGAGCATGCTGACATCTATTGGTCCGCCTAAAATTTGATCTAAGCCATTCAATTTGGATGGCGAAGATGGACGGTTGTGATCGATTTGCGACAGTAGCATGCTGCCACAACGCAACTTTAGGGTTTCCGAAACAACGTGTTCACCCTAGTTTGAGCAAACGATTTGATGCACTCTTGGCTTGCCGTGGGAAGGTCGATTGACCAGGGATGCAGCTGGGTCGCCGGAACACGCCAGCACCTCTTTGATCATTCGAAGGAAGATCTAGACCATCCAACTAGGCTAGCTAAGTTGGGCGGATGTGATGAATTTTAGACTGTAATGGTCGGTCTTAGCTCGTTCGAGCTTTCTTTCAACAGCGCGATCACCCTAGTTCTCACTAACGATCAGGGGTGTTGTGGGTGAAATAAATGGATTCCGATCGTCAGGGATGCTAGTGGGCCCACCGGTGGACATTATGGAGGTCGCCTAGTTCTGCTGGGAAAAGGCTAAGCTCGTTGAATTTTCTGGCCAAATCGTGTGGCTGTGATTGCTCCTTAAGACTGTCATGGACAGTCTAGGTTTTCTCTAAGGAATTTAAGCGCGTCAATCGTGTTAACTTTTAATTAAAAGCGCGTTGACACGAAAATCTCTTTATCAGAGAGTGGTGCAGCCTGTGCGAGTGTTTTCATGCAGATCTCAATACTGACACTTCGGGAGATTCGTGCTACTCCGCTGCGAGTGAACATTAATCGTCATGTCATGCCAATATTGAGAGTTCAGCTGGGGAACATAGCATATAAAAATACTAGGCGGGCAAAGCATTAGTGAATAATGCTGGTGGAAAATAAAATTCATAGAAAATTTGGGATTGTTGCTATATGCACCATTCTGAGTGAATTATATATATATATATATACACACACACACAAATATATTGAATTGCTCAATACATCTGTGAGCGAAGAGGTTTATGCACTCATCACTTTCAAATGGCTTCTGTTCCTTTGCAGGATGACAACGCATTAAAAACAGGGTTTCACAATTTTATCCCTGAACTGAAAACCACCATCAACAAAAATCTTATGAAATATTTGTGCCATTACGTTCTCGTGAATCGAGCTAATATTTCATTTATACTCAGAAGTTAAATCTATTATGTTTTTATAAACGGAAAATAGAACAAACTCTTTGAGATTTTTCTTGCAGTATTAATCTACATGTGATCATAATTTCGTATTTTTGCTACTTGACACACTCCGTAAGATTTTCTTATGTTGAGTAAAATCGAGTAAAATTGTCTCTTTGTTCGTAACTAGCCTTGAGATTAATTTATGTTGATACTTTGGATACACATCCTTGTGATTTGTTTATGTCCGCCAAAATCCTTCTTTTTCACAAAAGCAAGGTCACTCATGTTGTTCTCTTTGGAATGACACTTAATGGAGGAGAGTTCTTAAATGAACTTGTGCTTAATTACTATTTCTTTGTGGGGAGTGTGGATGTGGAATTTTAAAGGGGATACTTGTATCTTTTTAATCTCCTAGGATGAGCGTTAAGTATTTATTACTATGTGAAATCATCTAAATAAGCTGATTTGAGGAGTTCATTTTAACTATGTTATTATGTAGTATATCCATCTTCCTTAAAACTTGAGATATTTTTTGGTTGTACTCATTAAGATCCCGCGATTTTCGTACCTTTGATAATTTTATTGACAAAAAGGGGGAGAATTATTTAGTAGTTTCATACTACATACATATGGTTTACGGATCATTATGTAAGGGGAGTGAATTCATTAAGCAATAGGTTTTACCTATTATACAAAAAATGTAAGTATTGATTAAGGGGGAGAAACATATCACCGTAGTATTACTTGAGAGTTGAGATACAATTGAATTTTGGAGAGAAGATACCAATACTATGTTTCTGTATAGCGAAGAATGTTATTATAGATACAGATCTTCAACAACAACGATGCTGAGTTGAACACATTCAGAATCATTGCAACTTGAAATAACGAAGAGTTCAAGGAGAGTTGAAGAAACCAAGGAAATCAAGGAATAATGGATCGAGGAGTTTTTCGAAGCTTTATTTTTGTTATCCATATGTATTAATAGTTTTGTCACTAAAATTGACAAAGGGGGAGATTGTTAGAGCATTTCTCGGTCGAACTCACAAGTGTTGCTATATCAAGCTTGTTTTCAAATTTAGTTGTCAAAACTTTACCTTGATTTCTAATCTACAATTAGTTAAGTCTCGGTCTAGGATAGTGGTAGTTGAGAAACAAACCAGTCATCATTTGCATTCTACCGTTTGAAGGTGAGGTTCAACCGAAGATTTTGGAGAACTTCATCAACAAAAGGTAAGTGAAGACTGGACCACCTATTTCTCAAGTTATATTTACTTTTCTATCCTTGAGACGTTTGTCGCATAACTAATTAGACTAGTTTGCATAGACAAGAATTTCGAGTCGAGAAATAATTATTTGGTTTACGAATTTCTCGAAATATAATGAAGATGCTTAATGAACATTTGTTCATACTTGATCAATTTCGATGGAGAACAATTTATTGTTCGAAACCAAAATCATGATTCAAGTATATCATTCGAAAATAACCTGGAATAGTGATATGTGTCATTGATGTTATTCATCAATGTTTCAAATTGATTTAGAGAAATATAGAACTACTATATTCGTAATACAAGACAGTGTTATCAGTCTTACAAACTGAGAAAATTGTTATATGTCTGAAGCCGTATTACATGTACTTGTACACGTAGCGGAGTAGTTATATATCAACTTTCAGATTTGTGTGATACGTTTATTCGTATGCACATCATGGGAAAATCTGTTTGTTTTGTGATCCGGATAGGTATGCTTATTCTTATGCAAACCATTTTGGAACAGTGGTAAGGGAACTGGGTTAAAATATTCAAACCGGTATGCGAACCAATACAGTTCTATGTTCTAGAACCGGTTTAGTACCCAAATCGGTACGCAACCTGAAAAGGTTCTGTGAACTCCGGAACCGGTAAAAGTCTTAAGTTTGCAAACCGGTACGTGAACTGAAAAAGTTATGTCAACTCCGGAACTTAGTGTTGCACCTAAGTTTGCAAACCGGTACGTGAACTGAAAATATTCTGTCAACTCCGGAACTCGGATTTGCTTATAAATTTGCAAACCGGTCTGCATACCATGACTCAGCTGATTCACGAACGACTCAAGTAATTGTACTTTGTGCATTTACCAACCATGTCGATATGATTCAATTACGATTAAATTATTTCTATGAGATAATTTGCATTTGATCAATTCTCTATAAATACACTAGACTTATTTTATCACATGATTGTGACTCAAGATCAATGTCTTTGTGTACATGAAAATGAGAGTTAAGCTTTTAAGTTCAAATTGACTAGTTTCGACTAACCACGTTGGACATACTATTTGTACACGGTTCGGTTACAATTTACCTAACCAGAGTGTATATCTTGTTTATGTGAATAAGATTCGAAGTTTTCATCTAACGGTGAATATTTTTTGCTTGGTTCCAAAGCTATCTTAGCTTAAACCTAAAGCAACCAATGCTTTGAATGTCTATATAAGGGGAACTCTTGGCAACTGGGATTTTTGAATCCTGACACTACTTTTTGGTGTTTCCTAGTTTATCTTGAGTCGTCCTCTCCAAAAACCCTTTTTGGGTTTAGCGACTATCAACGACTTCAATGGGATTCATGAAGCCAGGTTCATTTATCTTTTATCTTGAAACTTGTGTATTCTGATCTTGTTCAATCGTTGATTTATCACTTGAACAAGATATATAGAAATCACAAAGTTCTCTTCGTCTCAAACTTTGTGATTCCGCAAGTTTTATACTTGTGAGGTGAATAATAATCTTGGATGCACTTCGGGTTGCATAAGTCCGGATTTTGAGGATAGCCAGATTTCTGTCAAATTGCTATCGGTTTCCATCACCTTGATCCTACGTTTGATCTGATCATCCATTTCGATCGTAAATCAAGAAATTAATTATAGGCTTAAATATGTGGGAGGCATATTTGGTTTAAAGTCTTTAATTGAGTACTCTTAGTTGGTGTGACGTCATCTAAGGGAATCAATTGCGCAGAGTCCTACTGGGATTTAAGAGGCGTAAGGAGCGCGACTGTACCTTAATAGGTGGATTTTGTTTTAGGGCTCAACTACATTCCAGACCGAAGTTGATTGGTAGTAGGTTAGTGTCTATAGCGGCTTAATACAGTTTGGTGTTCAATCTGGACTAGGTCTCGGGGGTTTTCTTCATTTGCGGTTTCCTCGTTAACAAAATTGCTGGTATCTGTGTTATTTCTTTTTCCGCATTATATTGTTTATCTTTATAATTAATCAAAACTAGTCATTCAAAATCATAAGTCGGGCATTGTGATTAGTTATACCAACATGCATAACAATTTATGATCGATTCTACTAACTCACACATATTGGTAATCAAAAGATATGCAATGAATAACAATACCAATAAGCCTAGGGATTTCCCTTTCGATTCATAAAACAAATTCATGAATGTACTTATATTAAACAAATGTAAATATTGTTTCCTAGGATGAAATCTTCACCTTTACCCATACACATAATCACAATAGCATTCATAAGATTATGTCGATGTCATATCTACGAAGTTCAAAAGATAAGCGTTATACTTCGTACTCTAATTCCTTAATACTATGATCATGTCCCATTACTAGAGTAATATATTCATTCACAGCTTTGCAGTTATGTTTTCAATATAGCACGACTTGAAAGATACGTTAGGAATGAAACAGTTCAAGTCAGTATTACTGACCTCAAGAGGAAGGATGATGTCGTCGTTGTAGCTCGTTACTTCTTCACGTTCTTTAGGTCTTCGAGTAATACTTGTATGTATCATATTCCTAGACTTTCTAGTCTAACCTATACGAAGTTGTCTCTAGAACACAATCAAGCGACTCTTAGATGAGTTTTGATTCACTGAAATATGACAACCAAACTTAACATACCAACGCTTGGTGGGTTCAACCGAGCTATGCTCTAACAACCCTTTGTCAATTTTAGTGACAAAACTCTTACATCATATGGATAAAAAAATTACAAAAATTCATTATACACATACGCTTGATTCCAAGTTCAACAGCACAAAACCTGCATTAAATTCAATTAGGATGCAAACATCACTAGTATTAGATAGTGACGGAGTGAGCCAAATGCTCACATCTTTTATCACATAATGACTTATTAAGGATTGTTGTATAGACAGATTTCTTACCTCGTCTGGATCTGGTTCCTTTAGATTTCTTCTTGTTATCAGGAGAAATCGGTTGATTACTCAGAGCCAGATTCATTCTTTGCATGTCATTCTAAAGTTTGGAAATTCTTTTGTTATCCTTTTGAATTTCCAACACTTACTTTTGAACATGACTTGCACTTCCACAAAACGAACAAATCAAGGATGGAACATTGCAACATTCACAAACCCGGCTGTTTATCACAACATTCAACATCAACTGTTCCAAAACCGGCTTGAACAAAGGAGTTGTTTGTGCTCGCAGTTTTGCTTTCGAACCCTAAACCACTTGTGTTTCCAAAAGAATTCTGACCGAATAACATTGCTAAGATTTTGTCAGAACTTCCGGACAACCTTTGCAGGTCACACTTAAGAGTATTAATCTGTTTTTGCTTCAGAGATAGGGTCCCGGTGAATTCATCATTAAGACAATCAATCTCAAGATCTTTCACCTGAAGTGATGATTCAAGTTTTTCCAACGAAGCCTTTAGTTGGAGGTTTTCTTGGTGAATTTCTTCACACTTATTCAAGAAATCAACAATCTCAGTGTCCCACTCAAAATATGAATCAGAATTTGAGTAGGAAGAAGTTTTGGCTGTGAGAGCCGAAAATTCATTGAACACATTGGAAGAATCCAAGCTATTGACAACCTGGGATGATTTTTCTTGTAATGAATCATCAGAAGCATCAACCGGAGAGAGACCTTTCTCATCATTTTTACTTCTTTTTACCAAATCCTTGATCTTTTGTGTAATCAGTGATATATCAAAATCAACATGATTGGAACAACATTCATCAGCCCAAGACAAGTCAGAAGCTTTGCTTGTGTTGGTCACAGCATTGAACGCAGATGTTCTGACTGTGCTCTGATCAAGATCAAGTATTTTTAACTTTCCAACAAGTGTATTCCTGGAAAGCGTATCAAGGTTAATTCCTTCAACGATGGCATGCTTCTTAGAATCGTATCTAAATGGCAGCGATTTGAGAATTTTCATCACAATATCCTTTTCAGGAATAGTCTTACCCAATGCAAAAAATGCACTAACAATTTTAGACACTTTGTGATAAAACTCATCAAATGAATCTTCATCTGCCATATGAAGGTTTGCCCAATCAGAAATTAGGTTTTGAAGCCTAGCTTCCTTTTCACATGTATTCCCTTCAAATACGGTTTCTAACATATCCCAAGCATCTTTAGACGTTGTGCAAGTAGTCACATGATGCTGGAGTTATGGGGTAATAGCATGGATGATAGCATTTAATCCTTTAGAATTTTTCTTTGCAACAAGAATCTCGGCAGCATCATATTTACCAAAATCCTTTGGAATTGTTATATCGCCTTTTGTAACTTCCGGAGGATCATAGCCATTGAACACATAAACCCATGATTGAAAATCTCGCGCTTGAAGAAAGGAACGCATAGCAATTTTCCGCCATAAGTAATTTGAGCCATCGAAGACTGGTGGTACATTTATAGAGATAGCAATTCTGTCCATATTCAGATTGCTACAAACACAGACTTATGAGGTCTTAAATGTGTTTGCCTTCTCTGATACCAATTGAAAAAGCGGGGGTCTAACAACCACACCCAATATTTTCGTTCGGCAATCTATATAGACAAACTCCAATATACTTTCAAGAGAATCAACTAGATAGTCAGACTCAATCTAGAGAAAAGTATATCAAAGAGTTTATATCTCTGTTTCACAATGTAATCAGCAAATCAAACAGATATAAATCCACGAGCCTGATTATTATGTGAAACAACTTGAACGGTACCAAAGACCAATGTTCAAGTGTCAATCAATTTATATCAACAACCAAAGGTTGGATTATCTAATTGATTGATCTTAACGCACAACCTATGATATTTCTATTTTATATAACAAAATATAATGCGGAAAAGAAATAACACAGACACCAGAATTTTGTTAACAAGGAAAACCGCAAATGCAGAAAAACCCCAGGACCTAGTCCAGCTTTGAACACCACACTGTATTAAGACGCTACAGACACTAGCCTACTACCAATGAACTTCGGACTGGAATCTAGTTGATCCCTAATCAATCTCACACTGATCAAGGTACAGTTGCGCTCCTTACGTCTATGAACCCCAGCAGGATTCTACGCACTTGATTCCCTCAGCTGATCTCACCCACAACTAAGAGTTGTTACGACCCAAAGTCGAAGACTTGATAAACAAATCTGTCTCACACAGAAAATTCTATTTGTATAGATAAATTTGTCTCCCACAGAAATACCTACGAGTTTTGTTCTGTCTTTTGATAAATCAAGGTGCACAGGAACCAATTGATAAACCGGACTTATATTCCCGAAGAACAGCCTAGTATTATCAATCACCTCACAATAATCTTAATCGTATGGTAGCGAAATAAGATATTGTGGAATCACAAACGATGACACGAAGATGTTTGTGACTAATTTTTATCTTGCCTATTAGAGAATCAATCTCGAGCATATCTTAGAGAAGATAGTACTCAATACGATAGAACAGGGAAAGATCAGAACACACAACTACAAAGAAAATAGTTGGGTCTTGCTTCACAATCCCAATGAAGTCTTTAAGTCGTTAACCTACAGGATTTCGTGAAAAACCTAAGGATAAAGAAGAATCGACTCTAGTCACAACTAGTATCACACAGGAGGTGTGGGGATTAGGTTTCCCAGTTGCTAGAGTTCTCCTTTATATTATTTTCAAATCAGGGTTTGCAATCTTAGTTACCTTGGTAACAAAGCATTCAATATTCACCGTTAGATGAAAACCTGATTAAACCCAAGCTAATATCTTTCAACCATTAGATCGAACTTATCTTGTTATACACAAATGAAATGTACCCTCATTTAGGTTTGAGTAACCGTACCTAAACGTGTACACTATGTTGGCTCAACAGTACTTGACCGAGGTTAGCTATATGAACACTCTCATATAAACCTTATTCATCTTAACCACAACTAGTTCAAATGATTCATCTTAACCACAACTAGTTCAAATGACTCAAATGAAACTAGTTAAAGAGTTGTTCAATTGCTATATTCTCATAGAAGTATACAAGAACACAATTGAAGCAAAATCGGTTTGATTCACTCGAATCAATTCATGAACATTATAGCCACGGTTTGCAAAGAATGCATTCCTTAATATATAAATGTATTAGTTCATGAACAAACAGATTTTAGAACTTTAACCACTCAAGTATGCAAACGGGTACGCATACTTAAGTACCCCGTCTGAGTTTGGGTTTCGCCAGTATGCAAACGGGTAAGCATACTTCCAAACACAACAGAAATTTCCGGACCCAATTAATCCTTCGCCAGTATGCGTACGGGTATGTGTACTTAGGTACCAAGAATTCCACACTACAAGTACGCATACGGGTATGCATACTATAGTTCCGGTCATGGATCACATACATGCAAGAATGCATACTATGTTCATAATCCAATGATGGTTAAGTATTCTAAACTTTATTTCAATCATTGATACTTTCTTAGAGGATGACAATAATCGTTTTCACACATTATTAGCATCAAAGCAATTTTCAAGTTATTGAAATAATCATAACGAAGCATTCCAAGTCTACACCAAATGATTGTATCACACAAACCATGTAAGATGTTTCTCGGCGATTTTCACATGATCATCTTTTGACTTTCGAATATAAGATGAACTTGGTTGAAGTGAAAGCTTACCAACACATATTTCGAGAAATATGTAAGCGAGTTAAACTCAGCTCGAAATCTCAAATGTACATAATCGAATACTATATAGTAATACTACTTTTGTCTCAATATAGGAGATAGAGTAGAAATAGACTTTCCAAGTGATAGATGAGTTTTAGTCTCCACATACCTTTTGTTGATGAAGTTCCACAAGCTCTCCTTAGTAGTTCTTCGTATTCAATTGATGAACGCCATGAAGTCTAATGCTCAACTACACAATCTATCCTAGTCCGAGACATTACTATAAGTAGACTAGAAATCAAGACTTATAGTTTTGATCACTAACATTGACAAACAAGCTTGAGATAGCAACGTTTGCGAGTTCGACCGAGCAATGCTCTAACAAGGTCAAACCGAAAGGATCTTACAAATCTAAAAGACTTGTACAAACTATAAGAGTTAAGCACGAAGGTTTAGCATACCATTTTAGATAACCAATATCAAAACCGAAACTACAAGTAATTTGGTTTTAATATGTTATCAAGGAAACAATTGCCCGAAGAAATTTTCCCTAATAGTTTAACAAATTGACTAAGAAACTTAGTTCTCTTGCTAAACCGATTGTAAACATACAATCGCTTATTTCGATAAGACCAAAATAAAGATCAGAATTAACTTTATTTTTATCATCAGATTCTAAATATTCAGACAATAACTTAGACATTTCATTTTAGAAAAGACAAGTACTAGGTTAGTTAACTAGTATTTCTTGTCAAGGCAATCGATTAGACTTGAATAACCGAATCCTTTAATTTGATAAGTCTAACTAAGATCAGAATTAACTTAGTTTCTCTTATCCTGAATCGAATTGGACTAAACAAATGATCCCATATTTCGTTAATTCAAAAACAATACATACAAACCAAATAAATTGACTTGCACAATTATTTCTCTTAACCGGAAGCAATTGAAACAAACATAGACATTATAACACCGCAATTGCACCGAAATTTCGTTAAGCAAAAACACTTGATACCAAACAATAAAGAAGATATCAAATAATAACCCAAATAAATTGACACAGTTTTTCTTAACCGGAAACATTTGAATCACACACACACATCCATACACACATAATGGAATTCATATCAATTGTACAGAAATTTTGTTCAGCAAAAGAAAAATATATGCAATATAAACATGCTTTTCTTAAACAGGAAAACGATTAACTAACAAATTCGTTACCTCATATTCCTCATCCTCTTCTCCCCAGAAAGATATACCATTAAGCACAAGTTCAAGTTAGAACTATCCCCCAATATGTTGTCATTCTCTCGCAAGAACAAAAGAACAACCTTTACCAGAGAAAGGTTGAATTGGTTTTAACTAATGTGTGCCAATAGCAAAAGTTAAAAACCCGAAACACATATGTTTGCGCTAAAAAAAACTCATGTAAACATAAATTGATTCAACACATTCTGACTTTTTACATATGAGTTTCAATCGGAACACCTTATGATCCTTTGATAAAGCCTACCAACTTGGGCTAGAACTTAATCCCGCTAAATCAAAAAGTCACACAAACCATAAGGGTTCACATCATATGAGATCGAAAATTAAGGTTATGAAAACCGAAATCAGACATCCCATGAACACATAGCAATAATATAGACATTCAAGCACAGGCTATGTAATCGGAAACTATCACAAGAAAAATTATAAAATAATAATTTTATTCATAAATAATTGATAGTTTTATTCAAAAATAGACCTTATACAATAATCGAAATAAATCAAAAAATGATGTCTATTTTTCTTTCTTCTGACACAAGAAATATCATTCTTCATTTGTGAGCTGCTCAACAGATTCTTGTTCAGAGTGTTTGTCTTTTTCGCCTTTTAAGAACTCCTCATTGATCTCTAAGATTCCTTTAAGAGTTTCTGGATCATTTCGAGAGGCAAAGGCTAACTGTTTCTGAATACAGTTTAATTGTCTTCCAAGACGTAAAATATGAAACAAGATATCTCCATTGCTATAGATTTGAGTAGTTTAAACAATAGTTCCTCTTTCTTTTTGAGTTTTACTCATTTGCTTGATAATTCCCTGAGAGACAGATTTAGTGACTTTCTGATCTCTGAAATTATTCCCCATTGTGTGTTCACACAAGCGGGTGATGAGACAGGGATATCCAAGATTTCTCTGGGACGCTATGGCATTGATAGATTCGAAGATCTTGATCATTTGATTAATAATCATTCCACATATGTCAATCAGTTGTTTACCATCAAGAAGGAAGTATACAAACTCAGCAAATTCCTTGTCCCATTGTGATGTATCTCTTGTACAAGCAAAAAGAGTTGTTATAGCAAGTTTACCGAAAACTCTTAAGTAGAAGGGTATTTCTTTGGTTGGCATTCTCCCATTTTTCCAGCCAACAGATTTTCCAGTGATACGTTTTGAAATGTTATCGTGCTCAATTTCAAAATCAGTAATCATATGATTTCCCTTCACTTTGTAATTGATAATCTTTGATATCATTTTTCTGTCGACATGATGAAAAGTGCATCAAACAAGAGTGCTAAAAGTAAGATTTTAATGATTAATATTAATATTGTGAATATTAGCATAAAAGATTCTTACTATATCAGGTGAATATTTTTAAAACCCAAACATATTTCCCCAGTTTACTTCCATTAAGGCTTGATATCTTTCAAAACATGTACTATCCACAAAGATTGTAAGTTCATGTTTGTCTTTGATCAAGTGGGGATACTTGATTTTCTCAATATCACCGGCAGGAATAAACGGATTCAAATCCAGGTTATCAGTTTCAGTTTCTTCTCTGTTTTTCCTTTTTCCCATATTTTCAACAATCGAAGATGTATGGAAAACCCTAGTTTCGGTTCCGGACAATCTCTCCCAAGATGTTTGTAAACACAACACAAAATAATATTCTTTTATAGGGAGTGAAGATATAAAATTCCGAAAATAACTAGATTTGGGAAATTCTTCCAAAAACAGAAACCTTGACTTGTGGGGAAACAAATCCGATTTTGCAACTAGGTCTTTCTTTTGGAAAACCGATTTTTCATGGACTGGATCTATATTACAGATTAATCCTATATTCATGTCCAAAGATTTGTTAACTCTATTATTACCAAAACTTGATAATATCTGTAGAGTATACAAAAACAAATTTGAACATAACAAGATATTTGTTAACAATATCTTTAGAATCATAAATCCAGTAATATTTTAAAAGATAACTTGCTTCATTAAAAAAGTGGTGGGGTGTATGAAACAATCCATTGTTAATATAAAACTCATTCTTTGTAACATTACAAAGGTTCTAAAATCGCAACCTAATCAGCGATACATTGACAGTGTTAGATATGAAAATGTACATATATATATTTCGGTAGGTAATCCAAAATATATTTAAGATCCCATATTTTTCAC
>JAJJMB010009816.1:2064790-2184146 GCA_023531105.1 Papaver atlanticum | reverse complement strand
GTGAAAAATATGGGATCTTAAATATATTTTGGATTACCTACCGAAATGTATATATGTACATTTTCAGATCTAACACTGTCAATGTATCACTGATTAGGTTGCGATTTTAGAACCTTTGTAATGTTACAAAGAATGATTTTTTAGTTAATTATTATATTAACAGTGGATTGTTTCATACACCCCACAACTGTTTTAATGAAGCAAGTGATCTTTTAAAATATTACTGGATTTATGATTCTAAAGATATTGTTAACAAATATCTTGTTATGTTCAAATTTGTTTTTGTATACTCTACTGGAAAATTCTTGAGTGAATTTCAAAAGATATTATCAAGTTTTGGTAATAATAGAGTTAACAAATCTTTGGACATGAATATAGGATTAATCTGTAATATAGATCCAGTCCATGAAAAATCGGTTTTCCAAAAGAAATACCTAGTTGCAAAATCGGATTTGTTTCCTCACAAGTCAAAGTTTTTGTTTTTGGAAGAATTTCCCAAATCTAGTTATTTCCGGAATTTTATATCTTCACTCCCTATAAAAGAATATTATTTTGTGTTGTGTTTACAAACATCTTGGGAGAGATTGTCCGGAACCGAAACTAGGGTTTTCCATACATCTTCGATTGTTGAAAATATGGGAAAAAGGAAAAACAGAGAAGAAACTGAAATTGATAACCTGGATTTGATTTCGTTTATTCCTGCCCGTGATATTGAGAAAATCAAGTATCCCCACTTGATCAAAGACAAACATGAACTTACAATCTTTGTGGATAATACATGTTTTGCAAGATATCAAGCCTTAAAGGAAGTAAACTTCACTGCTGAGAAGAGGTTCGATTTAGATGTTTCAGAAAGAAAATATGTGAAGTTTTTTCAAGACCGAAACTGGGGAAATATGTTTGGGTTTGAAAAATATTCACCTGATATAGTAAGAATCTTTTATGCTAATATTCACAATATTGATCATGAAAATCTTACTTTTAGCACTCTTGTTGGATATACTTTTCACCATGTCGACAGAAAGATGATCTCAAAGATCATCAATTACAGAGTGAAGGAAAGTCACTCGATTACTGGTTTTGAAATTGAGCACGATAGCATTTCAAAACGTAACACTAGAAAATCTGTTGGCTGGAAGAATGGAAGAATGCCAACCAAAGAAATACCCTTCTACTTAAGGGTTTTTGGTAAACTTGCAATAACAACTCTTTTTGCTTGTACAAGAGATACATCACAATGGGACAAGGAATTTGCTGAGTTTGTATACTTCCTTCTTGAAGGTAAAAAGCAAATTGATATATGTGGAATGATTATTAATCAAATGATCAAGATCTTCAAATCTATCAATGCCACAGCATCCCAGAGAAATCTTGGATATCCCTGTCTGATCACCAGCTTGTATGAACACGCAATGGGGAATAATTTCGGAGATGAGAAAGTCACTAAAACTGTCTCTCAGGGAATTATCAAGCAAATGATTTAAACTCAAAAAGAAAGAGGAACTATTGTTTCAACTGCTTGATCGAATTTTAGATAGTGGTAAGAAAGATATCGTTCACTCGGACTTGATGAGATTGATTTTAAGAATTAAAATAACAAAATATATACAAATAATGGTAACAAGATGTCGAGAGGTGATGGGACTAAGAATTCCGCCAAACTCATAACAAAAGGTTCAAATATTAATTCTTTTAACAATTATAGCTCAAATAATAAAAACATGGACTCTTATTTTTGCCAAGGTAGATTCTCAAAATATTAGTTGTAAATCTTAAGCATGGGACATCAAAACATCTAAGCATGCATGGCCCATCAAATGAAATAACAACTAATTAATCAAAATCATAATTCAATTTTAATTAGTGCAAAAGTCATAAAAAGAATTAATTAAAATTACCCTCGTATGACATACGGCTTCCTCCATCGTCCCAGTGTTGGGGTCTAGCTCCGCATGGTGAAAACACACTCAAAAAGATAATTCATTGCTCAAAAAGGTGTTTTTATTGAAGAATTATAATAGAACAGAGATTCGTAACGCTTTGTGGATGTTACAGAATCTACTGTCACAATTGAGTAACTGTTACAAAGAAAAGATGACAGGCCTGTTAAAATAGTGATCTATTCTTCGTCTTCTTCTTAGCAAAGGCTTCTGCAACTTTCCTTTCTCCGGCCTCCACTCTCTGCCACCTTCCCCAAACTCTCCATAACCTTTCTATTACTCCTCCAAACCTTATATACTCCTCCAGACACCAAAATCACGTGTCATAATTCCATATATTCTTCAATTACTCGATAATATTTTTCACTGCTAGTAACGGATTTCTTCCCTTTTTACAGCTTCTCACGCGTCTGTAGCCATCTAACGTACTCTTAACAGACTCATACACGTCCCAGAATAAGATATACATGCTCTGACCTCGTGCAATCCTTGAAGAAAATCCCGAGAATAACTTATGGGGATATATGATGCTCTGTTTCTTCCAATCGGTGATACAACCATATTTTGACGAATCTAAGAGACTTACCAGTCCTGTTTGTGGTTAATAGGCCCAAACCAGGCTAAAACTTCGATTGAATCTCTCCATTAACTTTCTAAACCAAATCAAGAATATCCGTAGTTTTCATAATATTTTCCCGTGAACACGCAGCTCTGTTTCCTTCTCACCGATTATATGGTCCAACTGGAATGAATCCAACACTACTACCATCTCTATTTAGCTTAAATAGACAAACCCAAAGAGTTTTGGCCCTTGAATCTCCCTAGAGCATGATCAAAACTCAAACCCTAAATCTGGTCATGTGCTGCAACATTTTCCCGCCAACAGAAAATTCAAATGAAGAAGAAAGGGTTGCCCCTTATCAGTCTGTGGAGTGTAAATAGCATGTGTCCAACTGAGGTGCCCCTTATCTAAAGCAGGGGTCCGTTTAGCAAATGTCCTCCGGGATGCCTTTAACAACTTTTCGAGCTAATTTTTCCAAAAATGTTTATTGCCCAAAAACACCTACAAACAAGTTTATTAGTGATAAAATGAGTCCCAGCTAATGTATTTATGGGTGAAAATGCGTCACACTTGCGTTCTCATCACTGCTCAAATCTATAGCAATGGAGATCTCTTGTTTCATATTTTACATCTTGGAAGACAATTAAACTGTATTCAGAAACAATTAGCCTTTTCCGCTCGAAATGATCCAGAAACTCTTAAAGGAATCTTAGAGATTAATGATGAGTTCTTAAAAGGCGAAAAAGACCAAGACTCTGAACAAGAATCTGTTGAGCAATTGACAAATGAGGAATAATATATCTTGATTCCCAAAAAAAATAGACAACAATTTTTTATTTATCTCGATTATTGTATAAGGTCTATTTTTTAATATAAATATCAATTATTTATGAATACAATTATTCTTTTGTAATTTTTCTTGTGATAGTTTCCGATCACATAGCATGTGCTTGAATGTCTATATTATTGCTATGTGTTTTCGGTTTATGTGATGTCTGATTTCGGTTTTCATAACCTTAATATTCGATCTCATATGATGTGAACCCTTATGGTTTGAGTGACTTTTTGATTTAGCGGGATTAAGTTGTAGCCCATGTTGGTAGGCTTTATCACAGGATAATAAGGTGTTCTGATTGAAACTCATATGTAAAAAGTCACAATGTGTTGAATCAATTTGTGTTTATATGAGTTGTGTTTAGCATAAACATATGTGTTTCGGGTTTTCAACTTTTGTTATTGGCACGCATTAGTCAAAACCGTTTCAACCTTTCTCTGGTAAAGGTTGCTTTTGTTGTTGTTCTTTTGTTCTTGCGAGATGATGACAACATACTTGGGGAGAGCTCTAACTTGAACTTGCGCTTAATGATATATCTTTCTGGGGAGAAGAGGATGAAGAATCTGAGGTAACAAATTTGTTAGTTAATTGTTTTCCTGTTTAAAAAAAGCCTGCTTATATTGGATATATTTTGCTTTTGCTTAACAAAATTTCGGTACAATTGATATATATTCCATTACGTGTGTATGGATGTGTGTGTGAGTATGATTCAATTGTTTCTGGTTAAGAAAAATTGTGTCAATTTATTTGGCTTATTGTTTGGTATCTTCTTTATTGTTTGATATCAAGTGTTTTTGCTTAACGAAATTTCGGTGCAATTGCGGTGCTATAATGTTTATGTTTGTTTCAATTGCTTCCGGTTAAGAAAATAATTGTGCAAGTTAATTTATTTTGGTTTGTATGTATTGTTTATGGCTTAACGAAATACGGGATCATTTGTTTAGTCAAATTTGATTCCAGATAAGAGAAACTAAGTTAATTCTGATGTTAGTTAGACTTATCAAATTGAAAGATTCGGTTATTCAAATCTAATCGAATACCTTGAAAAGAAATACCAGTTAATTAACCTAGTACTTGTCTTGTCTAAAGAGAAAGGTCTAAGTTATTGTCTGAATAATTAGAACCTGATGAGAGAAATAAAGTTAATTCTGATCTTTATTTTGGTTTTATCAAAATAAGCAATTATATGTTTACAATCGGTTTAACAATGGAACTAAGTCTCTTAGTCAATTTGTTATACTATTAGGGAAAATTGCTTCGGGAAATTGTTTCCTTGATAACATATTAAAACTAAATTACTTGTAGTTTCGGTTTTAATATTGGTTATCTAAAGTGGTATGTGAAACCTTCGTGTTTAACTCTTATAGGTTGTACAAGTCTTTTCGATTTGTAAGATCCTTTCGGTTTGACCTTTATTTGTTCGAACCTTTGTCATTTTGTGACAGAAAGTGGGAGAAATATATAGAGTAAACAAGTGATTTGCAATCACTAAGGAAAGGACAATTGTGCTTAAACGTTATATCTAATGAAAGAGTAAAGCATTGACTAAGGGGGAGAAACATATCATGTTGTTGTGTAGTTATCTTGACTACAAAATGGGAATAACAAAGATGTTTGGATTGAATATCTACCTATCTTACCTTTAGGGGGAGTATAAGCTTTGTTATTCAGATGTCAACAACGGCATTTATTAATTGAATATATGCAGGTTATTGTGTTGTTGAAACTTGGACTCAAACGTATGTATAATGAATTCTTGTAATTTGTTTATCCATATGTATTAAGAGTTTTGTCACTAAAATTGACAAAGAGGGAGATTGTTAGAGCATAGCTCGGTTGAACCCACCAAGCGTTGGTATGTTAAGTTTGGTTGTCATATTTTAGTGAATCAAAACTCATCTAAGAGTCGCTTGATTGTGTTCTAGAGACAACTTCGTATAGGTTAGACTAGAAAGTCTAGGAATATGACACATACAAGTATTACTCGAAGACCTGAAGAACGTGAAGAAGTAACGAGCTACAACGACGACATCATCCTTCCTCTTGAGGTCAGTAATACTGACTTGAACTATTTCATTCCTAACGTATCTTTCAAGTCGTGCTATATTGAAAACATAACTGCGAAGCTGTGAATGAATATATTACTCTAGTAGTGAGACATGATCATATGATCATAGTATTAAGGAATTAGAGTACGAAGTATAACGCTTATCTTTTGAACTTCGTAGATATGACATCGACATAATCTTATGAATACTATTGTGATTATGTGTATGGGTAAAGGTGAAGATTTCATCCTAGGAAACAATGTTTACATTTGTTTAATATAAGTACATTCATGAATTTGTTTTATGAATCGAAAGGGAAATCACTAGGCTTATTGGTATTGTTATTCATTGCATATCTTTTGATTACCAATATGTGTGAGTTAGTAGAATCGATCATAAATTGTTATGCATCTTGGTATAACTAATCACAATGCCCGACTTATGATTTGGTATGACTAGTTTTGATTAATTAGTGTAACCGATCCTAAGTAATCACCTGAGATGGTATGATTGATTTTTGTAATTAGTGTGACCGATCCTAGTAATTGGTGTGACCGATCACAAAAGAGTTGTGTAATCGATCCTTGTAATTGGTGTAACCGGTCCTAGTAATTGGTGTAACCGATCCTGGTAATTGGTGTAACCGATCCTAGTGACTTGTGTAACCGATCACAAGCAATACCATGAGTATATGGTAACCGGTCCTGGTAATTGACGTAACCGATCCTGGTAACTTGTGTGTCCGATCACAAGTAATCCATATTAAGGTATAACCGATCCTAGTGATTGGTAAAACAGATTGAACCAATGATTGTGATTTGATATTTGATCAATCACATAGTTGTCTTGGAATACAGATGAACCAATTTTAAACTTGTTTGGAAGTATGGTATAATCGATTCCAAGATTGTAAATATGAAAGACAATTTACAAAGAAAAGATGTCAACATACTTTGAACACGAACATTAACTCTTATCTTTTATTTTTCAAAGTTATTCCTTAATTACTCAAGGAGATCCCAGTTCGAAATAAATTAAGAATCTTTTAGTTAAGGTTGTTAGTTTTATATGCTTTAATTACCAACAATTAAATGCATATCTCAAGATAATAAAAAATTAGTAATGTGCATTTACTAATTGGAGATTTTCAATTGAGAGATTTTGGAAAATATTGGACAAAGCATTTCCAGGAATTATGAAAACCGATTTTGGCATTTATTGCATATCTTGAGAATACTTTCGGTTTTGGAAATTCCTTGGTGTCCAAACATCCTTGGTCTACAAATACCTAAGTTTTCATTTCTAGCAAACTATCCTAAAAGCCAAGCAAACTTCATCTTTTTGTTGTTTCTGGTGGATCCGTCTATCCGGAGAGGAAAGTACCCTAATTAGGCGAAATCTCTTACGACCGCTCGTTTAAAGACTTATGTGGGATCAAGAAGCTCTACGAGTACCATTGGTAGGAAAATACATAATTGGAGTTTATTAGTTTTCGATTGATTTGATTGACAAACGGTTGTTGAACTTTGATTGCACCTAGTTTGTTTATTCTTGAGAATCTTCTCTTCTGATATACGATTCACTCAAACTAGATCGAAGTGTCGACGGGATCTTTAGAACTGTTTTTAGATCTAAAGACATCTTGTGATAATCTATTGTTAACAGACTTCGTTCTGTGCGTGATTGATCACAATAGATTCAAGTGGTGTTGTGCAGGTTAAATTGAAGATTAAAGAAGGTTTGAAGACGAAGAAGATTTCTTATTGGTTTCTCATATCTTTGTGTAGCACAAACCTTGATCGGATGGGATCCAACTAGAATCAGATTTATTCGATTGATTAGTTGCGTGAGATCGGTAACACCTAATAGTTCTTTTGAGTTCTATTTTAATTGTTACAAATCCGAATCTTATTACTTAGGTAATAGAGATTGGATTGATCTAACCAGGCAAAGGAGTTTATTAGCTTAAACGGAAGAGCCTTTGCATATGACTTGAGATATCTTTATCTGGAAAGAATCAATAGAGTTGTTACCAAACAGATTTATTGTTCTTTTACTGTTTGGAATACGATCCAAAGGAATTTTTCCAGTGCGTGCACTTATTGAATGTCGGAAGCGTAGGGATACTGAAGAAACTAAGTGAACTAGGTTTAGTTGCTTGGTCTCAACTATACGAAGTTTGATTTAGATTTTGTATAACGGCTTAATTCTGAGAGTATTCAATTCTTGACTTGGTCCCGGGGTTTTTCTACATTTGCGGTTTCCTCATTAACAAAATCTTGTTGTGTCTTTTACTTTTCTATTTCCGCAATTATAATTGTTTATTATAATTAGAAGTAAAATACACAAACGTTAACTCCGCTTTACTTGATAGTAATCCTATAGAGTTTGGTTAAGTCCGAATCTATTATTAAGTAATCACACTTTGATTGTTGTATTGTCTTGATCTCGTATCCATAGACGATCACACAAAGTGTGAATACCGATTTGTCGTATTGTCTCCACTTTTTCCATAGACAATCTCTTTCGGTAAGAGGACTTATAGGTGGATAATTTAAAGATTGTGGTGTATTTGGGTACCCTCGTCTTTTCACTGGAGATGTGACGATTTATCCCAGCGAGCTCATTGTTTTCCGGTTGAGAAAGTTTCATAGCATCTGTTTTCTTGTAATTCTCTATTAGAGGGACGGTGGTCATCAGAGTTATTTAAAAAATCTAGGAATTTGGACCAGGCGTTATTGATCTAAGCTCTCACATATGTATGTGAGCATTACTATTAATGCTATTGTTACTCGTTATTTTTAATTTTGTTATTGAAGATTCGTCATTTGGTCTTTTATGAAAATCGTTCGTATTCAGTCCTATTATATTTCGGTTACGATGCCTTGTAAGTACATGTTCCGATACCTACTTATTAAAAAGAAAAACTTAATAAAAGCAAAAAATAAAACATCTCACGGCTTTCACATAAGGATACTAGTAAAGAAAATTAACAATGGTGTTAATATAAAAAAAAAAAGAGAGGAAGAAACTGGATGATGTTTACCGGTATATAATGCCAAGTGAGATTAAATATTTAATCTCGTTCTTAAGCCAAATAAATATCCGCGGAGCACACCGGGATCCATGCTAATCGTCTCTTATTAATAATTCATTTTACTTATGTTAATTGTTGATACATGAAATAATTACCCTTTAACGGGGCTAGGGAGTTCCCAAAGAGAGGGTAAGCTCATTAGGTAAAATGGGGACTTGGGGACTAAGGTCCACATCCAATAGGGTATGTCCATGAGATAGGAAGGATAAGAAAGGAAATAATAATAAACTAGGGGTTATATTAGGAGGAATGGCAACAATGGTAAATAAGAGGGTTTCAGTGACATATGGCATGATGTCATATAAAGAAGGAACTTTGGGAAAAAACTATAAAAGAAGGAATGTGGTACAATGGAAAACAGATTCTCTCTCTTACTATTTTAGGAAAAGGTGTAGTCATTGTTGTGAATTGGAAGTGTAGACCCAATATATCATCTTTATTAGAGCATTGCTTGGTTGAACTCACAAGTGTTGTTATATCAAGCTTGCTGCCAAATTTAGTTGATCAAAACTATATCTTGATTTCTTTTCTACATTTAGTCAAGTCTCGGATTAGGATAGAAGTGTGTAGATGAGTAGCAGACATCACTGCTTTTTAACCGTTTGAAGGCGACGATCAACCAAAGCTTTTGGAGAACTTCATCAACAAAAGGTAAGTGAAAACTGAACCACCTATCACTCAAGTTTACCTTTCTATCTATGAGACTATGTCGCATGAATAAAATGGACTTTACATACACAACAAAAATTTCGAGTCAAGTTTATCTTGATTAATTATTCTCGAAATATGTTGACTAAGCTTAAGAACATTTGTTCAAAACTTTATGAATTTGGTTAAGAATAATTTATTGTTTATGACCTAAATTATGATTCAAGTTAATCATTTGAAAATAGTCTGGAACAGTGATATGTGTCATTGATGTTATTCGGGAATGTTTCAAATTGATTATTAGAGAGATATAGAACTACTGTAAATCTGGATACAGGACAGTACACGTCCCAGCTTACATACTGGCGAAAACTGTATAGTTCCGAAGTCGCAGTACAAGTACCCAATACACGTACCGGCGTATCTATAGTTCGACAACGACTTTTGGTACACATACCAAGTATGCAAACCCAAAAAGTTCTGTGAACTCGTGAAATCAGGTTGGTACACATACCTAGTATGCATACCGAAAAAGTTCTGTGAACTTTTGAACTTATTTTTATCTTAAGGATATACAAACCCGGTGCACGTACCATGACAAAATAACTCACAAACTGGAAGTAGTTACACATACTTACCCTGTCGAATATATTCAGATGCATCAGAATTATTTCTATTAGATAATCGACATTTGAACAACTCTCTAAAAAAACACATCTATACATATTTGATCACATTATAACCTATGGTTGTGACTCAAGATTAAAGTCTTAAAGTGTTATATGAAAATGGTTAAGCTTATAGTTTGTTTGGCTAGTTTCGTCTAACCTTTGATGAACAAGCCATTGTACACGGTTCAGTTATGACAGAGTGTATATTTTGTTGTGTTAATCTCAAATCAAAGATTATCTAACGATGGATATTGATTGCTTGATTCCAAATCTACTTTAGCTTAAATCTAAAGCAACCTTTGTTTTGAAAGTCTATATAAGGAGAACCTCAAGCAACTGAGATCTTTGAATCACCGACACTTTTCTTGTGTGTCCTAGTTGTAAACTAGAGTCATCCTCTCCTTTAAACCTTTTTAGGTTTAGCGACTAAAAAAACTCCGCTTAGGGATTCGTGAAGCCAGGTATGACTATCTTTATCTTGATAGTTCGTGTATCCCGATCTTGCTACTGATTATTGAGTCTCACTCCGATTAGGCAAGATAAATATAAATCGCAAAGTTTCTTCGTCTCAGATTTTGTGATTCACAAGTATATTTCTCTATAAAGATTCTTTATTGCAATCGAAGTAGGTTTTACTTGTGAGGTGAATAATATTTTAGGCTACTCTTCGGGAGTCGTAAGTATCGGATTTTGAGGTTTGCTAGACTTTGTATATTGAAAACGATTTCTTATCTCACCTTGATCTTTGATCAGAACGAAAATCACATATAGGCTTATATGTGGGAGGCAGATTGGTTTAAAGTCTTCAATTGAGTTGAAGCAACTCTCAGGTTGTAAAGGACGTCAGCTAAGGGAATCAATTGCACTAAGTCTTGCGAGATTCAAGAGGCGTAAAGAGCGCGACTGTAACTGAATTACTGTGACGGTAGATTCGGTCTCAACTACATTCCAGTTTGAAGTTTTGATAGTAGGCTAGAGTCTATAGCGGGTTGATACAGTTTGGTGTTCAAATCTGGACAAGGTCTCGGGGTTTTCTGCATTTGCAGTTTCCTCTTTAACAAAATTTCCGGTGTCTGTGTTATTTGTTTATCCGCATTATATTATTTATCTTTATAATTGAAATATCACAAGTTGTATGTAAATCAATCAAAGTAGATACGTCCATCGTAATTGTTGGATACGACTTGATTGATCTTGGATATTGATCTTTGGAATCGTCCAAGTACTCTCACGTATAATCAGGTTCACGTACTTGTCTCCGTTTACATATTGATTGTGAGACAAAGAGATATAAACTCTTCATATAATTCTTGATTGAGATTCATTAAATTGTAACTCTCAGAATTGTATTTGAGTTTAGTCCATACAAATTGTCTAAGAAAAAGTTGGTGGTGTATTTTGGTACCCCCACATGTTCAATCTTTATCTTTAAAATCAAGCACTAATGATAACATGTTTTGCTTGGCTAGAACTTCAGTATAGCCAAATCCAACTATTATAGGGCATCGCTTGGCTTTAATGTGCCAATTTCGCTTCGCTTGGCAAAAGAGTGAAACAGATCTGTTCTTATTTTAGAAACTGAATTTTCGTGTGAAAACTCTTTACGAAACTCAGTTACCTTTTTTGGGTCAATACAGAAACTGTGGAATTCTCAACTGATATCCGTTTCTAGTTTTCACTCTTTTACTTTAGTATTTTTCTTTTTTAACTATTTGTATTTACCAAGACATTTTTTCTCTATTTTTCTTTCTCTTAAATAGTTTTCTACCTGTCATAAATATTTATCTAAATCTAACGAAATAAAATTTGGAAAAAAAGAAAACAAAAACTGAATTTACTATGACACCGAGTTACCGTCTCTGTTAGCTAAATGTGACCTCTCCCATAATGAGATGGGCCTTCGTTCTCATTTTGCTTGGCTACGTTAAGCTAAAGCTAAGCAAAATCTCCCCTCCTTTAAAATGCTAAGTTATATGAGTTCACACGTCGCATGGTGAGTGTGACACCCCCTTAAATTAAATTAGATAAAAACTTTGGGCATTAGTAGACATGGAGAGGACACTTGGCGGGACTCTATTGGTCGAGACATTAAAACATGAATTACACTTTGTTTACACCTTGTATTTAACTGGCCGTTTGTAACACCGTTAGCCAAAACGTGGGTATACAATACTTATGTGTGAATTTACACCTAACAAATTACTTACACTTGGGTTACACCAAATACTTCACTGGACGTTACTCACGTCCGTTAGGTATACAGTACATCCGTAAAGAACCTAACGCTTTCCTCCTGCCATACTTTTCTTCTTGTTGTGCAACAAATCCCTACCATACTTTTGTTCTCCGAAAAAACCCAAGGGCTGATTGAGATCGAGATGGAATTGAGTGTTACCACTGCTCAACAGATGGAGATTGGAAGGGGATCTGAGATTGATGTTGAGAGATGAAATAGAACGCAGAGAGATGATGAGAAATAAGAGAAAACCATGGGAAATTGAGATGATAATGGAGATTGATGATGGGTATTGTTTCTGCTACCTTGATTTGGTGTTGTCACTGCAGGGAAAGAACAGTTAGGGTTAGGCAATGAAATTCAATTAGGAAGAATGGGTTGATGTTTGATTCAGGTTTAAATCGAATTTGGGTTCGATCTGTACTGTATTGAGCAGAGAAGAAAGGATTTGATGTTGCTGCTTCTGGTGTCGGTGATCGAATCGAGACATGGAATTGATCAGGGAAGGAAGAGATGGATGGAGGCAGAGATTTACTGCTCAGAATGGGTTTGATGCAGTGGTGAACTGATGCTGAAATAAGAACAGACAAGGAAGATGGGTTGAGTCTGTTAAAGAATTGAAGAAAGTGTATGTGTATGAGGTTGAATCGATGGGATCTGTTGAAGATAAGAAACCCGCTGCTGCTGAGAAGAAATTGGTTGCGAGTGAAATTACTTGATTATGGTTTGAATTAGATGTATGTTAGGATTTTAATCAGAAGATGGTATTCACAGGGGAGATAAATTGATGGAAAGTCAAATTGAAGATGGGTTCTGTCAATTGAAGTTTCAACCCTGCCGTAAAATGTATGTTGTTGAATGGACTCGACAGTGAAGCTGGTATTTAGGAGGTGTTAGTTTCAATGCTTTCGAAATGCAAAACAATTTCATTAGTAATCCACAAGTAAGCTACTAAGATCTATTATCAGTTTAGAGGCATAACTAAGATCTATTTCATTTGAATTCGCATGATAGATTAAGTAGTCAAATAGATGGGTGCAAAAAAAATAAAATAAACTTTGTACAATAGCACTGGATAACATAGGGTGAGACTGTTTAGTATCATGGACCCTTCATCAATTGCCATAAATTAGTGAGGCTGTTTTGTGCTTTGTGTGCCCACTTGTGACACCATGGGTTCTTAACACTTTTTGATATTAGTAAAGTATATGCATAATTTTTATTTTTGTGTAGGTTTGTTACATCAAAGATAGCTTGCTGTGCTCAAGAGCCGTCTAATGGAATAAGGCTTTGCACAGTTGCAACAAACTATTGCTTTGACTGAGATGTAAGTGCGTTAAGTTACAGTATTGTGATTTTATGTGGAAGCTCTTCAGCTTTTTTGGTATAGTAGAGTTAACTGAACTGTTTGCTACTTTCGACCAGTATTTGGACTGAATTAAGTGAGAGTATGCGACTACAGATTTAGTTAGTATTGAAAAAAAAATCATACCAAACTAGATAATCTCAATCATCTTAATCTTCGTGAGAGTATGGAACTACAGTTTTAAAATGGAACACCGAGATTAAGCCTCTTGCTAACGTATCTAACTGGTCAGTTATGTGACTACCAAGGATACCTTTTTTATTTATTTTTTTGCACTTTAAGGGTATATTAGCTTGAGACTAATTTTTTTGTGACCCTGTTATAATCAGATGATGTTGGTGTTTATAATCAGATGATGTTGGTGTTGTGTAAATTTTTTGTATGCTTTGAACACAAGCTCCCTAGGCACAAGGGATCCACGAGCTTACTTTGCAGTTATGTGGGTTATAATTATCCCGGTACTATATGATCTTTAACGGGCCTCTCTTTGTTGGTGCAGTGGTTGTAGTGTGTACATCACCCTGTGTGGGGATAAATCAATCAATGAGCTCAGTCGTCACATACACCATTCTGGAATTGAGCAACCACCTGTCGTGGCCGTTCTTACTGGACTATGTTAAAAAGGACCAAGGTATAACCTATAATTGTCTCATATTCAATTACCGTGTATCTGTTTTTAGATCATGTTATGAACACCGAACTCTGTGGGAAGGATGCTCCATCGGTACCCCACCAATACGACCAAAATATATTTTAAACATGACACTCCTGAAGTAACTGATATAAGAGATGGATGAGTGCTTATTTGTTGGGAGTCTCAAAATTACACAGTCTCGCTATTTTAGGAACCTCATCATTGGTCCCCGAAATTGGGTTCCAGTTTGTTTGTGTAAGTAGTTTGAAATTTGCGTCTTTTCTTTCTTTTTGTTTGCAGTGATGTTCATGAGATAGAGCAGGAATTGATGATGCCGGATATGTGAACTCGATCTCAAGTGGGTTTTGAAAGAAGCAGCTTGAAGAAGATGGTGAGTTTATGGTTGTTTGTCAGCAAAAGAGAGCAAAGTATTGAAGCCCTGTTACATAATGGAATTGATTGAATTAGGTGAATGTTTAGGAATTGCAGGCAAGTGAAGAATAGAAAGGCCGGAAGTGGCTGAAAATTCATCAGATTACAGCCGATATTCTGATGGCATTCTGGTCAGACGAGTAGACTCAGCGACTCGGATACCTTCAACTCAGACCAGTCACCCGTGTTAGACCTCTGACTCAATAGCTGACTTGACCCCTTTGACCGTTCGTCTGCCGTTATCTTGGCTGCTGACTATAACGGACCGTGACGGAATATTCTGTCAGATGAGTAGAATCTCAGGTGTCCGAAGTGGCTTTTTCGGCAAGATTCCGGTGATCCTATAGATTTTTCCGGCAACCTGAAAATACAGAATTTTGTGTAAGTTTTTCTCATGGGTTTGAAGACATAGATTTGGAAATTGGATGAAAATTTGGAAGCTTTAGAGATTTGGATTTGGAATTAGACTCAATTTTGAAATGTGGACTTATTATGGAATGAGGATTTTATTCCTTGGAGGATTGGGGAGTGTTGAGGGGTGAATATGATTTTGGTTCTACAAGTCCTAGCCACAACACACCCAATTCCCTAGAGGAGAGAGAGAAAAGGGACCCCCCTCTATTGTACTATATGCCTCTTTATATAGACTTTTCAAAAGCCCCTCTTTTTATGATATCATGTCACATGTCCTAAACCTCCTTAATTACTATTAATGTCATTCATTCTCTAATACAACCTCTTTCTTTCCTATTAATTCCTCCTTTGTCCTTTCCATCTTATGGATACTTTCTTAGTGGACTTGGGCTTTAGTTCCCAAGTCCTCATGTTTCATGTTGAGTTTGCCTCCCTTTTGGGGGCACACTAGCCCGGCTAAGGGGTAATATTTTTCATGTATCAACATTAGTCCCCTAACTATTGGGTTAATTGGTAAATAACCCGATAGTCATATTATATTCCATTCTGGCGCCCCTTGTACTGTCTTCTCGAGCCGAGTCCCCAGTCCGCAAGTTTGAGGAATTTATGAAATGAGATAGTTTTTTGCAAGAAATTTTCATCATGCACGCGGTTGTTTGAATAGGCATTTTCCAAGAATTTTGCATGAAATGACTGAAGATTTCCTTAGACCTTTGGATTGTATTACCAGCACAATTTGAGGATCTCAGTGTGAGTGCGATGAAGACATGGCGTAGACTTTACTTAGCACCACTCTATTCTTTTCTCTAACTGTTCCGCGTGGTTGGGGATGTCTTTATCTTGTATCACTGTCTTACCTTCAAGATGAACTGGCGCGCCCGTTGGTGTTGAGAGAGGAAGTGAGTAGTATGCTATGGACTCAGACGATGAACATGAAGACACTCTTTCATTCACGCTTGGGACACAAGCTGAATACGATTATGCAGGATATCCACAAGTTGGTAGCGCGTATCATGCCTCGATGAGGGGGATGGGGCGTGTGGTTAAGCGCGCCTACCCCTTTTTTGGTGGAGGATGGGCTAGGGCGTGCCTGTTCCCACTTTGGTTTTGTTTTTTTTGTAGAGGATGGGCTAGGGTGCGCCTATTCACACCTTGTTTTTTTTGTAGAGGATGGGCTAGGGTGTGCCTATTCCCACTTTTTTTTTTTGTAGAGGATATATGGGCTAGGGCGTGCCTATTCCCACCTTGTTTTTTTTTTTTGTAGAGGATGGGCTAGGGCGTGCCTATTCCCACCTTGTTTTTTTTGTAGAGGATGGGCTAGGGTGCGCCTATTCCCACCTTGTTTTTCCACCTTGTTTTTTTTTTTTGGTAGAGGATGGGCTAAGGCGTGCCTATTCCCACCTTGTTTTTTGTAGAGGATGGGCTAGGGTGTGCCTATTCCCACCTTGTTTTTTTGTAGAGGATGAGATAGGGCGTGTGGTCAAACGCGCCTACTCCCCTCTTCTTTTTGGTGGAGGATGGGCTAGGGTGTGCCTATTCTCCTCTCTTCTTTTTGTAGAGGATGGGCTAGGGTGTGCCTGTTCTCCTCTTCTTTTTTGTAGAGGATGGGGCTAGGGCGTGTGGTCAAACGTGCCTACTCCCTTCCCCCATCTTTTTTGCAGAGGTGAAGGTGCTTTTGGTATTCCCGTAGCCTTTTGTATATTCGTCAGCCGACCGGGCGCCTTTGGCGTTCCCGTAGCCTTTTGTAAATTTGTCAACCAACCGGGCGCCTTTGGCATTCTCGTAGCCTTTTGTATATTCGTCAGCCGACCGGGCGCCTTTGGCATTCCCGTAGCCTTTTGTAAATTTGTCAGCCGATCGGGCGCCTTTGGCATTCCCGTAGCCTTTTGTAAAAAAATTAGCCGACCGGGCGCCTATGGCATTTCCGTAGCCTTTTGTAAATTTGTCAGCCGACCGGGCGCCTTTGGCATTCCCATAGCCTTTTGTAAATTTGTCAGCCGACCGGGTACCTTTGGCATTCCCGTAGCCTTTTGTAAATTTGTAATTGTTCAAGCGGCCTCTATGGACCCTTGCTAGCATGGTGCCTGGAGCACTTTACTATATATTTTTTTTTTTGTATAGCTAATCATGAGATTCAAGACAAGATGATATGCTTTGTTAAATTAATAAAGTGACCAAACCTACACATGTGACTAGATAACATGCATATTTCATGAAATGCAGATATAAACATTTATGTACACTTCATAACGAGATGATATTGATGCTTTGTGAAGCTACAAAAGCGACAACCTACACATGTGACTAGGTTACTCATGGAGCGCAAGTGAACTTTAATTTAGACAATTCGTAATTTTAACAAGCGAGATAGGCGTTTGAGTGGAAATTTTCCAAACTGGTTTTCATGTGAAGGATTAGAGAACCAAGTAACTGAGTAAGTCTGTGGGTACATGAGATGTATAAACACACCCAGCGCTTTCTATGTGGTACATGCTTTAATCAAGAACATCGGGTATATTGTGATGACAAGTGCGCCGATTACAGCATTCAAAATTTCTAATAGCCGCTGTACATGCAAACACCTGGTATTAGTAGTAACGAGCCGTATGCCTGTTTATAAGTTGATATCATATACATGTGACTAAGACTAGGCGGCTAGCACCTCTTTTTTTTTTTCTGCTCCATGCTTTATTATTTTAAAATAAATGCAAGATGTATTTCATATGGAACATTCAACTGTATGGAGTCATGGCAATGAAAAATAAATGTGTTGGTTACTATAAAAAAAATTAAAAAATTATTTAAAAAAAATTAAAAAAAAAACAAGCGCGTGGTGTAATATATATGTCATGGAGTTGTTCTGTGATATATCGAAAATAAAAATAGATGAGGTCAAGGTTAGGGATACCAAAATGTGGTGCTTTAGAGTGAGAGCAGGTGCACGGTCTTGTACGCGGCGCTCTCATTTTACCCCTCTTTTTTTTTTTTCTGACTTGTACACGGCATTTTCGGACTGAACTGGTGATAGATCGTAAGCTTTAATTAGCAGGTGCGCTCGCGCCACATACAACTGGTCGGATTTAAAACCCATCATCCCTTGGATACTATCTCGTAAGAGAGCGCGCCACATACGTCGTGGATCATCGGCAACTAAAAGGAACTTTATTGAAGGAGCGATGTTGATGAAAAACGGCCAGGAGAAACTGCCCTTTGAAGACGTTACAGCCATCTTCGTTTAATCATCCGTAATAACTATGCACTAGCAATTCTTTTGTATCGGGCACTGCATCAGTGTCGGTCATCGGGGTTGCCCCTCTCTTTTTTTCACAATCCTTAGTCTGTGGCTTCTTCCTTGATTTGGCCGTTGCAATCGGGCTGGTGCTCGTATTACGGTTTCCTTCATAATCAACACAATAGCTAGAGGCGAGTTTTTTTTTTTTAAGAAAAAGAGGAAATCCTCAATATATTGATAGGGAAGTATCATTGTTTCCATAATTGGAACTACGATACATCATTACATTTTCATTCCAGTCCAGAATGCTTAGATAAGTTAGAATCGCCCAAAAACTGAGGCCAAGCACATTGATCTGTCTCTTTCCAAGTCAGTAATTTTCTTTATTTAATAAGGATGTATTTTTCATTCCTGAATCTTTGAGACAAAAGGAAGGTCAACCCAGTTATGTTTGATCTTATATTTGTTACAAAACTTAGCTAGTTTTGCAGCCTAAATTACATTTTCTATCCTCACCAGACTGAAATCCGTGACTATGAAATTTATGTCAAATTTTTCCTTGTTTCTAAAGTCTTCACTGATCTTGTATCTCTATTGGCGAGCTTTTGCATACATTCCTATCAACAACAGTAAAGTTGGTTCCGAAATTAACCGATCTTTTTTTTTTTTTTTCGTTAAGCCCCTCCATCGATCTTTACTTCTGACGACTAGAATCCACTTTCTTTTACGCGTTACAAATCCCACAAATCTCGCCGATTGATTAAGAATGAAACAGGGGAGGGAGTTAAATAAAGAAGAACCCAAACTTCTGATCAATCAGGTCGAAAAATAAAGATAAAAGTGAAAAAATGGATCTAACAATTTTGTTAATTTTTTTTTTTTTTCCAGAAGCTTCCTTACCAAAATCATCAAAATGACCAGGCTGTTGCAAGTAATTCCACTCTATTTAGAGAAGTGCCAAAATGGTTTTTATAAACCCAAAAGGAGAGACTAACTTATCTTTTTGTTTGCTTCTTGTTACTTGGTTTGATCGGAGAGTAGGAGAAGAAGCGCTTGTATGCATTGGCAGTAATAATCATCGACGCGTAGGTGATATTGGGAGAAAAGCTAGACATTCCTTTATAGAGTAACGGAGAGAGAGAGAACCAATTGTCTATGGGTGAGTTTCTAGGCAGAGCCGCGGAAGAGAGAAAGTTGGGCTTCGAGCTCATGTGGGCGTGTGAGTGGGATGCAATGATGAGAAAGGAGAAAGGCGCTGTAAGAGAAGGAGGGCGCGGGGTGTTGCGTGAATTTGGCGGCTCGGCTAGAGACGAGCCTTTGGGTGTGGTCACCAAATATTGAGGGGTGAATATATTTTGGTTCTACAAGTCCTAGCCATAACACACCCAATTCCCAGAGGAGAGAGAGAAAAGGGACCTCCCTCTATTATATTATATGCCTCTTTATATAGACTTTTCAAAAGCCCATCTTTTTATGATATCATGCCACATGTCATAAACCTACTTAATTACCACTAATGTCATTCATTCTCTAATACAACCTCTTTCTTTCCTATTAATTCCTCCCTTGTCCTTTCCATCTTATGAATACTTTCTTAGTGGACTTGGGCTTTAGTTCCCAAGTCCCCATGTTTCATGTTGAGTTTGCCTCCCTTTTGGGGGCACACTAGCCCGGCTAAGGGGTAATATTTTTCAACAGGGAGCAATTGAAGCCTATAAATAGAGAGGTTCTCTACAACACACCAAAATCAGAAAAACATCATGACGGGCAAAGCGAAGCCGCGCGGCACCAAATCAAAAACGCATGGGGATGGGACGAGGCGAGACGAAGCCAAGCCACATCAAATCAGAAATCCTAAGCATGCATCGGGACGGGGCGACGCGAAGCCGAGCCGCACCAAATCAAAAATCAGCGACGGAGCGAGGCGAAGCCGAGCCACACCAAATCAAAAATCCTAAGCATACATCGGGACCAGGCAAGGCGAAACCGAGCCACACCAAACCAAAAATTCGCCGAGCCACACCAAACCAAAAATGCATCGCGAACGGTGGTCTGCGACACCAAACCAAAAATATGGTTAAAAGATTAAAAAAAATGGTGGATAGTTTTCAAGTCCGCCTAGTGCGTAGCACAGGCACAAAATCTAGTGGGCAGTAATTAGCATTGGTAAAGGGAAGAACCGGCTAGTATAAGTAAAATAAACTACACCTGTCACAATCATTCACGGTCGACGGGAATTGATCAAGTTTTCCCATCACTATCCAGCATTTATGCATAATACTGTACTGAAACTTGGCCTAGATTTATGCGGCCAAAGAAATTAATAACCCAGCTAAAAAGTCGTATCATATAGCGACATACCATGTGCTTACTAGAAGAACAACCCAAATGCTGCATCAACCATCGCTTCCAAGTTGGATAGGCTTTGTCGGCTAAAGTCGTAGACTTTAGAGTCGAGCTATTTTAAGTTTGATTTGCTCTAAAAATAACCAGAATGTACACGTACAACTAGTTGTATTAGAGTATGTATAGCTTATACGTACACCAACACTCCATATTGTACATCCTCCATTTTCTTTCTTCGGTCAGCTTCGTGCTAATATTGTTCCATGCTTGATTGTTGCCAGTTTAGGATGAAGCCGTGTGAACCAAGGGTGCGCAGCATTTATGTGAATTTCTAAGGGCAAACTATGACGTTCCTACCAAACAACTCACTGTTTCTAGAAGAGACCTTCTAGAAGAGATTTTTGGGTCCATTTAGGAAAAGTGACAAAGCTGAAAATGGGAATAACTGATTCAGAGTACGACCGGAGTAGCTGGGTATTGATATAGTTGGTTTAATTGGCGATTCAGGATTTTCCACGTCGTCGTTTCTCGTCCTTGGCATTGCATTGCATGATTAATCACATTTTGGATTGATAGACATTTTCACATTTTTATCCCTGGGATAGAAAATGCATATGTCATTTTTATCATGTGGGTTTGTGGGTCCACTTTTCGTAGAATCATGTATTTACTACTACTAAGCAGTAACTAACTACGTTAGGTCAAAGGTACAGTGTTGTTTAATAATCCGTAGCATTGACATCAACATAAGGTTGAAGGGAGTACTCAATGGTCGCCGAGTACAATGAAATAAATTGAGCATCCGAAATAAGGCAACAAACGCGTATTTCATTGTAACGGCATAACACATGTTTGTCTATATCATACAACCTCGAATTTGTGAGATAATGTTCGCACACTGTTTAAAATTTTGGTATTTTGGTATTTGCGAAGTTTATAACTCCAGCGAAATCCTAATTATGTAACCCATTTCTCAAGGTTGGTTAGACTCATGAACTTCTCTTATAGTTTCCGATCATGTACACATAGCTGCAGGAAAGGAGCTAGAATTCCTATCATATTTTGGGGATTGGGGATGCAAAATTTATTTAGGATGAGCAAAGATAAAAATGGGTAAAAATGAGTTGTGGAGCCAAAATTTTGAATTTATTAAGTTTGGAGCCATCCCATCAGTTGGGCAACCACCAACCCTTGTCATAGGTTGGCTACGCCCCTGTATGATTATGTGTGCTACATCTCGTGTCCCATATTGAGTGTTAAGTATTTATTCGGACTCATGAACCTGTATTTTTAATTTTTGTAAGCCAGTTTTCATTCATAGTATATCTGTAATTGTGAACCGTATTCTTTCAAGTGACTCACTATTTGTATTGTGGTAGAAAACTACACTACAACTCAAAAGTTGTTACTATAACCCGGAACTTCTTCCTAACCCCAAAGGGTACAACAAATTTTTATTGTACCCTTAAATTTATCACTTGATGACTAATTGTGATAATTTTTTTGCTAAGTAACCCAAAATCTAGCCCATGTCCAAAAATACGCCCCATGAACCAAATTTGTTTCTTAACCCAAAATATTTATCATGGCTCGAAATCTGTTGTTATACCAAGATCCGCATTGTGATTCAAAAATTACCCAGTGAACATAAATGTGTATTGTGATTGTGACATGAAATATCATTCTTCCAAATAAGTTACTTCCTCCTTACCATGACGCTTAAATCTGTATTGTGACTTGAAATTTACCATTCTGCCACCTGATATTCAATTTGCTTAGTGACCTAAAGTCTACTCTTTTGACAAATACAGTACATTGGGGCCCGAAATCTAATTCATGACCTTAAATCTACACCTTACCTCGCATTAACTAAAATCTGCATAGTAAACCTAAATATTTGTTTGCATATGGTCCCAAATCTGACCCAAAAATTTGATGATAAACCAAACTTTATTCAAAGCCTAAATAAACTTTTTGATCCAAAATCTACCTCGTAATAAAAATCTGTAAACCAAACTTTATTCAAAGCCTAAATAAACTTTTTGATCCAAAATCTACCTCGTAATAAAAATCTGCAGGATTTTACCAAATTATGTCATTGTGGCGTGAAAATTTTCTTGCGACCTAAAAACATGTATCCACCCTAAATTCTCATTATGACCAAAAATCTACTAGATATGACTTATACCTGAATTTGCGTTGTGATACAAAATTTGCCTCGTGATGAAAGACTAATCCAAAATTTGCTATTATAACATTAATTCCATCCCGTTAATCATGATTATGCATTTAACATGAATTCCGATCCATATTAACACGTAATGTAAGATTGATTTATGCCTCAAAAATTGATTAACGACCAAAATCACCCCCATGAACAAAAATTACCCATGTGAATCAAAATTTGCATTGTGAAATGAAACATATCATCATGAGGCCAAATTTGTCTTATGAACCAAATCTGGTTAACGCTACAAAACATGCATAAATTTATGGAAACTGGCACAGAGACCAAAAATCATTTACGTGGTCCTAAAATTCGTTATGTGAGCCCAAATTTGTCTCTATGAACACAATATGTCATGTGAGTTAATGTTGTTTAGTATCTCGTTCACAAACAATTTGCTCTGTAACTAAAAAATTATTTTTTATACGATTTTCTTTTGATACAGGTTGGAGATATATGTTTTTTAGGTTGTACCCAAGCCGGGATTAAAAGGAGCAGGTTGTGTCGAAGCTCTGGCAAGCCGGCGTAAAATCTGCTACATATTTGTGAGATGGAATCCTCCACCTCTAGCCTACCCTGGACTTGGTCCGGGACAAAAGGCTTTCGGTTTTCGGAGATATATGTTTTCAAACAAATTTATTTACATTTATTATTCTTTTAAAAATTGTTTAATGTCACAATTAATGTTTTTCTTTATAAATGTTATCACAGTTTTATGTTACAAGGTGTTAATGGTTCGATTAAACTTTATTGAGATTTTTGGCTATAAATCAGATTTTAGTAAGAAAATCAAATTGAGAGTTTTGCTTTATGTTTTTGAACTCAAACGAAAAAGAAATTTGCGAAAGAAACAAAAGTGGTCATCTTTTGTTTTCTATAGGTATAAAGTATCACATTCTCCCACAGTACAAAAATTATTCTGAAAGAGGTTTCGGTTGTTTAATCCTGGGACGCGACATCATCGAAGAACTGCTTGCACTATCTTGGATAGGACCTTAAAACGTTTTAAAGATAGAGATCTGGTCGCGACTCAATCATAACATTTCTTTGTTTGATCTTTGTGGATGTTTTGTAGGTTATTTTCAGCGATTGTTCCAACATGTATATATACCTAAATTAATATGCATTGTAGCCTAAAATTTGCTTGTTGACCCAAAATCTCTCGTTACCCAGTAACTGAATAAAGATTGTGGTTTAGTCATCAGCGATAAAGGGCTCAAGTCTTACTAAAGGTTGGTAAGGTTTAAACTATGCAAATTTTCAAATACCCTTCAATCGTTATTTTGAATTTATCTGCATCTGGCCACCTATTTAGTATTTACTACCTTGATCCCCAGAAAGCTGATTTGGAAGTAGATTAGTAGTTTCTTTTCTCTCTGATATATCTTTTATTATTATTGTCATTGTTATTATTATATTATTATTTATTTATCTATTTATTTTGATTAGAAAAATGTTTTTATCGAAGGGAAAAGAACATAAAATAATGGCAAAATAAGGAGGGTACATCAATGATGGTGCCCTGGTTGGTTGGTTGTATATCTTTTCAGATCCCTCGACATGTATAAGTTTGCACAGTACTATACATTTATGCAAAAACATTTATACATTAACGTTGTATATCTACAGCCCTGCCCGAAACTACAAAGCGGGCCAACGATAAATTAATTGATCTGACATAGACTATAAAATGTGGTTATGTGTAACAGAAAAAAAGAGAGGAGAAGATTGAGTGCCAAGAGAGCTGAAAACACAAAATTCATCAACAATGGAAGTAGAAAGTAGAGTTCAAGCAATAGCTTCATCACTCTCTTCAAAACTCGATACAATACCGTCAGAATTCATAAGATCAGAGAAAGAACAACCAGCACTAACAACTTTCACTGGACCTATTCCTGAAATTCCAACCATTGATCTTAGTGATCCAGATGAAGATAATCTTATCCGTAACATCGCGGATGCTAGTAAAGAATGGGGATTTTTCCAAGTTATCAATCATGATATACCCATGGACGTGATACAAAAGTTGCAAAAGGTCGGAAGAGAGTTTTTCGAGTTACCGATAGAAGAAAAAGAGACGTATGCTAGACCTGTTGGTGCTGAAACTTTAGAAGGTTATGGGACTAAACTTCAGAAAGAAATCGAAGGCAAAAAAGCTTGGGTTGATTACTTGTTTCATAATGTTTGGCCACCTTCTCGTATTAATTATCAATTCTGGCCCAAGAATCCGCCTTCTTACAGGTAATTAAACCTCTCAGCAGCATGTTTTTAAGTTTAATTCTGTTCATTTACATTTTTAAGATGTGCAGAACAGAGGAAGCAAAAAATCCCTTGGTTAGACCTTTCTAGCATCGGTCAGTAATTATCTGTCTGTAGTTCAGATTAGTTGAGCCGGATCAGGTCCATTTATTACCATTCACTTTTTTACTGTGTTGGAGTACCTCTACCGCTACCGCATATGTATAGTGTGTCCCATTATAGGACCATGTGGTGTGAACCGGAAGCACAAAATAATCTTTAAACAGCTAGGTGGGTGGTCCTGGTCATTTGCTTAACAACCGAAATGGAAAGAACATGAACCAGAACTGGTCATAACTTTTGATACCAAAAGTCTAAAAGTCATTGTTTAGCAGTGAATATTTCTTGAAATTTAAGCATTATTGAAAAATGATGGTCTCAAAATGTTTTTTTTTCCCAATGCAAATTGTTTAATTTGCAGGGAAGCAAACGAGGAGTATACAAAATGTTTGATGGGTGTGGTGGACAAAATGTTGAAGTGGTTATCACTTGGATTAGGAGTTGAAGGGAATGCCATAAAAGAAGCAGTGGGTGGAGAAGATCTGGAGTATCTTCTGAAAATTAACTATTATCCGCCATGTCCTCGTCCGGATCTAGCACTTGGTGTGGCACCACATACAGACATGTCTGCAGTCACGCTTCTTGTACCAAATGAAGTGCAAGGCCTTCAAGTGTTCAAAGATGATCACTGGTTCGATGCTAAATACATTCCTAATGCTCTCATTGTTCATATTGGTGATCAGATCGAGGTAATAAACTTCGCTCCCTGAGTTTAATATCTAGCCTTAACACTTCCACTGGTTCCAATGTCCCAGAAAAGTGACCAGAGGACTGTATTTGGCTTTGACTTGTTGTTGACCAACGTTGACTAGGGAAACTGTGTGAATGTTGGAGTTTTCTGAACCTAAACACAAAATGCCCCTTTTATTTAGCATGTGGTTTATTTTTCCATGGTCTTACCAATTGTCGCGGTGTTTGTGTTGCAGATACTAAGCAATGGAAAGTACAAAAGTGTATTGCACAGAACAACTGTGAACAAAGAGAAATCAAGGATGTCATGGCCTGTTTTTGTTTCTCCACCATCTGATAAAGTTATCGGTCCACTACCTCAACTTGTTAATGAAGAAAATCCAGCAAAATTTAAGGCCAAGAAGTACAAAGATTATGAGTACTGTAAGCTCAACAAGCTTCCTCGGTAGTTTTAGAGATTATATAGAGTGGTACCAACCATTCAATCGCCGCTGTGTGTGCTGCTTTTGATGTATTTCCATATTTACCAGTTATTTGTAGTACTCTAGTATTGAAATGCAATGCTTCTCGGAATATGTAGCGCAATAAAGTCGTTCGATACGACATTTTTTTAGATCTTAATCTGAAACGTCAGTATCCTTTCTAACCGATCAAAAAGTAAACTAGCTGAAGCCGCGACCGACAGAAGTGGCTAGTCTTGCAGCTGTGCTCGAGCGAACTAATCCTACGTAGGTTTACCTGGGAAAGCAAACAACCGATCTGTCTTTATGAAGAGGTTTAAATTGTGCAAGTTATGCAAAAAAAAAAAAAAAAAAAAAAAAACTTTGTCTTCTTTTCCTACTTCCCCCGAGATTTCACGCAAGGGAGATGTATATCTAACTTTCTTTCCTTGTTTGGTTGTTGTAGAAAAATCCGAACTTGTCCTTAGCATAAGTTGGGTCATTATACGTTTGCAGAGAGAATACTAAGATTCCCGGTATACACTTTTTTGTCGACCAAATTTTGTCCAACAAAAATCTAGTGTTTGTTTGCGCATCATCATTTCTGATTATTGGTACAAAATAAACCTACTTTTTTTGTGTACGCGGTTTTAAATTTGACTTTTTTTTTTTTTTTTTTTTCAAGTGTCACCACCTCACGGGTGGGGTGTGTCTTGTCATCGTACGTTCATGAACACGCCGTGCATCTTGCTTTATTTGAGTCTACAATTGTCATGTGTTGCGTTTGACAAAATTTCAAACACACCAATTTCTAATTTGCATGCCTAACAATATCACAGGACACTGCTTGCCTAGGAGCTTTGAGATTTTATTTCAACAGTCCTACCATTCATTCAAAAATGGTACGTGGCCACCCTTTCCACACTTACCGTAGTAGAATCTTAGAATATGTAGGTTACGAATGCTATGGATCACACAGTTCCACAACCTTAAATTAACGGTAGGATTTTTCCACATTAAGTTTTTAATTATTAAACTAGACCTGGGCCAAATTAAAAAACTAACTAAAAATCAAATGGTATACCTGAATTAAAGGATATGCACCTTTAAAAAATACACTCTTATCCCTTCTCCATTCAAAACCAATCCAATATAATACATCAACTAGTCTATTAACAGACAACATTTTTCTGATTTAGATCTCAACAACAACAACCATGGAGACACAGAGAGTGCAGGCGATTGCGAAGATTAGCGGAGATAATATTCCAGCAGAATTTATAAGATCAGAAACAGAACAACCAGCACTAACAACATTTAATGGACCTATTCCAGAAATACCAGTGATTGATTTTAGCAATCCAGATGAAAAGAATCTTGTTAGTTTGATTTCTAATGCTAGTCAAGAATGGGGTTTCTTCCAAATTATAAATCATGGTTTGCCAACTGAAGCTACAAAAAATTTGTTGAAAGTTGGTAGGGAGTTTTTTGAATTGCCAGATAAAGAAAAAGAAATTTATGCTAAAGTACCTGGAAGCGATTCTTTAGAAGGCTATGGGACTAAACTTCAGAAAGAAATTCAAGGGAAAAAGGCTTGGGTTGATCACTTGTTTCATTTCATTTGGCCACCTTCTCGCATCAATTATAAGTTTTGGCCAAAGAATCCACCTTCATACAGGTACCTCTTATGCTTCGCTACATTTGTCGCATTTTTCTTTTAATGTCTTATGCGAACTTTTATCGGCCCGGTGTCGAATATGCAGTCTGTGTCTCCTAGGGAGCAATTTGGTGCCTAGATATGTACACGCACACGCCTACACAAAATTTCAATCCTCCGTATACTCATAACGGGCTTTCGTTTTCATGTAGGGAAGCAAATGAAGAATATGCCAAATGCATGATCCCCATAGTTAACAAACTTCTGATGCTGTTATCTCTTGGATTAGGAGTTGAAAGGCATGTAATAAAAGAAGCAGTGGGTGGAGATAATATGGAATATCTTCTGAAAATAAATTATTATCCACCATGTCCTCGTCCAGATCTAGCACTTGGTGTGCCACCACATACAGACATGTCCGCAGTCACGCTTCTTGTACCCAATGAAGTACAAGGCCTCCAAGTTTTAAAGGATGATCGTTGGATTGATGCCAAGTACATCCCAAATGCTCTAATCGTTCATATTGGTGATCAAGTCGAGGTAATTTCTCGTTAATTTCGTGTATACTGATAACAAATATTCATAGTCATAGTAAATATAAAAATGCTGCAAAATTGGTATGCAGATCTTAAGCAATGGCAAGTTCAAGAGTGTGCTTCACAAAACAACCGTAAACAAGGAGAAGACGAGGATGTCATGGCCAGTGTTTTGTTCTCCACCTGCTGATATGGTTGTTGGGCCACTTCCTCAACTTGTTAGTAAAGAAAACCCAGCAAAATACAAGTCCAAGAAATACAAAGATTATGAGTATTGTAAGCTAAATAAGCTTCCTCAATAGGGATTTTGTAGCTGGGTGCTCAACAAATGATGTAGATGACATATTGAGCGATGACTGATAGATCTGGTTTTCAGCTTTGCACTCCGCCTTATTGCGTATCGGGAGCTGATTATGGTTTCACTAGGACCTTAGTACCTTAAGATCTAGCAAAAAAAACTCTTTAGCCGTAAGTGGCTCCTTTACAACTCTTTCTTTTGCAGCAATTGATACACACGAAAGATAAAATGTAACACTAAATTCAAAGCTTTAGATTTTTAACATTGGAGCATTGCTTTAATAAGTGTTTAGAGCACATTCAAGAAAATTCTCTATTGTAGACTTGATCAAGACCAAAACATTGTCATTAAATTGTTCACAAGAACAACCTGGCCGGGGTATATTGGGGGCCTTGGCTTACCGAATACCCAAGACACCATGTCTTTGACGCAATCAGCTTTCTATTCTGGCATTCTAAACTTCTATAATCTCTGACTTGATCCGCGTAACACTAACACGGCCGTTGACTGTTTTATCAAACATCAGAGTTCAACTGAGCGGTACCCCGTTTTTTTTTTGTCTTGCACTGTCGCAGAGACAAGAAAAATCCTATTTATACAGTCTATCGGTGTTGATCAGAATCCACTAAAAATTCCTCCACTCATTCTCTCTCCCTCTTTCTGGAAACTGAAGAAAATCGAGGAAATTTTCTGGAAATCCATTGCATTAAAACGGTAATTACTCTCTCTCTCTGTACAAATCTATAACAATTAGTCTGTAGACTGTGGTTCTTAACATCTCTGTGTGCAAATTTTAGGAATTATTCTTCTCCTTGTAAAAATCTATCAAATTTTAGGGCTTTTTTTTTTAGTTTGGGTAACCTTGCTATGAAACTTAGGGTTGTTTGATACCAATTATACCTTGATGTAATCAATATAAGAACTAGATGTCTTCACTTGTGCATATTTGGAACTTGTCTGTGGTCGCCCTTAATTTGGAGCAGTCTACATGTTCTTGTGTTGAATTGACCACCACTGAAAATACTCACTTGCCAAAAGAAATATTAAAACTGATGCCAGCTCCATTCAAACCTGGAAGTTGAATACACTGAGGTGGGAGGGTGAGTGATAGCTTGAATTGAAACAATTAGCATTGCGACGATACTATTTTATGTGCTGCTAATTGTGTCTGGTGATATTACTTGTACACTGTAGTAGTAGCAAGATTTGGTATTTGTGATAACAATTTTAACTCTATTGAAGAACAATTTTAACACTTAACCAGCAATTTTAAAGGTGTCCCTGACTAGGATATAGATAGGCGGCACCTGTATTGAGGATAGACGGATTCTTGGACTCAACCCAAGGATACTCATATTTATATTCTTGAAACCTTAAAGTTAATTGTAGGAGAGTTTCAAGAATGTGAATTACGAAATCTCGTGGTAACAAAATCAGCGAAAAAAATACTGAACTGTTGGGCTTTGCTGAAGTAGTTATCCGTTTTTGAATACTAGGTTAGTTGCATACAAGAAAATGATGCGTGCCTTAACCATAAGACACGGTAGATTAGGCTAAACAGTATACAAAATTCGTATGATTGGCTAAATTGAGTTTCTGATTCATGCAGCAATTGGCATTCAGGGTTTGGTGGTGAATCAGTGGCCATGAAGTCGGCTGAGTCCCGCTCGTCATTGACGAAGCATAATCTGGGTAAGTCCATGTTCTTCTCAATTTGGATGTCCTTGTGATTTTCAATGTCATGCATCATTTCATATGCGGGAAGGGTGAGTATTCAAATCAAAAGTGGATGTTGGATGAATTACAAAGAATACTGATAGATAAACTGCCCAGGAGAGTCAAGTCACATCTTTCTTTGACTCTTCCAACCTGGCCTAATCAGTCACTATAACTGTACACTAATAAACTGTTAAACTTAAACATGTCAGTTCAGGGGTCACTAGGAATAAAGGATAACACGTAATTTGTAAATGATGTATTGTGGATATTCTTATCTGAATAGGTGTCACTCTGTAGTTGTGTTCCAAGTGTACGAGTTACTGCTAACTCCTTTATAGTTATCTCTAAAAATATAGCTTGCTGCAGTTCATTAAATATAATCTTTTAAATAAGTCAGTACATTCACTTTCAGATCAGAACAGCAGCGATATTGACGATACGTGGGGTGATGATAGAGAATTTGAATTAGGCAGGGAGTGGCAAAGGCGTCATGACGAACTTCATACCGTATCCTTCCAAAATAAAACTCATAATTATATCTGTATTCATCTAAATGCCTGCAAAGAATAGTCCTGCTGAGAACTGCAAATATGTTGTCATCCCTTATGAGTTATTAGATTGGCTATCACGAAGGTCTTTCAAAGGGACAAGAAGCTGCTGTGCAAGAAGGTTTTACTGTTGGATTTAAGGAATCTGTATCCGTTGGATATAAGTGGGGCTCAGTTAAAGGCATTTCTAGGTAAAGGATAAATAATCTTTCACACTCAATTTTCTAGTATCCATTTGGAGCTTACATACTTCGAAGATAGGAATAAAATAATTTGGTGTTCTATGTCTTATTTTGTTTCTTGGTTTGGCAGTGCACTGGCAAAGCTTCCAGATGGTTTAAAAGAAAAGTTAGTTGAGAGCCTAGAAGCAAGAGATAAGCTTCAGGTCTTGCACACATCTGTCAGTTCTGTTTCTGGTGCAGATGCTCTTGGTTTGTATCGTGATGAAATCTTACCTTATCAATCAAAAGCATATTCTGAACCTGCTGAAGGGGACTCCAGTTCAGAAACCTCATCAGATCACATTTCAAGATGCAATCGGCTAGGTAATTATTCGAAAGAGCTTGAGTTTCTTCTTCAATCTTCTGCGATTGAAGTGCATTCAGCAGTGGAATGAGAAATGGCAATTCATTCCTCGTTTACAACTGCAGCTCATATACCACTCTGTGTCACACTAATGTACATAATACATGATTCAACTTCGTGACTCATAATTCGCTGAATCCTGGTTATGATTCTATCAGAATTTTCGCTATTACACTAGTTGTTTCTGTCAGTATATTTACAGAGATACCAATATTATGAGTATTTAATTTCGTTTTGTGAAGAAACGTCTCTGAAACATTACAGTTTTTTATGTTCAGAGAGAACTACAAATGTTTATCTCTTGCAGCAAATTAAGATTTTGTTTGTACTTTAAGTTTCATTACATAAGTCATTTCTCTGTTTTGTATATTTTAATGTGTTTTTTTTTTTTTGTAGTTCTTTGGACTGAAATTTCATGCCAAACATTTTTCCCTTCAAACAACTTTGAACTGAGGCTAGACTTCTTGCATAGGTTTCTGTAGGTTGGTTACAATAACCAGACATTACTAGCTAGCATGACAGACAGTTTTACACTGCTCACTCAACAAAACCACAAGGGTAAAATCACCCTAGCAAATACAAACAGTTGTTTCATATCCATGTCATTGTACTTTTAGTACTTTTAGGACTGAATCAAATGGAAAATACTTCATTGCCATAGGTTGCATAATACAAGTTCATGATTGTGAAAGAACATGTACAATGGACGCTAAAAGGCGAATTTCAGTATAGTTTAATCACTTCCCACTAAGCTCAGAACTTAATTATTTAGGCAGCACAATTCGGACTGTGGAAATATGGTGTAAAGAGAAACAAGTTAGAGTAAAAACGTTGCAACTTTCCATGGCTAGCTAATGACAATGATAAAAGCAAATAAACAATCTCAAGTAATAAACATAACTCTTATATCATAGTAAATATTTATAAACATTGAAAAATCAAAATCTCTACTAGACATACCAAAGAAATCATAATGCAACTAGTAATTAGACCTATATATATAATTATGTATCTTGTTGTGCCACATCTCTAGCTAAAGATGGCAAAACAAAGCTCCTTGCTAATAGCATGGCGAAAAGCCCATATGTGCACAGTAACATCAGGCTTCAAACCATTATAACTATGAAATTCATTCCAACCACTACTAAGAACAATAGCTTTTTCATCAGACCAACACTTGAATACTATCTGGAATTTCTTCAATTCATTATTATATACATTAACCTTAATTCCATCCTTAAGTATTTCAGTGTTCTTCAATAATAATGGTATTATTTCCTCCGATACAAATGGTTTTGGTAACATTAATCTTCCTTGGCCATAATCAACATCACTCTTTTTCAATGCCTTGGTAGTTGAAACAAAATATTTATTCTCTGCTTTATTCGTGATTTCTCTCTTCATTACTTCAAAACGAGTATATGGAACATTTTGTTCTTCCTCTAATGGTATTGACGGTGGCAGCACATTCTTTTTGCCCCAATTCTTGAAACAATTTGGATTTGTGAAACTATAAAGAATTGTTGCTGCTGTTATTACGTCTGGAGTTGGGTATGGTTTGACATGGTTAACTTCATCCACTTCAATACGCTCTTGTGATTTTCTCTTCATGTTTTTTTAGATTTTTGAAGAAAATATATAAAAATTATAAATAACAAAATGAAACCCTAAGATGCCTTTATTATTTGAGTAAATTATTTATATGACCCTAGAAATGTCGAGTGTTACTCTCGTGGCCCTAAGGTCATTTTAATAATATTTGACAATTATTCTGGTGACCCTAGAAAATGTTAGATTGTAAGGTTACGGTAATAACCTTCTTTAAAATCACAAAACCAATCGTTCAACCCATTTCAACAATCAGTTTCTTCTCACCTCTCTCTCATCAAACCACTCGATCGGAGATTTCAATAACCAAAACTAAAAATCTTTCATCATTACCATATCTTTCAGATCCATACGAAGAAAGAAAAAACCATTTATCGTAATCAACGAAAAATTGATTTACAGTGAAGAGAAAATGTCGCCATATTGATTTCTCGTTTCATATGAAGGAAGAAAACTAGATTAAAATTGATTTACAGTGATGAGATATTGCATAAGAAGAGGAATAACTACCATAAAGAGATCTTGTACATGAATCACTACTTGGTGTTTTCTTCATATGTAATGGCGTCGAGATTTAAGGGTTTTTGTAAGATGTTTTCTTCTTCTACCGTCTTCAATTTGGAGCGATCTCGTCGTGAATCTTTAGAACTAGACAGGATTTACAAACTTGTAAGTTTTGATTCATACTTGTAACTTTTTAAACTTGTAATTTTAAAAAGAAAACATTTCGTGTATATTTTCTCCAATAAATCAGAGTCCTGCATATTTTCTCCAGATCAACTGGTGCATGATTGTTCATGTGTTGGAAAGAATAATGATTGTGCATATTTCCTACACATATTTTAGTTGTGAATATTTCCTGCACGGTTTCCAGTTGTGTATATTTTTTGCACATTTTCAAGTTGAGGAATTGTATATTTTTCGCACATTTTCAAGATTTTACTACTAGCTAAAAGTACCACTGGCGAGCAACACAAATATTCACAACTAGAACATGTGAGTAATATCTTCACAGAATGAATTTTAGGTAATTTGTACTTGAAAATGTGCGAAAAATAGTTGTGTGAATAGTATCTACACACACAAAAAATGGCGTGAGTAATATCTTCACAGAATGAATTTTCAAGTTGTTTATATTTTTCGCGCATCTTCAAGGTTTCCAGTTGTGTATATCTTCACAGTTGGTAAACTTAAGTTTGTCACTCACTGTAGGTTTGGAAACTGGAATACAGGACACCGATGCATATGAGTAAGGAGATTATGGTGAATTTTCGTCAAGGCTGTAACAATAATCATCACTCGAGACTTCTTCTAGCTCCAACTACTATGATGGTTGAGACAATGCTGCTTACAACCGAGTTTGAGCTGTTAACTCCTCATCGATTTTCATCTCAGATATGCAGCATTGTGGAGTTTCAATCTCAAAGTGGCAGTAAACTCTAGACGGTAGCAAATATAAGTTGTAGCAGCTGATTATGGAGACTCGACGTCACAAAGTTATTTGGTTAGTATAGTGTGTCTGTGCAAAGGGAACTATAAGATACACAAATAGAACACGTAGATTTCAATGATGTGCAACGCACGTGCACTCAACTTTCAGGGTAGTAGTAGTAGTTGATATTGTTGTTGTGAAGTGTAATACTTTTAATGAAGAGATGGAGATATTACTTTCATTCAATCTTCATGATGAGAAATTTCAGTTCATTCATCTACCAACTAAAAGTACCACTGGCGAGCAGCAAAAATATTCACAACTAGAATATGTGATTAATATCTTCACATAATGAATTTTAGGTAATTTGTATTTGAAAATGTGTGAAAAATAGTTGTGTGAACAATATCTACACACAAAAAAATGGTATGAATAGTATCTTCACATAATGAATTTTAGGTAATTTGTACTTGTTGTTTAATTGGTACTTGTTGTGCAGATACGTGTGTTCTAGCTCATGTAGATATGTGTTAAATTTCATGTTGATATGTGAAAAATCTGCAGAGAAACAAATGTGTGAATAGTTACTGCAAAGAATAAAATGTGTGGATAAATTCTTCAAAGAGTAAATTTCTGCACATAATATAAGCAACTTAAAAAGAGTTGATTTTAAAAAGAGTTGTAGATACATTTCAAGTTTGTTTAAGCTGTTGCGTTCAATTTTTATTTGATCCCAATAGTTTCTTCGATAACTATTCAAAAATAAACAAAGAAAAATAAAACTGTGCATGATCCCTGCATATAAAAACTCTGTGAATAATTTTTTCAGATAATACCTTGACATAAAAACCAATGCAGTCTAAAAAAATAAAATTATTCCTTCTGGAGTAAACAAAAAAGTAACATGAATAAAAATATGTGTAAAAAGCTAAATTTAACATCTCAGAAACAATAAAAAACTATATAAAAATGTAGTTAAACTAAAAAAATCACTTATAAGCCAAAGTATTTTCCCAATCCATGTCCTCTTCTTCGACCAGTTGTGATTGGAGCTTCACCAAGAGGATCTGGATAGGTTCTCTTGTTGTGAAAAGTTAGCTTTCTGCAGTTACCACACATCCGTTTCTTCCTTGGCTTCTCAGAACGAGGTATATACCTATTTTTTCCTGTCTTCCAAGTCCTTTAACAACAGAAGTAGCGTTGACCTTAGTGCTTTCATCAACTTCATTCGGTTTCTCGACATCAGGAATATGAACAATTGGATGTGAATAGGCATTATGATAACATTCAGTTATAAAAACATGATTAATGTAATCGTATACATTGTGTGTATTGTACCTACAAAAAATAAAAAGGACTCATCAGTTAATAACATTCCAAAAAAAAACATGAGCCAAAAACAAAATATCCATTTACAAGTTGTCGTGGCGAACGAAGCACACTATAAACAACAACAACAAAAAAGATATAAAATAACATCAGAAGTGTGTATATTTCCTCCACAGGAAGAAGTGTGTATATTTCCTCCACAGGAAAACAACTGTGCGTACTACCTCGACAGGAAAATACCTTAACGGTGTAACGGTAAGGAGCACTCTTTACGATTGCATATGGATAACCATTGTAGATGCAATGCTTATCTACAGCTGCACGAACTACATTTACTCCTCCTAAAAACTGTTGGCCAACATCACCAAGAATATTCTCCCACTCCTTTAATCTCCTAGAAAATGGAGTGATTAATGTCTTCAGAGAATGAATTTTAGTTAATTTTAGTCGATAATGGAAGTACTTCAAAGAAAAATCTCTGCTCATGTATTCATTTACTGAAAGACATGGATGTGTCAAATCATGAGGTATGGAAAATAGTTGATATGCATGTTTAAGCTCTATCTTTGTATGCATGTTTATGTTGATATGTCTATATTTTCTGCAGAAAATTGGTTGTGTGAATAGTATTTACACAAAAAAACTGTGTGATTAATGTCTTCACAGAATGAAAATCATATATACCTTCAGAAAGTTTCACAAATCACCACAATTGCTCCAAGCAACATAAATCACCACATTTTAGATCTTCATCACCTCATTATCACAAATCCACAACAACAACTACAATTCGAACCGGCCAACATCTCTAGATATGAAAATGACGACCACGAAAAATAAAAGAAAATCATGAACAATACCTGGATACGACACACTATCTTTAGAACCTCTAGATTCAGTAGCCGCGTCGGGTCATTTTCTTTCATTTCGTTTATTATCTCCTCAGTTTCTTGGATAGTCTCTACATCTAAAAACACCTTGTGAACAACCATCAAACTGAGAATTAGTAAAGTGAATTGCAACATGGGAAATAAAAGAGAAAATTAACATAATATCAAAACAAACGTTCTTACCTTGTTCTCTTCCGCTGGTGGATAATTCTGATTTACACCATAAAGTGATTGCTTTCTCATCTTATTCAAAATGCATCTTCTTATACTTTTTTCCAGCCACTGTTGGTTGTTGAATTGGGCCGAAGAGATCCATATGAATTAAATCAAGTGGAGCTTTAGTGAGAATATCTCGAGATGATTTATGTGGAACTTTTGTTTGTTTACCCTTTTGACAGGCACCACAGACACCTTCAATCTTAACATTGATTTTGGGAACACCTCTAACAAGTTCTTTGTTAATGATCTTAGTTAGAAGTCGATAATTGATGTGACCAAAACGCTCATGCCAAAGATGTGTAGATTCCACCTTAGTCAAATTGCAACAATTATTAAACTGAGTATCCAAAAGCTAACAGTTATTTTTTCCACGAGATCCCTGAAAAATTACTTTTCCGGATTTATCTATAATGTCACATCCATTAGCATTTGAAGACAACCTTATGGCCTTTGTCACAGATTTGACTAACAGAAAGAAGATTAGCAGTCACACCTTTAACGTATACGACATCATGGATTTCAGGAACGCCAGGTAATTTGATCGTCCCTTTCTTGCTTATGTAACAGCAGCTCCCATCTCCGAAAGTAACTAGACCACCCAAAAAAGAATATTTATTATTTGACCCATATCCTGACATAAGAAGTCCAATAGGAGCAATACTTGAAATAGAAATCCATAAAAAAACACCTATACTGAGATCAGCTAAAACAAGACGATATCCAAAAGGAATTACTGAATAACTTAGTAAAATGGATATGACTGCTATAGAGGGTCCGAGACTGAATAAAAGAATATCCCCTCTAGATGGGAGAAGATCCTCTTTAAAAAAGTAATTTTGTCCTGTCTGCTAGAGCTTGAAGAATTCCCAAAGGACCTGCGTATTCGGGTCCAATACGTTGTTGTACCCCCGCATATATTTTTCTTTCTAACCACACAATAACTAGTATTCCTATCGTGATTCCCAATACAGGAGTAAAAATAGGGACAAGCAACCATATAAGACCATAGACCCCCTTTAAGGATTCCAATCTGAAAAAAGAATTGATAGCCTGTAATTCTATCATATCAATTATCATATTAACGATCAACTTCTCCCATAATGATATCTATAATACCTAGTATCGTCATAATATCCGCCAATTTCATTCTTTTAACTAACTGAGGAAGAATTTGCAAATTGATAAAACCCGGAGGACGAATTTTCCATCTCCAAGGAAAAGCACTATGATCCCCTATCATAAAAATCCCCAATTCCCCCTTTGGGGCTTCCACTCTCACATAAAGTTCTTGTTTTGACAATTCAAAAGTAGGAGATGTTTTTTTACTAATAAATCTATAGTCAAAATCATTCCAGTCGGAATCCCCTTATTTATCAAAGCGTCGGGCTTCTAAATTTTCATAGGGCCCTCCCGGAATTCCTTCCAAAGCTTGTTGAATAATTTTTATGGATTATGTCATTTCACCGATTCGGACTAAGTAACGGGCTAATGAATCCCCTTCTTTTTGTCATTGTACTTCCCAGTCAAACTCGTCGTAACACTCATAATGATCGACTTTCCAAAGATCCCATTGTATTCCGGAAGCTCGTAGCATTGGCCCTGATAAACCCAAATTTATTGCCTCCTCTCCACCAACAACACCTACCCCCTCAACGTGTTCTAAAAAAATAGGATTTCGCGTAATAAGCTTTTGATATTCAGCAACCCCGGTTAAAAAATAATCGCAGAAAGCTAAACATTTATCTATCCAGCCATAAGGTAGATCAACAGCTACTCCTCCGATACGAAAATAATTATGACCACCATCAAAGTCGCTTGTGTTGACAAACCACGAGAGATCTCTAGTCATATGCCGGCTACATCCACTATCAAGGAACCATTGAAAGGGTGATGTTTATTTTAGAGCAAAGGCTCCCATACTAGCACTACTAACCACATTAGGCTTTCTTGTTAGTATTGAATGTCTTTTGAGAGAAGACAAAAGTTGTAAAGCTTTCTTGTGAAAATCACTTGCAACTTTTAATCTTTTCTTGAAAGGCAAACATACATGTTAGAGGTGATCATGAGAACCACAAAACAAACATGTACCAACATCTTTATCCACATTCGAAGAATTCTGAGCACCATCAGGTTTCACAAAGCCTAAACCTCGCTTATCACCTGACTTACGGCAATTCTTCAAAGAAGAATTAAAGGAGTTTCCCAAATCCATTAAAGATCTTTTTACAGATTTCAAATCCTTAAGTTTTGCAATTTCTGCAACAAGATCAGAGTTGATCTGGATTTGTTCATCCAACTTCTCCTGGAGATTAACTACCTCTTCAGAACGTTCTCGAAGTTCAGATTTTTTGATATAAATTTCGCAATGAAGTCCATCAATTTTCCTTATCAATCATTGTTTATCTTGACAAAGAATATTGACGAATTTTTTTAAATCAAGATACTCAACCTTATCGATGGTTTCTAGAACACACTCGAAGTTGAACTTTTCCTTTTCTGGTGAAGCGTTTTTAGAGACATTATCATCCATAGTCAGATGCGCTGGTGCTGCACGTTTGGATTGTTGTTCCGCCGCTGGAGCTTTTCTCTTTCCTCCTTCTCCAACTACACTTACAGAGGGTCCTGTATTGTATTGTATTGTATTGTTTGTTGATGAGGCGTCTGCTTCCTAGAGTCTCACGTGCATCTACATTTCTGGTTGATCTGGTCCTTTCCAGTAATGCCAGTGCTGTCGTGGCCGAACGCTTAGCGGCTTCATGAAGTTCAGAAAAGGTTTGGAAAAGCAAGTTCTCCAGTAGAGCGGTATCTATGGGCACCATGCCGTTAATGCATGACTCTACCAACTGTTGTTCAGTCACATTTGGATCGTGACAATCCAGCGCTTGAATCCTGAATCTCTTGACATAATCATTTGGATGCTCATTATTTCGTTGGAACATCCTCCCCAAGTCTGAGAAAGTGATTTGCTCATACACAAAGAAATATTTCTTGTAGAAAGCAGTGACCATCTCACACCAGTTGGATATGCTGTTTGGCGCAATATTGTTGTACCTTGTTGTACCAGGTGTACGCTCTTCCAGTAAGCGACTTTGAAAATTCTTTTAGGCGGAGGACATGATTGTATTCGTGTTCTCCCAAAGATTCCAGGAAACGAGAGATATGTTCATGAGCGTTACTAGTGCTATCATAGAGTGAGAACTGAGGGGAGGAGTATCCTCTCGGGAGAGGAACTCTTTGAACATCAGGAGGATATGGAGGTTGATGCTGGTGCATGTCCACCGGATTTTCTTTGCCTAGATTTTGGAGAAGTCGCTCCAGATCTTCACGTGTGATAAAATTGGACGGATGATTCCTTCCCCATGAGCGTTAAGGAGCAACACGCATTTCTTCATATATAAAGGCTCTCCCTGTTGAAGTGCTTACGCCAGGAGTGTTAAAAGTACTCCTTATTGGCTCTGTGTGTGTACGTGGCTCTTGTGGTAACCGCTCTGTTAGTGTCTTTAGGAAAGTAAGTACCTCTTTCTGAGTTGTAGCCATGTCCGTCTGGGCTTTAGCGAGAACTTCTTGTCTTTCCATCAAATCAACAATGGTAATAGGGGGTTGGCTTCCTCTAGTTCCTCCAGCCTCTCGTCCTGATGGAGGAATGGCAGTAGCTCTGGTAACAACTGGGGGTGTTACACTCGAAAAAACATTGGGGATAGTAGCAGCGGCTCTGGCTCTGGTGATAGGAGGTGTCACAGATGGGATGTTTCCTGCGCCGCTGGTGTTGGTGGTAGAGGATGTAGTGCCATGAAATGCGTTGATCGTGCTAGTAGGCGATACGTTGGTGTCACCGGCAGGAATTTTTTCTATGCCAGTGACATCGGGGTTTGTTGCTGATCCCGACCTAAGATCCACCATCGTGAAATTGGGCAAATCGAAATGAAAATTGGAATTAATTTCACAACCGAGAGATTAATCTCCCACTGTGGTCGCCAGTTGTTTTGGGGTAAAAACTGATTCTGCTATTTTTGGTAAATTTGGGCGTGTTGATGAGAAACGAATTCAAACCCTAAACAAATGCACTGCACGAGAGTACTTTTAGATTCGAGAGATCAATCTATAAGACTCTGGCCTAAACCAAGAAATGGCCGTTACGGATTCAATTCGGTCACAAAGTGAAGGAGAAGGTTTGATCTTAGGGAGGGAAGCGAAGAAGGTTTTTGAGATCAAAATGTTGAATTATGAAGGTGTGGTTGTTTTATAACTTGTATCAGAATATGGTTTCTGGATACTTTTGTTCATAACACTTGTGTTATGTTTGAAATAGGTTTAAATTCTATTTATACAAGTCATGTTCGAGCACACCCTGATCTCGGAAGAAGTGGAGGTGATTAAGCATTGGAGAGGTGAGGTTGTGTAAAAAGTGGTGATCACCACGTTTCCATTATGAGGGAAAACTGGTCACACTTTCACCCACTACTCTCATTGCTGTTAACCATCCATTCTTTCCTGACACTTTCTCGTAATGGGCGCGTTGCACACCGCACGCTGTAAACCGCAAGACCAATACCCAATGAGCATCCCCCAGTTTGATATATGTTTGATGTCTCGAGTAAATGGGTCAAGTCGTGAGACTCGCCGCTAAAAGCAGCACATAGTGCTTTTAGGTCAAATAATAAAATTATTTGTGAAATCAATATTTATAAAATATTGTTTATAATCGATGTATATAAAGCATCGCTTTTAAACAAGCAGCTAAAAATAACCGATGTGCAGGAAGCATCGTTGTTTTAGAGCTCGTCCAAATTAGTCGCGAGTTGAATGTCTTGAAAGGAGCGTGACCACCTTCTTTCAGGGAGTTGGTAGGAGCTATGCTCGCATCCCAGAGAGTGGCCGATCAGTTCCTATTGGAGAGTGGCGACTGGTAGTCATTATAAAATCCTATCGGTTGATCCAGGTTGGATCTGGACCGCTTAAATCGGCTAGCCAAGTTGAGTGGCTGAGACGATTTGCGGCAGTTAGTGACTGCTGTTGAATCATACAAGTAGCGCGAATTGCCACCTTTGAGTGATCGTTTGGGGATCCTATGAACGAGTCATGACTTGGACGATCGTTCCCTGTGGAGGAGGGGTGGCCGGTGATCACGGCGTCACCCTGTTGGCCATCTAGAATTCGATCTAAGCCGTCCGACAAGGCTAGCGAAGTAGGACGGACGAGATGATTTGCGGCAGTTGTATGCTGTCGTTGATTGTATTTTAGGGTTTGAAACTGTGCGGCCACCCTACCATTGAGCCAAACGATTTATGGCGTTTTCCACTGATTTGGACAGGTCGATTAGGTATATGCACAGATGGTTTGCTGGTGAGTGTGCAAGCATCTCGTTGGCCTCCTTAAATTGGATCTAGGTCGTCTGACTAGGATGGCAAAGATGGGAAGCCATGATTGATTTGCGGCAGTTGTGTAATGCCGCTGAATCAATTTATGGTTTAAAGAGCACGCAATCGCCATATGTTGGGCAAACGATTTGACGCGTTCTTGGATTGCTATGTGTAGTTCGATCAACCAGGTATGGAGCTGGGTCGCCGGTGAACGCGTAAGCACCTCCTTGATCATTCGAAGGAATATCTAAGGCGTCCAACTAGGCTAGCTAAGTTGGGCGGTCGTGATGTTTTTTTTGAGACCGTTTTTGCCGGTCTTAGCTCGTTTGAGCTCATCTTTCAACAGCGCGATCACCCATGTTAGGATTAGCGTTCAAAGGCGTTACGGGTGTACTAGATGGAATCTGATCGGCTGGGATGTTAGTGGGCCCACCGGTGGTCATCATGATGATCGTCTAGTTCCGCTAGGAGTAGGCTAGGCCTGTTGAATTGTGTGGCCAAATCGTGTGGCCGTGATCGTTTTTTAAGACAGATACGGACAGTCTAGATTTTCCTTGAGGAATTTAAACACGTTGGATCGTGCTAACTTTTAATTAAAAAGTGTGTAAACACGCTGATATCTTTATAGAGAGTGGTGTGGCCTACGCGAGTGTTTTCATGCAGGTCTCAATACTGACATTTCGGGAGATTCACGCTACTCTGCTGCGAGTGAACATTAATCGTCATGTCATGCCAAAACTGAGAGTTCGGCTGGGAACATAGCATAGGAAAATACCAAGCAGGTCATGCATTAGTGAATAATGCAATAGGTTAAAATTTAAAGAATTTTTGGGATTGTTGCTTCACGCACCATTTTGGATAAATTTCGTAAATATGTTGAATTGCTCAATACATATGTAAGTGAAGAGGTTTATGCACTCATCACTTTCAAATTACTTTTGTTCCCTTGCAGGATGACAGCGTATTAAATACATGGTTTCACGATTTTAGCCCTGAACCGAAAACCACCATCAACATTAAGTCCCATGCTTAGTACCTAACAGTGACACTGTTGCGGGGTAAGCACTAGATGGTGACAAATAAAGATAAAACTTATGAGGCAAAAGTAGACAGACGTTACCAGGAGAGGTGGGTTGGCTTGTCCTTGGAACATGGCATGAGGCATCCAGATGAGCGTCCCCCTAGCATGATATCGGTTGTCCCCAGGTAGATCAGGCAAATGGTTGGTTGGTATCTCAAATTGCATTCCAAGTCCTTTGTACATATGAGCATCGTCTGAGAGCGTGTCCAAGTTTTCCTGGCTTCGGTTGGCATGGATGAAAAATGGAGGCGCGATGAAGCATCTCAGCCAATGAGTGCTAGGACTGAAAGGTTTGCTGCCTGGCTAAAGCGCTGGAGGGTGGAGCATGAGCAGCTCTCGGGCGAACGTGAACTCCTGGGTAAACATGAACACCCTATTCATGATGACGTCATAATCCTCGACTCTGACGTGGACGAACCGGAATACCCTCAAAGGCTGTTGAAGCAGTTTCTGAAAAGGATGTCGGGGCAACTTCCGAAGAGTGTATAGGAGGAGTGGCATCTGGAAAAGATGTTGAAGCGGGCTCCGAAGTGAATGTTCGTGTAGCTTTCGAAGAGGATGTTAAAGCGGCTTCTGGAGAGGGTTCTAGTGAAGGCGCCATTGACCCTGGCGTTTATGATACTTCTTTGATGTTTAGTAGTCTTTTGTTTCATGCGGCTGGAGCCAGGGCTTCATCAAATAATAATCCTTCATTCATGCTGCTTTCATGATTTTATGTTTCCAGTTTGATGAATGAATGAAATCTCCCAACTAAGAAATCCAAATTCTTAGAAAGATCTCGCAATATCTTGAAACTTTAGATGTAGTGCTCTTCGGTAGCCTATGTTCATGGTATTCATTCCTAAAACGCGATTTTGCAATCTGATCTCTTCTCATTCTATTAAGGCGGCATGGCAGATAGGAAGACAACACACAAATAGTAATGGCTGGCAAGTCTGTGTTTTCTTCTCATGGGAAGAGGCGCCTCTTCCACAATAATATTTTCACACATGTAACGTTAGTAACAACAATTTAGAGTAGGGAAAAATAACAATTATGGCTCGACCAACCTTCTGTTTGATATTCCTCTTGCAGATTACACGCTTCTTGAAGATTTGTGGTGTACCGGCTAGGTATGTAGAAGCATGAGAGCTTTTCTATGAATCTAGAGACCCAATAAGCCGCATATTTTAGGCTAAACGGATGAGAGAGGCCTTATCTTCAATTGACGACATGTGCAACGTGATTTATGAAGAAGCAATTGCGAACTGGGAGTGTCACTGGGTACGCGCGCCACCTTCATTTCCTTGCTTCCCGGTCCGTAAAATGATTTTCAAAATCCGAAAAATTTCATATTGAAGTGGACAGAAACTCCTCTAGGGATCACGTCGGTCAAAAGAGGTGGTGATTGAGAAACCGTCTTAATGTTGAAGCAGGCTGCTCTCCGGGATACGGTGCCTTCCAAGAAGAATCTGTTGCTGCTTGATGATTTCCCCTGAATATCTTGTTCTTTCTTTTTCCTTTACATATTCCCATCTTAGGTATTTACTGAAAGATGTAAGGTGTTTCTTTCATTGTTTGGTTTTTTATGGTTTTGAACTGATGGGTAATGGTTTTGTGAGGAAATGATATTTCGATTAACTGATAAAATGAAATCCTAATTATGAATGCAAGCAATGCATTCATTTTGGAGGAATTACAAATATTGCATGAAAAGGGGAAATGCTAAAAGAAATGCTAAAGAAAAAGGCGACGTGTCGTCTTAGGTATTGAAAGGCTTAAGCCACCTGGCGTGTATTACTACGCCTTCTAGCTTGTCAGCATTGATAAGTTTGCAGTAGCCTCCCAAGATAATTTCTACTACTAGGTATGACTTATCTTCTGGGGAATTTGGCGGAGTAGGTTGGGCAGCAACCCTTACTACTATATCTCCAACTTGAAATGGATTTGGGCGTTGCACCATTACTTGATTCTTAGATTCCCCATCTTTGGCAGCTTCTAAATGTTTAATAAAATATTTGAAAGGCCCAGCACCCCATTCACATCTCCTAGTGATGGCTGGGTTGAAGATCGGATCAAGTCCCCGTCCCTTGGCGGAAGGAGGAGTGACTGATTGCAGAAAGGGTTGTTCAATAAGATTTACTTGGGTTCAGAATCTACGAATGTACATCGCCGGGCTTTCTCCAGGCAATTGGGTCACATTGCAAGTTGTTGATACAACAACAAATAATCCTCAGGGTTGGATGGCTTGTTGGAAATCCTTTCGGGTATAGACACTGGTAAAGGACATACTCCAGCTTTTCTTTGTTGCCATGCACCCACGAGCGCCCCAGAACCATATCATAATTTGGGCATTCTTTGACAATATGAAATTTGGCGTGCGTTAGAGCATCTCCCACCTTGATTTCGAGATTGATGTACCCATAAGCGTCTCTAGACTCCCCTTTCGAGTTTTTGATCATGGCTGGACAGTGAACGGCTTCCTGTTTTGGGATCTTTGCGGCCTTCAGAGTCTTGATGGTGACAACGTTGAAGTCAGAGGCTGCATCAATTAGCGTGCTGTCAAACTCGATACCCTTCAGGTGGGCAGTTGTCAGCAGTCCCCAGTTGCATTTTCAGCAGCGCCTCCTAAGAGAAGTTGGGGCTTGGGAGTGGCTTCTCCGACTGAAAACAACCACTTGCCCGACACAATGCGATTGAGAGATGCAAATATATCTTGACACTGTGCTTTGGAGAAATAAAGAATTTCACATACACGCTCCATCATGGATTGCACGGCTTTGTGGACAGAGTCCCCAGAAAGTGCACAGCTTCTGACTGGAAGAGGGTCTCTGTGAATTCCCTTAGTGCCTAGTTGAAGTTCTCCAGCATCTACCTTTTCTTTAAAGATGCGCTTCAATTTGTTGCATTCATTGGTTGGATGATTGACGAACCTGTGGTAGAAACAATATTTGGGATTCGCCATTTCTTCCTCAGTTGGTGGGCGCCTGATAGGAGGTAGCTTGATGGCATCATCTTGAATCCATGCTTCCATGAGCTCGATTACTTCCTCAATCGGGAATGGGAAGTTTGGAGCAGCATTCACAGTTTCTTGTTGTTGCGCAGGAGTCTTAGCCGCGACCTTTTAGGATGAGGCCATCTGATACGCTGGTGCTGCACGTTTGGATTGTTGTTCCGCCGCCGGAGCTTTTCTCTTTCCTCCTTCTCCCACTACACTTACAGAGGGTCCTGTATTGTATTGTATTGTATTGTATTGTATTGTATTGTATTGTATTGTATTATATTGTATTGTATTGTATTGTTTGTTGATGAGGCGTCTGCTTCCTAGAGTCTCACGTGCATCTTCATTTCTGGTTGATCTGGTCCTTTCCAGTAATGCCAGTGATGTCGTGGCCGAATGCTTAGCGGCTTCATGAAGTTCAGAAAAGGTTTGGAAAAGCAAGTTCTCCAGTAGAGCGCGATATATGGGCACCATGCCGTTAATGCATGACTCTACCAACTGTTGTTCAATCACGTTTGGATCGTGACAATCCAGCGCTTGAATCCTGAATCTCTTGACATAATCATTTGGATGCTCATTGTTTCGTTGGAACATCCTCCCCAAGTCTGATAAAGTGATTTGTTGAGACACAAAGAAATATTTCTTGTAGAAAGCAGTGACCATCTCACACCAGTTGGATATGCTGTTTGGCGCGATATTGTTGTACCTTGTTGTAACAGGTGTACGCTCTTCCAGTAAGCGACTTTGAAAATTCTTTTAGGCGGAGGACATGATTGTATTCGTGTTCTCCCAAAGATTCCAGGAAACGAGAGATATGTTCATGAGCGTAACCAGTGCCATCATAGAGTGAGAACTGAGGGGAGGAGTATCCTCTCGGGAGAGGAACTCTTTGCACATCAGGAGGATACGGAGGTTGATGCTGGTGCATGTCCACCGGGTTTTATTTTCCTCGATTTTAGAGAAGTTGCTCCAGATCTTCACATGTGATGAAATTGGACGGCTGATTCCTTCCCCATGAGCGTTCATGAGCAACACACATTTCTTCATATATAAAGGCTCTCCCTGTTGAAGTGCTTGCGCCAGGAGTGTTAAAAGTACTCCTTATTGGATCTGTGTGTTGACGTGGCTCTTGTGGTAACCGCTCCGTTAGTGTCTTTAGGAAAGTAAGTACCTCTTTCTGAGTTGTAGCCATGTACGTCTGGGCTTTAGCGAGAACTTCTTATCTTTCCATCAAATCAACAATGGTAATAGGGGGTTAGCTTCCTCTAGTTCCTCCAGCCTCTCGTCCTGATAGAGGAGTGGCAGTAGCTTTGGTAACAACTGGGGGTGTTACGCTCGAAAAAACATTGGGGATAGCGGCAGCGGCTCTGGCTCTGGTGATAGGAGGTGTCACAGATGGGATGTTTCCTGCGCCGTTGGTGTTGGTGGTAGAGGATGTAGTGCCATGAAATGCGTTGATCGTGCTGGTAGGTGATAGACGCATTTATGTGTCTATTTTCATCTCTATTGTGTATATTTTTAGTACCCATTTTTTGTACTAATGTTAGTATTTTATCTCTTTGTAGGTATTTTTGGGGAATAAACATTTTTGGAAAAATCGGCTCGAAAAGTTGTCTAAATGCACCTCTAGGGACAAGTATTATACGGACTCCAGCAGCGGATAAGGGGAACCCATGGCTATGTGTAGCCCAAATTCATCTTTAGCACCCATCTTCATCATTTGAAAATAAAAATTGGCGGGAATTTTCTTTACAGAAAACAGAATTTTTTGTTTGATTTTTGGACGATTTTTAAGGAGATTCAAGGGATGATTTTCGTTGGATTAACCCTGTTAAGGATAAACAAGTATGGTATGAGCTGTAGAATCGATTAAACAGGGATAGAAATCCGTGTTGGAGCAAAACAGGGAGAATTCATATTTTGAGTTGTTTTCGGTTTACAAAAGAGTTTGTGAAGATTTTACGGCAAGATTGGAGTGTATGGAGTCCTTATTCAGTCCTGAGAGAGTTTAAGAGAGTTTGGAAACCAAGTTGACGCGTAAAGAGGGAAGAAAAATCCCGTAACTTGAGAAAAAAAAACCCGAGAATATTTATGGATTAACTCGAGAGATTTTGTGTTTAGTGGCTATATATAGGTTGATTCGAGTCATATTGAGGGATACGAACAATTTGGGAAAGTTTGGAGAAGTTTAGAGCCTTAGAGAAGCGTAAAAAAATCAACTGGAGTCGATACAGAAACTTTTATGCTGCTGCAAAGAAGAAGAACACGAAGAACATTAGACCCTCAGAGACAGTTGCAGAAGCAGACTTATTTTCAGTGACAACTATTTACGGTCGCATATTCCTGCAGTCACCGAAGCCTTTCAGCAACAATTCCGACTCCTGATTTAGACCTTCAGCAACTGCAGAATCCGCTGTTTTAACACTTTTCTCCCTTTTAATCAACTTTTGAGCCATAAATATGTATTTTGAGGTTATGATTAATTTGAGGAGCTAAACCCCATTGCTAAGGCGATAGAGGAAGCTATTTTTCCAACAAAAAGTGGTATATTCTATTTTATTTATTTTATTTCAATTATTTTTATGATTATTTTCCTTGATTTATAATTGTTTGAATGATTTTTGTTAAGCAATTGTTATTTCTTTTGATAGAGCATGCTTAGCCATAGGTTCTTGATGCTTTATACTTTGGATTTACACTTGTTATTTTGAAAATCTATATGTTGCAATAGCTTAGAATCAAATTAAACACAAAAATTGAATAAATATAAATACCAGATAAATTCTCTTTGAACTTGGAAAAATAGTGGAATCTTAGCCTCAGTGTTCTTTTAATATTGATATCAACTTTATCAGTGTTTGCTATAATTTTTAGTGATTTTTCTATTTAGTTTTGAATTTAAGTCTAAAGTTATCCTTCACAAGTTCGAGCAACGAACCTTTTTACCACTACAACTACAAAACACATCAAGTTTTTGGCGCCGCTGCCGGGGACTTGTTTTTAGGGTTTTAGATTTATTTTTGTTATTTTTATTTATTTTGTTATTTTTTCTATTTTACGTTTTTGGGTATTTGTCTTTTGTCTACAGGTTTTGGAACAAAAAGAATTTGAGCCAGGGATAAAAGCTAAAAGAAAAGCAAAAGAAAGACAAAGAAATTTTATTTTATTTTTTAGATTTTATTTTTCTTTTAGTTTTTATTTCGTTAGATTTTCTTTTTAGAAATTGTATTAGGATATCTTTTATTTTTGTAATTTTTATTTTTTTTATTTTGCACTTTATTTTTGAACTTTGGACTGTGAACTTTGGGACATTATTATTATTATTTTTATACGCTACGGAAGGGTATCCTTAAATATATTAACTGTTTGCAGAGAAGGACGACGATTACGATATCGTCTCGGCCCCTCGGGTTCGCACATTGACACAGGAGTCAGTGGCCCGAGTCGACTACAACGGTTCTTCGCCCGTCTGGTACGGGAGGTAAACTTTTAAACACCCGCGAATCCCCTGTCAGCGGGTTTACTGCGCCGTTGGTGTTGGTGGTAGAGGATGTAGTGCCATGAAATGCGTTGATTGTGCTGGTAGGCGATACGTTGGTGTCACAGGCAGGAATATTGATGCCATGGGTGTTTTCTGTGCCAGTGACATTGGGGTTTGTTGCTGATCCCGACCTAAGATCCACCATCGTGAAATTGGGAAGATTGAAATGAAAATTGAAATTGATTTTGCAACCAAGAGATTAATCACCCACTGTGGTCGCCAGTTGTTTTGGGGTAAAAACCGATTCTTCTATTTTTGGTAAATTTGGGTGTGTTGATTCGAGAGATCAATCTGTAAGACTCTGGCCTAAACCAAGAAATGGCCGTTCCGGATTCAATTCGGTCACAAAGTGAAGGAGAAGGTTTGATCTTAGGGAGGGAAGCGAAGAAGGTTTTTGAGATCAAAATGTTGAATTATGAAGGTGTGGTTGTTTTATAACTTGTATCAGAATATGGTTTCTGGATACTTTTGTTCATAACACTTGTGTTATGTTTGAAATAGGTTTAAATTCTATTTATACAAGTCATGTTCGAGCACACCCTGATCTCGGAGGAAGTGGAGGTGATTAAGCATTGGAGAGGTGAGGTTGTGTAAAAAGTGGTGATCACCACGTTTCCATTATGAGGGAAAACTGGTCACACTTTCACCCACTACTCTCATTGCTGTTAACCATCCATTCTTTCCTGACACTTTCTCGTAATGGGCGCGTTGCACACCGCATGCTGTAAACCGCAAGACCAATACCCCAATGAGCATCCCCCAGTTTGTGACATGTTTGATGTCTCGAGTAAATGGGTCAAGTCGTGAGACTCGTCGCTAAAAGCAGCACATAGTGCTTTTAGGTCAAATAATAAAATTATTTTAGAAATCAATATTTATAAAATATTGTTTATAATCGATGTATATAAATCATCGCTTTTAAACAAGCAGCTAAAAATAACCGATGTGCAGGAAGCATCGATGTTTTAGAGATCGTCCAAATTAGTCGCGAGTTGAATATCTTGAAAGGAGCTTGACCACCCTCTTTCAGGGAGTTGGTAGGAGCTATGCTCGCATCCCAGGGAGTGGCCGATCAGTTCCTATAGGAGAGTGGCGGCTGGTAGTCATTCTAAAATCCTATCGGTTGATCCAAGTTGGATCTGGACCGCTTAAATCGGCTAGCCAAGTTGAGTGGCTGAGACGATTTGCGGCAGTTAGTAGCTGCTGTGGAATCATAAAAGTAGCGCAAATGGCCACCTTTGAGTGATCGTTTGGGGATCCTATGAACGAGTCATGACTTGTCCGATCGTTCCCTGTGGAAGAGGGGTAGCCGGTGATCACGGCATCACCCTGTTTGCCATCTAGAATCCGATCTAAACCGTCCGACCAAGCTAGCGAAGTAGGACAGACAAGATGATTTGCGGCAGTTGTATGCTGCCGTTGATTGTATTTTAGGGTTTGAAATTGTGCGGCCACCCTACCATTGAGCCAAACGATTTGTGGCGTTTGCCACTGATTTGGATAGGACGATTAGGTATATGCACAGATGGGTTGTTGGTGAGTATGCAAGCATCTCGTTGGCCTCCTGAAATTGGATCTAGGTCGTCCGACTAAGCTGGCGAAGATGGGCATCCATGATTGATTTGCGGCAGTTGTGTAATGCCGCTGAATCAATTTAGGGTTTAAAGAGCGCGCAATTGCCCTACGTTGGGAAAACGATTTGACGGGCTCTTGGATTGCTATGTGTAGTTCGATCAACCAGGTATGGAGCTGGGTCGCCGGTAAACGCGTAAGCACCTCCTTGATCATTCGAAGGAATATCTAAGGCGTCAAACTAGGCTAGCTAAGTTGGGCGGTCGTGATGTTTTTTTTGAGACCGTTTTTGCCGGACTTAGCTCGTTTGAGCTCATCTTTCAACAACGCGATCACCCATGTTAGGATTAACGTTCAAAGGCGTTGCGGGTGTACTAGATGGAATCCGATCGGTTGGGATGTTAGTGGGCCCACCGGTGGTCATCATTATGATCGCCTAGTTCCGCTAGGAGTAGGCTAGGCCTGTTGAATTGTGTGGCCAAATCGTGTGGCCGTGATCGTTTTTAAGACTGATACGGACAGTCTAGATTTTCCTTAAGGAATTTGAACGCGTTTGATCGCGCTAACTTTTAATTAAAAAATGTGTAAACACGCTGATCTCTTTATAGAGAGTGGTGTATCCTACGCGAGTGTTTTCATGCAGGTCTCAATACTGACATTTCGGGAGATTCATGCTACTCCGCTGCGAGTGAACATTAATCATCATGTCATGCTAATACTGAGAGTTCGGCTGGGAACATAGCATAGGAAAATACCAGGCAGGTCATGCATTAGTGAATAATGCAATAGGTTAAAATTTACAGAATATCCGGGATTGTTGCTTCACGCACCATTCTGGATAAATTTCGTAAATATGTTGAATTGCTCAATACATATTTAAGTGAAGAGGTTTATGCACTCATCACTTTCAAATGGCTTTTGTTCCTTTGCAGGATGAAAGCATATTAAATACCGGGTTTCACGATTTTAGCCCTGAACCGAAACCACCATCAACACTTACAAACAAACCTAACTTCGTGAACTTATTTCCATGTTTACGAATTACTTTGCCACCAAACATGATTAACTTCTCCATATAGATTGATCATGTAAGCATGTGAGAAGCTTACCTTGAATCACAAAGAAGATATGTGCAACCATATATTATACATTATACACCAAGTGGTTTGCCAAAGAACAATTGTTAAGTTTTTTGGAATCGATAAGCATGACTTTGATTATAATATCACAAGACCAGAATCAGTTTGTGAACTTTCTGAAACAGCTTATAAATAATAAGTGTCTCGTAACTCGGAACCCTTTTGTATTTGATAAGTTTGAAAACTGTCCAAAAATGTTTGTGTACTCAAATACAAAAAAGTATCCTGGAACCTTTTAAAATCAACCAGTTTGCGAACTGCATAAATCAGTTCATGTACTATTGAAAGAAAATTTTATCCACGAATATCTCAAAATCGATCAGTTCTTGCACTGACAAAATCAACCCATATGCGCGAGTTAATTGAGATTTAATTTATCAAGTCTTTTAATTTAATAAGTTCAAGTTTGAAAACTGAGTAAAGAAATTTGTGAACATAAAAACTAACTTGACTACTCATCATTGATTGAATTTTTATTTGCAATGTTCATCATAATACTTAAGTCATACGACATTTATCAGAAGATAAAATTGTAGATAATATGAGAAAATAGGATAGTCAGTCTTCACATACCTTTTTTGATTAAATTTACGTTGATGCCATTGTTTCTCAGTCTCTAAGCTTTAAGGTCGATTGGTGAATTCTGATACTCAACTACCATGCTTTATTCCAAGCCCGGGATTGACTCTAGTAAACTATAAATCAAGATGTAGTTTTGATCATCTAGATTTGACAACAAGCTTGACATACCAAAACTTGTGAGTTTGACCGAGAGATGCTCTAACAATGTACATTGAGAAGAGTGGGTAGGATTTGGTATTACAAAATATAAGGAAAATGTGAACAACCTTTGTGACAAGATTAATAAGACACCCACGTAATGACTAAAGGTGTAAAAACGTGTTTCTGCAAAAATATTAAAATATTAGTGCATATCACAAGCGTCTAGGCAAAAAAACATATAAGCATATCTATATAAAGTTAATCTACGATACTCCTTAGAGTTTCAAAATCTTTTGAGATGTAAAAACCAAGTAGACACAAGTACATTAATATTAGGCTACGTCTTATGGATGTTCACAGGCTGAGGTGGCAACTAAAAAGTGTAGAGAAAAGTCCTCATATACATAGCAGTTCTCTACTTTGCTTGAATCCCTACGTGAATCACATCTTTGAACGTAGAATCGTTATGCGTTAAAAAGAAGTAAAAAACACGTAATGATTATGCATCTTTCGGTATATGTTGACCTTCGTTACAAATAGGGCTTACTTTCCTATTTTAGTACTATTAAATTCTTAAAATCTTAAAACGCATAATGGTTATGCGTTCCACACACGAAAAACATGAAATCTCCAAAAGGCCTATGCAAAAAAAAAAAAAAAAAAATTTGCACATGTGGAACGAAAATAGTTAATGAATATGAATATCCACAAAATTTGGCCTTATAACACCTATATATGATCATCTTCATAAAAAACCAACACTCATCATTTATAGTTGACAAAACCGAAAAATAACCATCGTACAATCAAAATCATCCTACATTATTGTCAAGGTTTCACCTATTTTCCACCTACATTTTTCCTATTTACCACCCCTCTCAGAATTGCTAAAGTAGTTATACTTTTCACTTTTATTTTTCCTATTTACCACCTGTATAAGTCAAGTTAAGTTTGACCATAACTACTTCATGACCGCATGCGTATTGCTCACAAAAATATGTATAGGCACATCCCTCCTATTTTGAAACAGTATTATATGGTGTCCTGCGCCTCCAGGGCATGAATCTGCTAGCAAGATCATATTTCGCTTCTCTAGCAATCAACTGCGCTAAGCATTATGTTAAGTAGATCCCCATCAAACCAAGCAGTTAACATTACTGAATCTACTAAAAATGTTACGACATAACAGTATTGATCTTCCTACAATTCTACCAATTGTCTACATCCAACTCTAGTTTTCATTCTTTGAAAGATATCAAAATCCAAATTCAAATACTAGTGCTTGGGGTTATATAAGCTTAAAACATGAAAGGATACTATTAAGCTAAATCTATTATCATTCAAGAATTTGATCAAACAACTTGTGTGTAATTGAGGAAGTGAGAATTTCCTTTCCCACTTTCCTATCTATTAGCTTATTCCAAAACATATTTGGAAATGACAAACTATATATGATTCTGGACTTAGAAAATATCAGTAACGATATGGTTGGAAATGGAGAAGATAGTTCTCGGTGGGTGGAGATGGGGTAGAAGATGTTGTCGGTGGGTGGATAAGCAGTAAGAATTTAGGGTTCTTTTTATTTAGTTATGGGGGCGGTTTTATTGATGGATGTAACCAAAAAGTCAAACAAATTGTATCGAGGAGATCTCAGAATATATTAGGGTGGTAAGTAGGATATTTAGGAGTGGCAATTAATGTGAGTGGCAAATAGGAAAATCATGGGTGGAAAATAGGTGAAACCATTGTGTCGTTCTCTACTTTTCAGTTTTCAGTAAACTTAAGTATAAGAAAACTAGAACCCCTCGAAAATGCTATTTGGCCGGCCCTATAACAGCTGATCTGACATGGCGCATATAGCGTGGCATATGATGTGGGGGAAAGAGTTTAATTATATCTACGTCATCTTTAAATCACACTAAGAAAATTAAATTAAATTGAAACTAAAATGCATCACCGATCGAAAACGAATAAGATTATCTGACTACTCCCATAACCATGAGTTCAATAACCATTAACATTTCAGAGTTCTCTCAACAATAATCTGTTACATCCACCACATCAACCTTAAAATTCATGATGATGGACTTTAATTAGGGTTACCACTTACCATGATCCGATATAACAGTTCATATTACCAATTTCATTTTGTTTGGATTTCTTTTTATTATATAACAACAAAATCTAAGGTTACTTTGTTTCCTAATAATCGAATGAACAAAAGAATATATCTCTGTTTGATTGGTATTTCTCTGTAACGGGAATATGTAATTAGAAATTGATTATATGGAGCATTACTTGATGATCTGGTACGTAGCGGTGGTCTATTAGGGTGTGTATTGAAAATCAGTTTGAATCAAACCTATTCCCATGAAATTGTCTGAAATTAAATCTACAATAACTGTAATGGCCGACCACTTAATTTTTAGAGAATCAAATTCTCTCAAAACAACCGTAAAACTCACTTATCATGATGAATAAATAAAATGAGAGTGGTGATGGTAGTTTGTTTACGCTAACTACGGGCGGTGGTGGTGGTTATGTTCAGTGATATATGTATACAGTGGAGTATGGTAATGGTTGTATCGGTGATTCGGTGATAGAGATGATTATAAATTTTTTAACATTTCATGTGTGCTGAAGTGGTTAAGAAAAGAATATCCTACTTTAAACCACATACCCAACCACGCTAAATCAGCTGTTTATGGAGTCCAATTTTGTGCACACTCCTTTAAAGAATGTGCACGTAACAAAACAACCTTATTGGTTATTTCTTAACGAACGTGTACTTACGTGAAAATTGTTTTCTCTTTTGTTTTAATTTAATTTTAACCTTAAAAAAGGTAAGATTATTTTTCCATTACCTAAAATATGTCACGGTTATCTTCTTCTTCTTTTTTTTTTTTCTTTTTTTCACATATCCATGTTATGTTGATCATCAGATTCATCCTTCTTCTAGACTTTATAGTAATCAAGAATTAACTAATTAATGTAAATCAGTTTTTCGCTAAATCTAAAAAATCCTAAGTTTCTTTGATCTTCAATTTTTAATCCTCGCCTAAATCATATATCGTAATAAATAAACTCAAACTTTTTATTTTTGGATCAATAGACAGACTGAATCATTCTCTACTTTAACCTTATTTCTAGTGATTATCCATTTTTAATCACTTTAATTTCATCTTATGTTTATAGTGAAGTTAATCACTAATTTTCTTTGCGTAAAAATTTAATCATAATTTATATATAAACTGATCATTAGAGGGGTTTTTTCGTGACATATCTATATAATTCATCACCATGATGAGCTGATGAATGATTATCACATTCTTTTTCCGAAACAAAATAATCCACGCTATATTTTAGGTAATATGAAAATATGATTTATCCTCTTACCTTTTTAAGATACAAAATTTAATTAAAAAATAATGATTTATTAAATAGTTAACCATCCGTTTAAGACAACCAATAAGGTTGCTTTGTTATGTGCACACTCTTTAAAGGAGTGTGCACAAAATTGGACTCGCTGTTCATGTACCGCGAATGCTATTTGGCCAGCCCTATAACAGCTGATCTGACATGGCGCATATAACGTGGCATATGATGTGGCGATTGCCCATTAACAGAGTAAGCATTCCATTTAACTGCGTGTATGCTCTTCACGTGTTCACCTTGTCCTATAATATAAATTCCCAAGCCATAACTAAATCACGAACTGAAATCTCTCTCTCTTCGCTTCTTTGAAAGAAAAAAAATAAGAAGAAAAACTGAAAGGATGTCGGGTGGAAAGGTTTCATTCAAAGTCATACTCACTTCCGATCCAAAACTTCCCTTCAAAGTGTGAGTTATAATTCATCTACTTACGTCTTTTGGTCTATACTCGTATTATGATTTTATTTTAATGAATTCGATTTTCGATTTTTGTTTCAGTTTTAGCGTTCCAGAGGCAGCACCTTTTACTGCTGTATTGAAATTCGCTGCTGAAGAATTCAAAGTTCCACCACAAACTAGTGCTATTATCACCAATGGTAATTTCAATTTCAATCCCTGCCTTAATTGGGTTTTCTTTCTTTTAGGTTTAAGATCAATTTAACTTATTAAATTGACTTCTACGGTAATTAGGTCTAATTAGGTACTAATTGATGAAGATTCTTCTCTTGTTTAGTAATAATCATAATATAATTTAGTGAATTTTATTGCAGATATAATTTTTATTAGTGGAAATTGAAAAATACCTCAGTAGAAACCTAAAATAATTTTTGATACAATAAAGTGTAACTCATATTTGTGCGGCCTGTTTGCAACTAAAATTGAGTAAGGTGCAATACAATTTATTGTTTTCCTTACAATCTTTTCAGGATTATGAAAATGCAATTTACAAATAAAAATCAACCGCGTGATACGGATTGCTTTTACTGCTAGTAGTAGATAACACTGACAACAATGCGTGTTCTCTCTAAAAAAAAAGGCTGGTTTGAGGCATCTGTTTCTTTCTTTTTCCATGCTCTTACCGTTTTTCCTTGCAATCAAATTTTAAGGTATTGAAATCTCTTGATTATGTGGGTTAACTGTGCGTCTTTCATGTAGGATTAGAAAGTTATGTGAGTAGGTTTCCTGTAAACGTACCCGCAGTCCCATTCACAACATTTGACCTACCCCCAACTTGTCCAATGGTTGTTGAGAGAAGATTGATGGGTGCTCTGACATTCAGTGCTCTCCCAACAAATGGATTTATGCACATTACATCGACTTTAACCTTTATCTATGAAAATTACAATTAACTTCAATTGAATTACATTGTATAAAGTTCAGGCAATTTGTTCTGATTTTCTCTATAGCAACGAACCAAGTGGAACCTTAGTTTTAGATACAAAAAAAAAAAAAAAAACAGCTCCAATGAACTCAAAAAATTGCTGATGTAGGTTATCTAGGAGTTAGCCTGGTTTCTTACTTTTATCAACTTTGTGTGATCTGCTAAATGATATAGATACTATCATCTAGAGTTAATGATCCATTTTGCTTGTGTTAGTTTTTTTTTTCTTTTTTTCCCTTAGTACATGATGTGTTTGACATATATCTTTGTTTTGTATTTTAGATGGTGTGGGCATCAACCCGCAGCAAAGTGCAGGTATGTTCCATTTTGTTTTACTTGTTTTTGTGGTTTGGTTTACTCTTTTATGTTATGCCGTTTATTTAGCTTATAAAAGAACGTTTTGAGCTTTGCTTTAACAACATGATAGTTCTGAAGGAAAATCAGATTTTCATTATGACAATTATTATGTGTCTGTGGCTCTCTATACAGAGCCTCTGTTTTGGATTTACAATCTTTATCTCTGTGGTAACTCCTTTCTATAACTCGAGGAGCTTCTTAGTGCTATTTTTATGGATAAAATAGGTTGATAGGTAGAGTTCTATCTGTGTAGAATGATAATTAATAATGCTTGGTATGCAAAATGTGAGTTTACCATGACATAATATGAAATTTGAATGTTCTGTGGATTGGCAACAAATTCACAGAATGGATAGGTAGTAAAACCTTAGAATGGATCGAGTACCTTTGTAAGCATTTTTTTATTAATATTTGAATTGAAGTTCTCGTGTCTGGTTAGATATTTTTCAAGCTGGAACACTGGGTTTTATGCATAAGGGACATCTGTTTCTTGCCTTCCACGTACTATGTGACATATATTAATTGTTTTCTTTTCATTTGTTTTATTGGTTGTGCTAGGCAATGTCTTCCTTAAACATGGATCTGAATTGCGGTTGATCCCTCGTGATAGGGTTGGTGCTTTGGCATTCTTTTGATCAGACTGCATATCGTGGCAACCTCACAACTGATACTTCCAATTATGATTTAGTCCTATATCTGTTTGCGGGTTACCCTTATATTTCTTTTGACTAAGTATACCTGTCAAAGAAAAATCTGATGTTTACTTATAAGAAGTTTAGAAATATATAATAAATATGTTTGGACTCGAATATGTTATCAGTTGGAATTAGATACCTAGCCCGGAGGAAATATATATTGGATTCATGTCTCTATACCGGATTTGCAGAGTTTTCTAGATTGTGGCAAATGCCAGCTCACTCAAGTTTGGCATAATGGTGCACATTTGTAATTGGCAGCTCCACGCTAGACCTATTTAGGACATTCCCGTAGTCCAGCTCAAGCTAACTTAAGCCCAATTTATCTTTCAGTTTAGCATGCATGTACTGGGTTAAGCCCAATTTATCTTTCAGTCTAGCATGCATCAGTACTGGGAATTGGGATGCTCTTGAAAAGAAACCCTTTAACTTCCACCAGGGTAGGGATCACATTTTTTGAGGATCCCCTCTAGTACGATGGATGTGTCATTCCGTAAAACTAAAAGGGCGGTCTGGGGTTCAGTCCGTTTAAGTGCTGGGCGAACTTCCAACTTCCTATTTTCCCTTTCATTGGCTTATAAACTTTCATTGTCTTATCCTATTGCACGAACTTCCGACTTCTTTTGAACAATGCCCGACTCCAATCTAGACTGCCTAGATTAATCATGAAAGTGAAGTTCACAATAAAAGTGAACTTTATGTTAAATATCAACCTTGCAAATTCCTGAAATCATTAAAAAACAAAAGCACACCATATTTGCTCACTCAGCTAGTCAGCTGTCTGCTGATCCCAGTTTTCTGGCGTTGCGTGAGAAACCTTATCATCACCAACATCAGCCGTCTTATGGACTAGCTAGAACCTCATATTGTTGGGCCTAAAATTTTAATGTTTCTTACGATTTTTTTTTTTTTTTTTTGAAGTATTAGAATGTCGTTTGTTATGTAAATACAACTTTCAATCGGGTCAAATGCAATACTAACTAAATACAAGTTATTTTTCTTGTGTAATTAGCTAAATGCATTTTTTTTATATACAAATGTAGATCATGTTGACTATTTGTTACGCCTTAATCATTTCGCAGTATAATCATTTGGTTTTTATGAGTCCATGACGTTGCAACCTGCCAAACTTGCCACGAGATGGTACAACCATACATTTTTTCCTTGGCCCAAAAGAACCGATGGCTATACCCTACACTTCGGTGCTCTACTTGGACCCCCATAAATTTTAATCAAGTTGGTATCATTGTGGTGCAACTTCAATACCAGAAGATTATAAGTTCTCTGAACTTGCCAACACCTTGCCAAATGGGTTTGACCTAGATTTTTGTTTGATTCATCCAAAGGTTTAGCCTCGATCATCCTAGATTACTCATGGAATAATTATTATGATTAGGATTCGAATAACAGGAGATTTAGTAAAGAAAGAAAACAAGAAATCCTAATTAAAATCTAACGGTTATGGTAACCATAAAAAAAATGATTATGGTGGGTTTGGTTGCAGAATTCACAATTCCAATGAATTTATAATCCAGTATTTATAATCTGAGGCGATAGAGGAAATTATTTTTCCAAGTTCAAAGAGATTTTATCTAGTATTTATATTTATTCATTTTTTGCGTTTAATTTGATTCTAAGCTATTGCAACATATAGATTTTCAAAATAACAAGTGTAAATCCAAAGTATAAAGCATCAAGAACCTATGGCTAAGCATGCTCTATCAAAAGAAATAACAATTGCTTAACAAAAATCATTCAAACAATTATAAATCAAGGCAAATAATCATAAAAATAATTGAAATAAAATAAATAAAATAGAATATACCACTTTTTGTTGGAAAAATAGCTTCCTCTATCGCCTCAGCAATGGGGTTTAGCTCCTCATATTAATCATAATATCAAAATACATGTTTATGGCTCAAAAGTTGATTAAAAGGGAGAAAAGTGTTAAAACAGCGGATTCTGCAGTTGCTGAAGGTCTAAATCAGAAGTCGGAATTGTTGCTGAAAGGCTTCGGTGACTGCAGGAGATGCGACCGTAACCCGTTATCACTGAAAATAAGTCTGCCTCTGCGACTAACTCTGAGGGTCTAATGTTCTTCGTGTTCTTCTTCTTTGCAGCAGCAGAAAAGTTCTGTATCGACTCCAGTTGATTTTTTTACGCTTCTCTAAGGCTCTAAACTTCTCCAAACTCTCCCAAATTGTTCGTATCCCCAAATATGACTCGAATCAACCTATATATAGCCACTAAACACAAAATCTCTCGAGTTAATCCAAATCTTTTCGTTTTTTCTTCACCGCACGTTACGGGATTTTAATCTTCTTTTTACGCGTTAACTTGGTTTCCAAACTCTCTTAAACTCTCCCAGGACTGAATAAGAACTCCATACACTCCTATCTTGCCGTAAACTCTTCACAAACTCTTTTGTAAACGAAAACAACTCAAAATATGAATTCTCCCTGTTTTGCTCCAACACGGATTTCTATCCCTGTTTAATCGATTCTACAGCTCATACCATACTTGTTTATCCTTAACAGGGTTAACCCAACGAAAATCAGCCCTTGAATCGCCTTAAAAATCATCCAAAATTCGAAACAGAAATTCTGTTTTCTGTAAACTGTTTTCCCGCCAAAATCTGTTTTCAAATGTTGAAGATGGGTGCTAAAGATGAATTTGGGCTACACATAGCCATGGGTGCCCCTTATCCGCTGCTGGAGTCCGTATAACACTTGTCCCTTGGGGTGCATTTAGACAACTTTTCGAGCCGATTTTCCCAAAAATGTTTATTCCCCAAAAATACCTACAAAGGGATAAAATACCAACATTAGTACAAAAAATGGGTACTAAAAATATATACAATAGAGATGCAAATAAACACATAAATGCGTCTATCAAATACCCCCAAACTTATTATTTGCTAGCGCAAATTGAAACTACAAAATAAAATCCTAACTCACTGTCGCAGGCATCGTCGGTTGCACTTAGCATGTGCAACAAGCCTTTAAACCCCTAGGTGGCCCTAGCGGCCAAGTTATAGTCTCGGGAGGGTTTACCAGAGGTGTACCCACAAAACCTTTACTCCAGACCCTAGCTATCTACGCAGAACCTTGGAATGCACTAAAGAATCTCCTTGGTTGGCATACTTATTGATTACGGGAGGAAGTACCCTGATGCGAAATTCCAATTGCTGTATACTCAGATATACTAAAATTCATATATAAGTGACAGAGCTCTACTCAGATAGTCGCACTATGGACATCAATATCCGGAATCAAACAAATCACATGGAAGGATTAAGAGATGGATATAGAAATAGATGGTTGCGAATGGACTTCAATGCCAAGATGAACCTATGACCTAGTGGATTGAGATACTGGTCTGGACTAATATCAACACAACTGGCATATACAAGGGGACCAGTGGTCGATAATCCTAATTCTAGATCAACTCGTCTGGCATATACAAGGGAACCAACGGTCGATTTATTGAACACACTTTTCTTTTCTTTTTTTAACGACATGATTAGATCTTTTGGATCCAAGCGCATGCTTCTTGTCAGCAGATTACATGGTAATTCCCGTGGATCCTGCATTCCACGCTTGTTTAGGCGACGGAGACAGGGAGAACACACATATATTGCTATCCAAGTGTTATTTATTCCGATTGGTCTAATTGGTCTTGTCTTTTTTTTTTTTTTTTTTTTTTTTTTTTATATAGTAACTCAATCACTCTATTTCAACCCAGCAGACATCAACATAAAAATTTGCAAAAACAAAAACAGAAGTAATAGGATGATTCCGAGATACGGTGAAACTATCATGTTATTTCAAACACCTGAGCTCCGTGCTTTTATGAATAGACTCTTATAGACGTTTCCATCTAATCAGATTGGTTCCTCAACTCCTAATCCAAAATGCTTCCATCCACTTAGATTAGTTAGTGCACTCCTTAATAGGCATAAATTTCTAGGCTCTGGAGATTATTTATTACGATAAAAAGGGACAAAAAGTTTCTACCCCACCCCCAAACTTAAATCTAACATTGTCCTCAATGTTTCTAATTAAAGAACAGTACCAAAAGTATAAATAACATGAGGAATCAGTAAAGAGAGAAGTTGGAAAGATAGTACCTGGGTGAAGTGGAATCGAAAACCTACAAAAATAATATACAACATACAAATCACCTCGATGGTCAATCAAGGTAAACAGGGTCCTCCAGAGGGACCTCCTCAACATCACCTGTAGGAAAAGGCTCTAAAAAGGGCTTCAATCTCTGACCGTTAACCTTTGAAGAACTACTACCATCTGGTGTCTCAATCTCAATAGCGCCATGAGGAAAAATAGTACGAACCACAAAGGGACCGGTCCACCGAGAGCGCAACTTCCCGGGGAATAGATGCAAACGAGTGTCATACAGAAGAACTTTTTGACCTGGAGAAAATGACTTTCGTAAAATATTCTTATCATGCACAAGTTTCATTTTGTTCTTATACTCCTTAGCACTATCGTACGCATCTCTACGAATCTCGTCCAACTCATTGAGCTGGAGCTTTCTGTGAGCTCCTGCCTTGTCAAGTGAAAAGTTTAGCTGCTTAATAGCCCAGTAGGCTCTATGCTCTAACTCAACAGGTTGGTGACATGCCTTGCCAAAAACTAAACGATAGGGTGACATTCCAATGGGTGTCTTAAACGCAATACGATAAGCCCATAAGGCATCAGTAAGCCTCGACGACCAGTCTTTCCTATTAGGACTAACTGTTTTCTCTAGAATACGCTTAATTTCCCTATTGGAGACCTCTACCTGACCACTAGTCTGTGGGTGATATGGGGTAGCTACTTTATGGTTAATACCATATTGTTTCATTAAAAGAGCAAACGGTCTATTACAAAAGTGTGCACCTCCATCACTAATGATAGCTCGCGGCGTACCGAAACGTGTAAGTATATTCTCTTTCAAAAACTGGACTACGACCCTGTGGTCATTTGTTCTACACGGAACCGCCTCAACCCACTTAGACACATAGTCTACAGCGACAAGTATGTAAAGATAACCAAAAGAATTAGGAAATGGACCCATAAAATCAATGCCCCACACATCAAAGACCTCAATCACTAAAATAGGGTTCAAAGGCATCATATTCCTACGGGAAATGGTTCCTAACCTTTGGCAACGCTGCCAAGAAACACAATGACTATGGGAGTCTTTAAACAACGAAGGCCAGTAAAATCCACACTGCAATATCTTAGCAGCAGTCTTCTTAGCACTAAAATGACCCCCACATGCATGTTCATGACAAAAGGAAATAATACTGGACTGGTCACTCTCAGGTATACATCTCCTAATAATCTGGTCTGGACAATACTTAAACAGGTAAGGATCGTCCCAAAAGAAATGCTTAACCTCGGCTAAAAACCTAGATCGATCTTGTTTACCCCACTGTTGAGGCATTCGACCAGTAACAAGATAATTCACTATATGTGCGTACCAAGGTGATTGGGAAACAGAGAACAATTGTTCATCAGGAAAGCTATCCCTTATAGGAAGAGAATCATTAGAATGATCAACAACTAGCCTAGACAAGTGATCTGCTACTACATTTTCTGCCCCCTTTTTGTCTCTAATGTCTAGAAAAAATTCTTGCAACAAGAGGATCCATCTAATCAATCTAGGTTTCGTATCCTTCTTAGACAAAAGGTATTTCAAAGCAGCATGATCGGTATAGATTACAACCTTAGAACCTAGTAGATAGGATCTAAACTTATCCAAGGCAAACACGATGGCTAACAGTTCCTTCTCGGTAGTTGTATAATTCAGTTGGGCATCATTCAGAGTTTTGCTAGCATAGTAAATCACATGAAGTAATTTGTTTTCTCGCTGTCCTAACACAACACCTATAGCATAATCTGAAGCATCACACATAATCTCAAAGGGTAGGTTCCAGTTAGGTGCCTGGACTATGGGGGTAGTAGTGAGTAAACTCTTAAGCTTCTCAAAAGCCTCTAAACACGCATCATCAAAGACAAACTTAACATCTTTTGCAAGCAAATTGCAAAGAGGTCTAGAAATTAAGCTAAAATCCTTAATGAATCGACGATAAAATCCTGCATGCCCTAAGAATGACCTAATATCTTTTACGGTTTTTGGGACCTGTAAAGTCTTAATAAGATCAACTTTGGCTTTGTCTACCTCTATACCCTTAGAGGATACGATGTGCCCTAACACAATTCCTGATCTAACCATAAAATGGCATTTTTCCCAATTAAGCACTAAGTTCTTTTCCTTACACCTAGTCAACACTAATGTCAAATGATGCAAGCACTCATTGAAAGATGAACCAAACACTGAAAAAGCATCCATAAAGACCTCTAAAAACCGTTCTACCATATCAGAAAATATGCTCATCATGCAACGCTGAAAGGTCGCAGGGGCATTACATAGCCCGAAAGGCATGCGTCTATATGCAAAGGTACCAAAGGGACAGGTAAAAGTGGTTTTGTCTTGGTCTTCTGGGGCAATGACGATCTGATTATATCCGGAGTAGCCATCTAAGAAGCAATAATGACTATGTCCAGCTAATCGCTCTAGCATTTGGTCGATGAAAGGAAGGGGGAAGTGGTCCTTCCTTGTGACCTTGTTCAATTTCCTATAGTCAATACAGACACGCCATCCCGTGGTCACTCGGGTTGGGATTAACTCATTATTATCATTCTGGACTACAGTGATACCTGATTTCTTGGGGACAACCTGAACGGGGCTGACCCACTTACTGTCCGAAATTGGGTAAATAATACCCGCATCTAACAACTTAAGCACCTCTTTTCGAACTACCTCTTTCATGTTAGGGTTCAGTCGACGTTGCATCTCCCTAGAAGGTTTGGAATCTTCCTCTAAATGAATCTGATGCATACACACAGTAGGACTTATACCCTTAATGTCTGCTATAGTCCACCCTAAAGCTTCTTTATTATCTTGAAGTACATTCACTAGCCTACTTTCCTGATCACTATCCAAATCGGAAGCTACAATCACAGGTAAAGTCTCAGATGGGCCTAAAAACACATACTTAAGAGTGTCGGGTAGTGGTTTAAGGTCCAACTTAGGAGGCTCTTCTAAAGAAGGAATTAAGGTAGTCTCAGAAACTGGTAATTGTTCGAACCTAGCTTTCCATCTATTAGTGTCTAACACAGGGGTAGAATCTAATAGGGCATTTACTTCTTCAATAGTGCTATCGTCGTCAAAATCTAAACCAAAATGGGATAGATAACTTTCTAATGGGTCTTCAGACAAAATGTTTGGTAATGACTCCTGAATTAAGGCTTCTATCATGTTCACCTCTTCAACACATGTGTCATCTAGCTCATAAGGTAGCTTACTGACATTGAAAATATTCATCTCCATAGTCATATTACCAAAAAATAAATTCATCACACCATTTCGACAGTTAATGATCGCATTAGACGTAGCTAAAAATGGGCGACCATAAATCACAGGTATCTGGTTCTCTGGGTCGGGGACAGGTTGGGTATCTAGCACAACAAAATCCACTGGATAAATAAACTTGTCGACCTCAATGAGAACATCCTCGATAACACCTCGAGGAATTTTAACGGACCTATCAGCTAACTGCAGTGTCATCTGAGTAGGTTTCATTTCACCAAGTCCTAGCTGTAAATACACATGGTACGGCAGTAAGTTCACACTGGCTCCTAAGTCAAGTAAAGCTTTTTCTACCCGGAATTTACCTATTGTACAAGCAATGGTAGGGGAACCTGGGTCTTTGTACTTTGGAGTTGTGGTGTTCTGAATGATTGAACTTACGTCACTAGCTAAAAAGGCTTTCTTATGGACGCTAATTTTTCGCTTTCGCGTACACATATCCTTAAGGAACTTGGCATAAGCAGGAATTTGCCTAATTGCATCTAATAAAGGAAGGTTTATGGTAACTTGCTTAAAAACCTCCAATATGTCATTAAAGTTCGATTCCTTTTTTGTTGGTACTAATAGCTGGGGAAATGGGGCTCTAGGCACAGAATCAGACTTCTCAGGGACCGAATTGACATCACCAGAAACTTTATCGGTCTCCTCAACTATGGGTGTTCCTGAGGGGTGAACTACAGTATGTCCACTATCAGGCATGGTTACTCTATTGTCTACAATTCTACCACTCCTAAGGGTTCTAATAGCATTCAATTGATTCGATGATTTTGTACCTACTTCATGAACTCCTCTAGGGTTGGGTTGTGTTTGACTAGGAAACCTACCTTTTTCTCTCAAAGACTCATTTATCAGACCTACCTGGGTTTTTAACTCGGAAATAGCCTGACTATTTTCTTGTCCTATCTTGTTACTAGCTTGTAGACTTTGTTCTACTGATTGCTGAAATTTTGCAGTTTGCTGAGTTAACAAAACGAGAGACTCCTCTAGGCTTAGGGTTTTCTTATCCGACTGACCCGAAGGATTCTTAGCATAACTAAAGCCTGGGGAGCATTAGAATTACTAAACTGACCTTGATTCTGGCCTTTAGACCATGAAAGGTTCGGATGGTTTCTCCACCCCGGATTATAGGTTTCTGAATATGGGTCAAATTTCTGACGATTATCGAGTCTAGTGTTATTATAAAGAGCATTGGCTTGCTCTTCATTATTATGGCCTTCCCAAAAAGGCTCCAATCTACCACTAGTGTGACCCACTTCTAGAGCTTCTAACCTTTTAGCTATCGCAGCTATCTTGGCATCTGATTCATAGCCTCTTTCTACCCTATTAACGTTTCCTCTGCTTAGAAGAATTGTTTTCTGGGGTTCCCTACTATTTTCCCATTGTTGGGTCTTTTCGGCGATTTCATTCAAAAATGTCATCGCCGCATCAACAGTTTGGTTCTCAAACCCACCTGGACACAGAGCTTCAACCGTGGATATTATGGAATAATCTAAACCCTCATAAAGGATCTGAACTAACCTAACCTTTTCTAAACCATGGTGAGGACATTGTGTTAACAAATCATTGAACCTTTCCAAATACCTATACAAAGATTCTCCCTCTTGTTGTGAAAATGTCCAGATTTGCGTCCTAATAGACGATGTTTTATGCCTAGGGAAAAACTTATTGAAAAAGGCAGATGTAAGTTGTTCATATGTTTCGATTGACTCAGAAGTCAAACTATATAGCCACGATTTGGCTTTATCTTTTAGGGAAAAGGGAAATAACCTAAGTTTCAAAGCATCATCATCTAAGCCTCTAATTCTTAGGGTACTGCAAATTTCTTCAAAATCCCTAACATGGAAATAAGGGTTTTCATTTTCTTTCCTTAAAAAGATTGGGAGCATCTGTATGGTCCCAGGTCTAAGCTCATAATTGGCTTCTGTGTCATCTAACCTAATACACGAGGGACGAGTGGTCCTAGTCGGATTCAACAAAGCTTTCAAAGTAGCCATTTCTGGTGCTATCGGAGTATTGGGGATTCTCTCTTCAGTAAAAGGAGTACGTTCAAAACAGGACTCTCCAAAAATCGGACCTTCTAGGTCAAGGTAATCGAGACGCTTTGAACTGCTAGGTTTTTCTTTAACAAATCTACCTAGGGCGTCTCTCTTACGTTCAGGCATACACACGAATTTCCTAAATTGGAAGGGTAAGCAATCGCAAAACAAGGACGACTCAACCAAATCAACCCTATTGATTTCTAGCAAACAAAAAGCATGATGGCTCCACTTAGATTGTTTCTAAACCAGCTTCTACTCTTCCAAGAGGCAACTGGGTATAATTTTAGCAAACCTCGTAGGACGATCTGAATAAAGTAAGTCGAAGAGAAGTAGGAGAAGCTCAGAGGAGCTTTGATACCCCCACCTATTTGGCAACGTTTCCCTGGGTTACAAGGCGGCTCTAATCGACTTACAGTAATCTTCCTGAACTTTGAGTTAGGCTAACAAGATACCCAATACGATCCTTTTGAACGACTTTCCTATAAGCTCGTTACCCTATCGGTCTCGTTCTAGTCAATATTTTAAGCTTAGGTTCGCGTTCGGTATCGTTTTCCTAAGGCGGGAAAGAAGAGAACGGTGATGAAATCCGAACCCTTATCTTGTATGGCCAGGCCTTGCCCTTTAATAGGAAAATAAATGTCCGTATTCAATTCCTCAGCATATATGCACCTTAAGGAAGACAGTAAACCCGTTGACAGGGGATTCACGGGTGTTTAAAAGTTTACCTCCCGTACCAGACGGGCGAAGAACCGTTGTAGTCGACTCGGGCCACTGACTCCTGTGTCAATGTGCGAACCCGAGGGGCCGAGACGATATCGTAATCGTCGTCCTTCCCTGCAAACAGTTTATATATTTAAGGATACCCTTTCGTAGGGTATATAAAAATAATAATAATGTCCCAAAGTTCACAGTCCAAAGTTCAAAAATAAAGTGCAAAATAAAAAATAAAAAAAAATTACAAAAATAAAAGATATCCTAATACAATTTCTAAAAAAAAATCTAAAGAAATAAAAACTAAAATAAAAATAAAATCTAAAAAAAATAAAATAAAATTTCTTTGTCTTTCTTTTGCTTTTCTTTTAGCTTTTATCCCTGGCTCAAATTCTTTTCGTTCCAAAACCTGTAGAAAAAAGACAAATACCCAAAAACGTAAAATAGAAAATAAAATAAAATAAAATAATAACAAAAATAAATCTAAAACCCTAAAAACAAGTCCGCGTCGGCGGCGCCAAAAATTGATGTGTTTTGTAGTTGTAGTGGTAAAAAGGTTCGTTGGTCGAACTTGTGAAGGATAACTTTAGACTTAAATTCAAAACTAAATAGAAAAATCACTAAAAATTATAGCAAACACTGACAAAGTTGATATCAATATTAAAAGAACACTGAGGCTAAGATTCAACTATTTTTCCAAGTTCAAAGAGATTTTATCTAGTATTTATATTTATTCAATTTTTGCGTTTAATTTGATTCTAAGCTATTGCAACATATAGATTTTCAAAATAACAAGTGTAAATCCAAAGTATAAAGCATCAAGAACCTATGGCTAAGCATGCTCTATCAAAAGAAATAACAATTGCTTAACAAAAATCATTCAAACAATTATAAATCAAGGCAAATAATCATAAAAATAATTGAAATAAAATAAATAAAATAGAATATACCACTTTTTATTGGAAAAATAGCTTCCTCTATCGCCTCAGCAATGGGGTTTAGCTCCTCATATTAATCATAATATCAAAATACATGTTTATGGCTCAAAAGTTGATTAAAAGGGAGAAAAGTGTTAAAACAGCGGATTCTGCAGTTGCTGAAGGTCTAAATCAGAAGTCGGAATTGTTGCTGAAAGGCTTCGATGACTGCAGGAGATGCGACCGTAACCCGTTATCACTGAAAATAAGTCTGCCTCTGCGACTAACTCTGAGGGTCTAATGTTCTTCGTGTTCTTCTTCTTTGCAGCAGCAGAAAAGTTTCTGTATCGACTCCAGTTGATTTTTTTACGCTTCTCTAAGGCTCTAAACTTCTCCAAACTCTCCCAAATTGTTCGTATCCCCAAATATGACTCGAATCAACCTATATATAGCCACTAAACACAAAATCTCTCGAGTTAATCCAAATCTTTTCGTTCTTTCTTCACCGCACGTTACAGGATTTTAATCTTCTTTTTACGCGTTAACTTGGTTTCCAAACTCTCTTAAACTCTCCCAGGACTGAATAAGGACTCCATACACTCTTATCTTGCCGTAAACTCTTCACAAACTCTTTTGTAAACCGAAAACAACTCAAAATATGAATTCTCCCTGTTTTGCTCCAACACGGATTTCTATCCCTGTTTAATCGATTCTACAGCTCATACCATACTTGTTTATCCTTAACAGGGTTAACCCAACGAAAATCAGCCCTTGAATCGCCTTAAAAATCATCCAAAATTTGAAACAGAAATTCTGTTTTCTGTAAACTGTTTTCCCGCCAAAATCTGTTTTCAAATGTTGAAGATGGGTGCTAAAGATGAATTTGGGATACACATAGCCATGGGTGCCCCTTATCCGCTGCTGGAGTCCGTATAACACTTGTCCCTTGGGGTGCATTTAGACAACTTTTCGAGCCAATTTTCCCAAAAATATTTATTCCCCAAAAATACCTACAAAGGGATAAAATACCAACATTAGTACAAAAAATGGTACTAAAAATATATACAATAGAGATGAAAATAGACACATAAATGCGTCTATCATCATTGTGGTGCAACTTCAATACCAGAAGATTATAAGTTCTCTGAACCTTCCAACACCTTGCCAAATGGGTTTGACCTAGATTTTTGTTTGATTCATCCAAAGGTTTAGCCTCGATCATCCTAGATTACTCATGGAATAATTATTATGATTAGGATTCGAATAACAGGAGATTTAGTAAAGAAAGAAAACAAGAAATCCTAATTAAAATCTAACGGTTATGGTAACCATAAAAAAAATGATTATGGTGGGTTTGGTTGCAGAATTCACAATTCCAATGAATTTATAATCCAGTGGGATTAAAAATCCCGGGATTAATGCAAATCCCTCGTGCGTTTGGTAACTCAGTTAAAAACCTAGGATTCGTAGAATTCCATGTGTAGATCTGTGTATTGTTTGGTATTACCCTCAGAATATTAAAATTGTATATATATATATATATATACATGAAATTTTAGGATTAAAAAAGTGGGTCCATAAATCCCTTGATAAGTTTCCCAGCAAATGGGGGGTGGGGGGTGGGGGGAGGGGAGGGATTCGGACACCATATGGAGGATTTGCTGGAGAAGTGATTCTCGTAGTTTAATTAGATAACATAAATTTATTTCTTTTGTAAGAGTTAAACTTGCAATGAGGTTATTTTCATAGTTTGAAGTTGTACATTATTAATAGCTCAAGTACATTCTAAAGAAGAATTACTACCAAAGACAACTTCAAACTACTAAGAATATACAATGTGTACAAAGAGGCAGTTGTCTAGAAGAAGATCTAAAATCATGAATCTCAAGCTAGATAAATTCCTAGAAAGAACTTAAATCTTCCTAATAGTAGTCTTGGAATACAGGTGAACCAATTCTAAACTTGTTTGGAAGTATGGTATAACTGATTCCAAGAATGTAAATCCATGTAAATATGAATAAGGATTTACAGTGAAGAGATGTCAACATACTTTGAACACGTACAATAATTCTTATCATTTATTGTTCAAAGATATTCCTTATTACTCAAGGAGATACTATGCCGAAATAAATTGAGAATCTTTTAATTAAGGTTTTTGGTTTTATATGCTTTAATTACCAGCAATTAAATGCATATCTCTACAGAATACAAATTAGTAATGTGCATTTACTAATTGGAGATTTTCTATTGAGAGATTTCGGAAATTTTGGACAAGCATTTATTGGAATTAGGAAAGCCGAATTTTGCCATTCATTGCATATCTTGAGAATATTTTCGGTTTTGGGAATTCCTTGGTGTCCAAACATCCTGGGTCTATAAATACCTAAGTTTGTATTTCTAGCAAAGGATCCTAAGAGCCAGGCAAACTTCATTCTTGTTGTTTCTGGTGGAGCCGTCTAATCGGAGAGGAAAGTATCCTAATTAGGTGAAATCTCTTACGACCGCTCGTTTAAAGACTTATGTGGGATCAAGAAGCTCTACGAGTACTGTTGGTGGGAAACTAGATAATTGCAGTGTTATTAGTTTTCGATTGATTTGATTGACTAACGGTTGTTGAAACTTTGATTGCACCTAGTTTGTTCATTCTTGAGAATCTTCTCTTCTGATATAAGATTTACTCAAACTAGATCGAAGTATCGACGGTATCTTTAGAACTGTTTGTAGATCTAAAGACATCTTGTGATAATCCATTGTTAACAGACTCCGTTCTGTTTGTGATTGATCACAAGAGATTCAAGTGGTGTTGTGCAGGTTTTTATTGAAGATTAAAGAAGATTTTAAGCCGAAGAAGATTCTTATTAGTTTTGAAAAAGCGGGGGTCTAACAACCTCACCCAATATTTCGCTTAGCAATCTGTATGGACTAACTCCAATATACTTTTAAGAGAATCAACTAGACAGTCAGACTCAATCTTAATAAAAAGTATATCAAAGAGTTATATCTCAATTTCTCGATTCAATCCCAACTCAAACAAATAGAAATCTGCAAGTATGATTGAATACAAGAGAAATAAACTTGAACGGTACCAAAGACCAATGTTCAAGGATCAATCAATTTCAATCAACAACCAAAGGTTGGATTTACCAATTGATCGATACAAAGCACAACCTGTGATATTTCTATTATATAACAAAATATAATGCGGAAAAGAAATAACACAGACACATGAAGTTTTGTTAATGAGGAAACCGTAAATGCAGAAAACCCCGGGGATCTAGTCCAGATTGAACACCACATTGTATTAAGCCGCTACAGACACTATCCCACTACAAACTAACTTCGGTCTGGACTGTAGTTGAACCCCAATCAATCTCACACTGATCCAAGGTGCAATTGCGCTCCTTATGCCGCTGATCCCAGCAGGATAGTACGCACTTGATTCCCTTAGCTGATACAACCCATAACTAAGAGTTGCTACGACCCAAAGTTGAAGACTTTAATAAACAAATCTGTATCACACAGAAAAGTCTACAAGAATAGATAAATCTGTCTCCCACAGAAATACCTACGAGTTTTATTCCGTCTTTTCATAAATCAAGGTGAACAGGAACCAATCGAAAACCCGGACTTATATTCCCGAAGAACAGCCTAGAATTATACATCACCTCACAATAATCATAATCGACTAGCGAAACAAGATATTGCGGAATCACAAACGATGAGACGAAGATGTTTGTGACTACTTTTCTATCTTGCCTATCGTAGAAATTAATCTCAAACCAATCTTACGATTGCACTCAATCACGATAGAAACAACAAGATCAGATCACGCAACTACATAGAAAATAGTTGGGTCTTGCTTCACAATCCCAATGAAGTCTTTAAGTCGTTAACCTATAGGGTCTCGGTAGAAACCTAAGGTTAAAGGAGAATCGACTTTATCTTATACAACTAGTATCATACAGGAGGTTTGGGGATTAGGTTTCCCAGTTGTTAGAGTTCTCCTTTATATAATCTCCAAATCAGGGTTTGCAATCTAAGTTACCTTGGTAACAAAGCATTCAATATTCACCGTTAGATGAAAATCTGATTAGATTCAAGCTAATATCTTTCAACCATTAGATCGAACTTAGCTTGTTATACACAGTTGAAATATACGTCATTTAGGTTTGAGTAACCGTACCTAAACGTGTACACCTAGTTGGTTCAACAGTAGTTAACCAATGGTTAGCCATATGAGCACTTTCATATCAACCTTATTCATCTTCAACATAACTAGTTCAAATGACTCAAATGAACTAGTTCGAGAGTTGTTCAATTTCTTAGATCTTATAGAAGTATACAAGACACAATCGAAGAAAATCGGTTTTGATTCACTCGAATCGATTCATGAACATTATAGCCACGGTTTGCAAATGGCATTCCTTAATATATAAATGTTTTAGTTCATGAAAAAACCAATTTTAGAAAGTAACACACTTAAGTATGCGTACGGATATGAGTACTTAAGTAACCGAATTTGAGTTTGTTTTGGTTTCCAAACTCAGCAGAAATTCATGGACATTAACTTTCCGCCAGTATGCGTACGGGTATGCATACTTAGGTAACCGGATTGAGTTGGTTTTGATTTCCAAACTCAGCAGAAATTCACGGTCGTGAACTTCAGCCAGTATGCGTACGGGTATGCATACTTACCCAGTCTCCATCAACCATTTAGTATACACACAAGTATGCATACATTTGGTTCCCGGTTTTGGACTTATACACTAATGCGCGAACACATTATACGCTTATATCCAAAGATTGTTACATGTTCTAAACTCTTTATTTCAACCATTGAAACATTCTTAGAGGATGTTAAATAGAGGTTATTCACACACTATTTTTCATCAAAGCAATTTTCAAGATATTGAAATAATCAACATGACTTTCGTCACTTGTAAAGATGAACTTGGACAAAGCGAAAGCTTACCAACACATATTTCGAGAAATAGATAAGCGAGATAAACTCGGCTCGAAATAGCAAATGTGTATAATCGAAGTCTATATAGCAATACGACTTTTGTCTCAAGATATGAGATAGAATAGATAGACTTTTGAGTGATAGATAAGTTCAAGTCTCTACATACCTTTTTGTCAATGAAGATCCACCAGTTCCTTGAGTAGTTCTTCGTATTTGCATGATGAACGCCGTGGGGTCTAGAGCTCAACTACACTTTCTATCCTAGTCCGAGACTTAGCTATAAGTAGACTAGAAATCAAGACTTATAGTTTTTGCAACTAAACTTGACAACAATCTTGAGATAGCAACGCTTGCGAGTTCGACCGAGCAATGCTCTTACAATCTCCCCCTTTTTCAATTTTAGTGACAAAACTATCATTACATATGGAATACAAAATAAATAAACTCTACAGCTTCTCTTCCACATGCATGATCTCCTCGGTTCTTCAACATTACTCGAAATCTTCGTCACTTCCAAGTATTCCAATGATTCCAAAGATATTCAAATCAGCATCACCGTTGTTGAAGATCCGTAGCCATAACAATGACAAAACAAAAGCTCTCAATCATTGTTACACAGTGTCATAGTATTATTACACAACATCAAAGTTCAATTGTATCACAACTTTGACAACAATACTATGGTGATATGTATCACTCCCCCTTAGTCAATACTTCATCTCACATGAAAACCACTCCCCCTTACATAATGATCCGGAAACCTTATGTATTTTTAGTGTGAACTACATATTAATTCTCCCCCTTTTTGTCAATAAAATTGGCAAAGGTACGAAAACTAGTGGGATCCTAATGAAATTTCCATAGAGACACTTCATGACCAAAAGAAAGCACATATCAACTTTTTAGATGCAATCATATAGACGAAATTAAATGCATTCATCAATTAGTTTATAAAGATACAAGATAACCCCTATAATATTCCACAGCCGCACTCCCCACAAAGATTTGGCAATTAAGCACAAGTTTAATTAAGAACTCTCCCCCATAAAATGTCATTCCCGAAAGAACAACAAGAGCGACCTTACTTTCACAAGAAAAGAAGGATTTTCAAAGAACACTAGAATACCTAACAGAAACACTTCTACTAGAAACAAATGCAAAAATGAAACAACACTACTCTAGGAATTCCCAAACTCAATTGCCCAACCGATAAATATAAGCACAGGGGGAAGAGTTATGGAGAACTAATGAACCAGAACAACACCAATAGACTGTCATAAGTATTGAAATGTAGCAGTATCTAATGGTTTGGTGAGAATATCAGCCAATTGTTGTTCAGAAGGCACAAATTCCATATTAATGATACCATTTTCATAAAGATCTCGAATAAAATGATACCTTACGTCAATGTGCTTAGTTCTTGAGTGCTCAACAGGATTCTCAGTTATACGAATCGCACTTGAGTTATCACAAAAGATCTTCATTATCCCAGAGTCAATTCCATAGTCAGCAAGCATTTGTTTCATCCATAGAATCTGAGTACAACATGAGCCTGCAACAATATATTCTGCTTCACATGTTGAGAGAGATTGTGAATTTTGTTTCTTGCTATTCCAAGCAACAAGATTCAATCCTACATAGTAGAAACCCCCTGACGTACTCTTTCTGTCTTCCATACATCCTGCCCAATCGGCATCTGAATATGCAGAGAGATCAGTGTGAGTATCAAAAGTGTAAGATAGACCATACCCCACCGTGTGATTGACATATCGTATGATCCTTTTTGCTGCTGCAAGATGAGATTCCTTTGGATTTCCTGAAATCTAGCACAACAACCAACACTAAACGCAATATCAGTTCTAGTAGCTGTAAGATATAAAAGGCTACCAATAATAGATCGATAAAGTTTTTGATCCACATTTACTCCTTTCTCATCTCTATGTAGTTTACCAGTGGTGGGCATAGGTGTCAGTTTTGTAGGTTACTTATCCATCCCGAACCTTGAGACAAGATCCTTAGCATATTTTTCTTGATATAAGTAAATTTCATCCTTATGTTGCTGAATTTGTAATCCTAAGAAGAACTTTAACTCACCAACATTGCTCATTTCAAATTCTTTGCCAAGAGAGACTTGAAAATCTTTTGCAAGTTTCTCAGAAGTTGAACCATAGATGATATCATCTACATAGACTTGAGCAATGACAACATCTTTCCCACTCCATTTGGTAAACAAAGTTTTATCAGCTCCACCTCTTGAAAAACCTTTCCTAAGAAGAGAAGTGGTTAGTTTTTCGAACCAGGCACGAGGTGCTTGTTTTAACCCATATAATGCCTTTTTGAGCTTAAGGACATGATCTGGGAAATCAGGGTTTTCAAACCCCTTAGGTTGAGCAACATAGACCTCTTCCTTTAGATTTCCGTTTAGGAACGTGGATTTTATATCCATTTGGAACAGCTTAACCTTAAGAAAACAAGCATGAGCTAATAATAACCGAATGGACTCAAGGCGTGCCACATGAGCAAAGGTCTCGTCAAACTTAATACATTCAATCTGTGAATATCCTTGAGCGACAAGTCTGGCTTTATTTCTAACAATTGTCCAAATTCATCAGACTTATTCTTGAATATCTATTTAGTACCAACAATATTGACATTGGAGGGACAAGGTACTAGTTCACACACGTCTTGTCTCTGAAATTGATTTAACTCTTCATGCAATGCATTCACCCAAAAGGGATCGCTAAGAGCTTCATCAATATTTCTCGGTTCTACTTGCGAAAGATAAAAACCAAAATTGCATTTTTTTTTGAAGTTGTCCTCTTGTTCTAGCAGTAGAATCTCTACCTCCAATAATACTGTTGGGATCATGATTCCTTTTAACCCAGAGGTGTCAAGGAGGGACACGTTCTTGTTCAACAGGATCAGCCTGATCAGTGCTCTTCTCCTTGTTACTAGAAATATCAGGATCAGTAACAGTTGGGATGACTTCAACTGATTCTGGGATTTCTTTAACTTTCTCAATTGTCACAGTTGGAGGTAATTCAGCAAAAGGATTATCATGATGAAAATTACTAATATCATCAATAATAACATTAGCAGATTCCATCATAACTTGGGTTATGAGATTAAACACTCGAAAACCACGACTATCAGAGGCATAACCAAGGAAGATACCTTTATCACTTTTAGAATCAAATTTCCCTCTCTGTTCTTGATCTTTTAGAATGTAGCACTTACTTCCGAACACTCTGAGATAGTGTAAGTTGGGTTTTCTACCGTACCACAACTCATAAGGAGTGTTTAGGGTTTTAGACCGTAGGTAGACACGGTTGATCAAATAACATGCTATGAGGACAGCTTCTCCCCAAAATATTAAAGGTAAGTTTTTGTTATGGAGCATCACCCTGGCCATTTCCTGAATGTTCCTATTCTTTCTTTCTGCGACTCCATTAGCTTGAGGAGTTATGGATGGTGAGTATTGTTGAATAATCCCCAGTTTGTCACAAAATTCAAACACCTTAGTGTCCTTGAATTCAGTTCCACGGTCGCTTCTAATTTTATTTAGTTTGCAACCTTGTTTATTCTGGATTCTATTAACAATAATCTTGAATTCATCCAGGGTTTCATTCTTATGAGATAGAAATGCAACCCAAGTGAATCTGGTGTAATATGGGTTGTTGAATAGGTCCGAAGAGGTCCATATGAATTAAATCAAGTGGAACTTTAGTGAGAATATCTCGAGATGACTTATGGTGAACTTTCGTTTGTTTACCCTTTTGACAGGCACCACATACACCATCAATCTTTGCATTGATTTTGGGAACACCTCTAACAAGTTCTTTATTAATGATCTTAGTTAGAAGACGATAATTGATGTGACCAAAACGCTCATGCCAAAGATGTGTAGATTCCACCTTAGTCAAATTGCAACAGTTACAGAACTGAGTATCCAGAAGATAACAGTTTTTTTTACCACGAATTCCCTGAAAAATTACTTTCCCAGCTTTGTCTACAATGTCACATCCATTTGCATTGAAGATGACTCTATGGCCTTTGTCACAGATTTGACTAATAGAAAGAAGATTTGCAGTCATACCTTTTACATATACTACATCATGGATTTCAGGTACACCGGGAAGTTTGATCGTCCCCTTCTTGCTTATGTAGCAGCAACTCCCATCTCCAAATGTTATAGGGCCTCCTTCATAGTCGATCGAAGTTACAAACCACGAGAGATCACCAGTCATATGTCGGCTACATCCACTATCAAGAAACCATTGAAAGGGCGATGTTGATTTTAAAGAAAAAGCTCCCATACAAACACTACTATCCTGTTTAGGACTTCTTGTTAGTTTTGTACATCCTTTTAGGGAAGCAAACAGTTGTTCAGCTTTCTTTTGAAGATTACTTGCAACTTTTATACTTTTCCGGAAGGACATACAAGTATGTTGAAGGTGATTGTAAGAGTCACAAAACATACATGGACCAACATCTTTAATCTCCTTTGAGTAGTTCTGAGTCCTATCAGGTTTCACAAGGCCTAGACCTCGTTTATCATCTAACTTACGACTATTCTTCAGAGAAGAACGAACAGAGTTATTCAAATCCATTGAAGGAATTTTGACAGATTTCAAATCCTTATGCATTGCAATTTCTGCAACAAGATCAGAGTTGATCCGGATTTGTTCATCTAAATTTTTCTGTAGAAAAACAAGTTTTATAGAACTTCCTCTACGATCATAATTTATTCCTGGTGAAGTGTTTATAGAGACTTTACTGTACATATAGTCAGATCTCTTACAAACACAGGCTTGTAAGGTATTTAACGTGTTTGCATGCTCTGATACCAATTGAAAAAGCGGGGGTCTAACAAAGCATTCAATATTCACCGTTAGATAAAAACCTGATTAGATTCAAGCTAATATCTTTCAACCGTTAGATCGAACTTAGCTTGTTATACACAATTGAAATATACGTCATTTAGGTTTAAGTAACCGTACCTAAACGTGTACACCTAGTTGGTTCAACAGTAGTTAACCAATGGTTAGCCATATGAGCACTTTCATATCAACCTTATTCATCTTCACCATAACTAGTTCAAATGACTCAAATGAACTAGTTTGAGAGTTGTTCAATTGCTTAGATTTTATAGAAGTATACAAGACACAATCGAAGAAAATCGGTTTTGATTCACTCGAATCGATTCATGAACATTATAGCCACGGTTTGCAAATGACATTCCTTAATATATAAATGTTTTAGTTCATGAACAAACCAATTTTAGAAAGTAACACACTTAAGTATGCGTACGAGTATGAGTACTTAAGTAACCGAATTTGAGTTTGTTTTGGTTTCCAAACTCAGCAGAAATTCACGGACATGAACTTTCCGCCAGTATGCGTACGGGTACGCATACTTAGGTAACCGGATTGAGTTGGTTTTGATTTCCAAACTCAGCAGAAATTCACGGTCGTGAACTTCAGCCAGTATGCGTACGGGTACGCATACTTACCCAGTCTCCATCAACCATTTAGTACACACACAAGTATACATACATTTGGTTCCCGGTTTTGGAATTATACACTAATGCGCGAACACGTTATATTCTTATATCCAAAGATAGTTACATGTTCTAAACTCTTTATTTCAACCACTGAAACATTCTTAGAGGATGTTAAATAGAGGTTATTCACACACTATTTTTCATCAAAGCAATTTTCAAGATATTGAAATAATCAACATGACTTTCGTCACTTGTAAAGATGAACTTGGACAAAGCGAAAGCTTACCAACACATATTTCGAGAAATAGATAAGCGAGATAAACTCGGCTCGAAACAGCAAATGTGTATAATCGAAGTCTATATAGCAATATGACTTTTGTCTCAAGATAGGAGATAGAGTAGATATACTTTTGAGTGATAGATAAGTCCAAGTCTCCAAATACCTTTTTTTCGATGAAGATCCACCATTTCCTTGAGTAGTTCTTCGTCTTTACATGATGAATGTCGTGGAGACTAGAGCTCAACTACACTTTCTATCCTAGTCCGAGACTTAGCTATAAGTAGATGATGTGATTTTCAAAGATGTTGTAGTAATGGTAAATAGGATTCGAACTCTAAGACTTGTGAAGATTCGAGTTTTTAAATTTAATAAAAATATATATACAAAAATATTACAAAGGGTGCGAGAGTTACTGGGACTCAGGATTCCACCGAATTCAAAACATAAGGTTCAATTATTAATTCTTTGACAATTTTAGCTCAAGAAAAACATGGACTCTATTTTGGAAAGGTAGATTCTCAAAAAATTGATTGTAAATCCTAAGCATGATGTATCAAAACACCTAAGCTAAGCATACATCATCAAATTAAATGACAACCAATTAATTCAAATCATAATTTCAATTAAAATTAATGCAAAAGTCTTAAAAAGAATTAATAAAACTACCCCAAGTATGATATTCTTCTTCCTCCGTCATCCCAGTGTTGGGGTTTAGCTCCTCATGGTAAAAACATGCTCAAAAGATAGAAACATGGTTCAAAAGGTGTTTTTATTGGAGGAGAATAATAATACAGCGAATCTGCAACGCTTTATAGTCATTACAGAAGTCACCGTTACAATTGAAGTGTTGTTTATAAACGATAATTGTGTTCTGCTGTTGAAGAACGATACTTATTTGCGACTGTTCTGTGTGGGTCAATTTTCTTCGTGTTCTTCAGCAGCAACAGCAAAACCCGGTTTCCTGCACCTTTGATTTCTCGGCTCTGTCGTGTTCTAAACTTTCCCTAACTTTCGACACCCCTTCTATATGACCTAACCAATCTATTTATATCAAAAAGAGCAATTAAATCTCTCAAAAATCTTCCAAAATCTCTTCCTTTCTCTTCACGGCAAAGTTGCGGCAATTTCTAGTTTTAGAATTTCTACGCGTTTCTGAGCTTTCCTTTTGATTCTAAACTCTTCCTTAGATAGATACCAATCTTTGGGAAGGTTTATAGCACTTTAATCTCTCTAAAATTTCCTAAAATCGGTCACACACGTGACTTTCCATATTTTCCTGTTGAGATAAAAATCCGTCGATTGAGCCCAGTTTAATCGATTTCAACACCCATGTTAGATTCCTAGACCCATAAGGAGTCTACCCTATGAAAATCAGAGGTTTAGTCGACCTCAAACTCCTCCAAATCACGATCACCAAAACTGCCAGGAATGTGTTTATATTTTCCCGCCCAAATTCAGAATTTGAACGTGAAGGGGAAAGGTTACCCCTTATCCGTTGCTGGAGTCCGCATAACATTCGTCCCTTGGGTTGCATTTATCAACTTTTCGAGCCAATTTCGCCGCAAAAGCTTATTTCTCCAAAAACACCTACAAAGAGATAAAATACCAAAATAAGTACAAAAATGGGTACTAACAATATACACAATAGAGATGAAAATAGACACATAAATGCATCTATCAGTAGACTAGAAATCAAGACTTATAGTTTTGGCAACTAAACTTGACAACAAGCTTGAGATAGCAACGCTTGCGAGTTCGTCCGAGCAATGCTCTAACAAGTTCTCATATCTTTGTGTGTGCACAAACCTTGATCGGCTGGGATCCTACTAGAATCGGATTTATTCGATTTATTAGTTGCGTGAGATCGGCACCACTTTATAGTTTCTTGTTGGAATCTATATCAATTGATTGCGAATCTAAACTTGACTACTTTGGTAGTTATTGGATAGATTGATCCAACCAGGAAAAGGAGTTTATTAAATTAAACGGAAGAGCCTTTGCGTATTACTTGAGATATCTTTATCTTGAAAGAATCGAAAGAGTTGTTACCAAACAGATTTTTTGTTCCTTTATTGTTTGGAATACGATCCAAAGGAATTGTTCCAGTGCGTGCACTCATTGAAGTCGGAAGCGCAGGGATACTGAGGAAACTAAGTGAACTAGGGGTAGTTGCTTGGTCTCAACTATACGAAGTTGGTGCATATTTTGTACAGCGGCTTAATTCTGAGAGTATTCAATTCTTGACTAGGTCCCGGGGTTTTTCTGCACTTGTAGTTTTCCTCGTTAACAAAATCTTGCTGTGTGATTTACTTTTGTTTTCCACAATTATATTTGTTTATATAATTTAAAGTGAATTACACAAATGTTAACTCCGTTATACTTGATAGTGATCCTATAGAGTTTGGTTAAGTCCGAACCTATTATCAAGTATCATACTTCATTGTTGTATTGTCTCGATCTTGTATCCATAGTCAATCACACAAGTTATCTTGTTGTCGTATTGTCTCGATCTCGTATCCATAGAGGATCACACGAAGTGTGAACCTATTTGTTGTATTGTCTCGACTCTGTCCATAAACAATCACTTTCGATAGAGGACTTATAGGTGGATAAATAAAAGATTGTGGTGTATTTGGGTACCCTCGTCTTTTTAATAAGTATGATAGGTAAGTAAACAACCTAGGTAGGTTAAGTAGACTTATTTTAATCGACTAAAAGGAGAGGCATCTAAGGTCGAGTTATTTTGAATCTCCAGACTTACTTGTAAAACAAAAAAGGGTTAGGAGAAAAAGGAAAAGTAAATGTGCCCATCGAAATATTCGAGAAGCTACCCCTCATTTTCCATGTTCCTATTTATTGCCAAATAAATTAAGAACTCGTGACATGGAAGTCAAAGCAAGATGTGTGGGAGGATCGATTCTTCAAGTTCTAATTTTCCTGTAAAAAAGTTTCAGCCATTGGTTAGAAGTAAACTTTGAAATATGTTATATTTAAGTATGTCATGTATTTTTGTTTAAATTTTAACAGAGATCAGGCACTGGTAAGACCCTGAATCAATTGATTTAACTAACTGGTAAGACCCTGAATCAATTGATTTAACTAACTATGTTTCTGCAGGACTCTAATTCCAAGTAGTACTCTTGAGCTATTGTATTTAACTATCAACCCGTTAGATTTTGCATAGAAAGGCATTGATACCTGGTACCGAATTGAGATTTCATTTTAGTATTATTTGGGATACTACATTTCTCCAAAAATTCATTTGATTATTGCGATTGATTAAACTTAATATATCCGTCTTAATACAATTGTATTGCGGTTTTTAATATTTTATCGATTTGTGTTCACGTATTCGTGCAGTGAATCGTCGGACTGGTGATAGCATAGCATGCTGGACTACTATTATTAATACGCGTACACAAGGATACAGATCAAACTAATGATTTTAATTAAGCATAATAAATGTAGATATTTGATATACAAAGACTTATGAAAGACAATAACAAAAGAGAGAATTCGATAACTTGATTAATTAATAAAATTCTGGTGTACCTTGTTTCATGGCTTATCAGCCTTTTTATACTGCTCAAAACATCCGGAGTTCTAAAAATAAGAAAACTAAACACATACCTAATCAAACCAAAAACTCCTAAACATAAAATATTTCTAGAATAAACGAAACTCTAAACACATGAGATTCCTAAACAAAACAGTCTTCTAGAAACTCAAAACTTGTTTGTCAAGTAACATTCCAAATATTGTACAACTTCTAACTATGGTCTTGGTTAGACTTGATTTCCAACAGCCTCCCTCAAACCAAGACTATGTAAACTAGTCATTCCAAGTCTTTCATGTAAGTTGACAAATATATCAGCTTTCAAGGACTTTGTAAAGATGTCTGCAATTTGCTCAGAAGCTAGGACAAAAATTCACAACCACTTCTCCAATGTTTACTAGCTCACGAATGTAGTGGTACTTTATATCAATGTGTTTGCTTCTTCCATGAAAAACAGGATTCCTTGCAAGTGCAATATCTGACCTGTTATCACACACAATGCTAGATGGATTTATTTGTTCATGATTCAATGAACTCAACATTCTTCTTAACCAAACAGCTTGAGTGGCACAAGAAGTTGTAGCTATATATTCTGCTTTTGCTGTAGATAACGCAACCACTTGTTTTTTTCTTTGATGACCATGAAAAATATCCTGATCACATATAAAAGCAAAATCAAAAGTACTTTTTCTTTCCTCAGTGTCACCATCCAAAAAACTATCGGTGTAACCAACCAATTCTGCATTCTTTGAAGTACCATAAAAAATTCCTAGATCAGTTGTACCTTTAATCTACCTTAAGATACGTTTTGCTGCTTGCAAATGGGATTGATATGGTGACTCCATAAACCTACTAGTAAGCCCAACTCCATATACAATGTCAGGTCTTGTAGAATTTAAATACCTGAGACTTCCTAAAAGTTGTTTAAAAAATGTAGGATTGACAAACTCTCAGTTTCCTTCTTTTTCTAACTTCAGTCTTTCTTCCACCGGAGTTCCAATTGCTTTAAAATTACTCATCTTGAAACGATCCAGAATAGTCTTTGCATGTCTTTGTTGTGATACAAAAATTCCCTTATCAGACTATAAAACTTCAAGTCCGAGAAGATATGACATTAAACCTAGATCTGTCATCTCAAATTCTTAAATCATAGCCTCCCTGAATTCATTGATCATCTCAGTATTATTTCCTGTGAAAATAAGGTCATCCACATATAAGCAAACTATGATATGATTTCCTTGAGCATCTGCCTTCACATATAAAGTATGCTCATATAGACATTTATAAAAACCATTTTCAACAAAATAAGTATCAATTCTTGTATACCAAACACGAGCTGCTTGTTTCAAGCCATACAAAGCTTTGTTCAGCTTGTATACTTGATTATCTTTCCCTTTTCTAATATAACCTGCTGGTTGTTCATCATAAACTTCCTCTTCTAATATACAAAGACTTATGAAAGACAATAACAAAAGAAAGAATTCGATAACTTGATTAATTAATAAAATTCTGGTGTACCTTGTTTCATGGCTTATCAGCCTTTTTATACTGCTCAAAACACCCAGAGTTCTAAAATTAAGGAAATTAAACACATACTTAATCAAACCAAAAACCCTTAAACATAGAATACTTCTAGAATAAACGAAACTCTAAATACAGGAGATTCCTAAACAAAACAGTCTTCTAGAAACTCAAAACTTGTCTGTCAAGTAACATTCCAAATATTATACGGCTTGTAACTATAGTCTTGGTTAGACTTGATTTCCGACAATAAATAACATGAAATTTTGGTTATGTATTCAGAGTCGGGCGTGAGGTAATGTGAAATTTGCTAATACTTATGACCGCATCTATATGAAGCAATTTTCTCCTAAGGTCGTCTTTAAACCTATGCCGAATATGTTAATAGTTAACCTATCATGTATAACCAAGCCTATTCCAATATTTATTTTACTCGTATATGCTACTTACTCGACCACTGAACTACGTGTTCTTAGCTAATACATAATACATGTGTATTATAACTAGAATACTTTAAATCAACAACGACTTTATACGTATACAAAAAGAAGAATTATTAATTATCTTATTATTTTAATATTTACTTGTATTAATTTATTATAAAAAAAAATAATTTATAATAAATGTTCCTTTTTCTCTCTCTCTCTCTCTCTTCTCTCAAAAACTAGGGGAAAAAACCCCATCAACTTCTTCTTCTCCCTTTGCTCAGATCTAGTCCTTTAGGGGCTAGATCTGAGCAAAGATTTCTTGTTTTAAGTCATATTAGATATCGTTGATTTCGATTTATGAGTTATTTTGTTGTTTTCAACAATTTCTTCGCTATTAGAGCGATTTTTATCTTCGCTATTTGGGCGATTTTATCTACACTTTTATAGTGTTTCTTTCTAACGATTTGTTCGTGTTTGGATTTCTTGATAAAAGTACATCGGCGGGCGAAGATCAAATTTATCTTCATCAGAAAAATCGATCTAGGATTCCGGGTTAGTCGCTGCACATGAAGAATTTTTGGGCAAATCACTCCTCTGTCATATGTGCATTTCTTTTCCAAGAAGAAAATCTATCAAAATGGTCGAATTATGATTTCGAGTACCATTTCTTCTCCAATCTCAAAGTACAAGATTTGGGTGCTATCGTGGTAGATCGTTCTTTCTCTTGCGATTTATTTACGTTTTGTATCTTTCTTTGTATTTGTTTCATGTTATGATCACTTTAAAACTATCATGTAAACATTTCTTGTGGAATGAAATACTTATGGTTTGATGATCAAAAAAAATAAAATAATAATAATGATTTTAAATTTAGACTGAATTTTCGATTTAACATAAATTTTAGCATAATACTTAACAAACCTTGGAAAAATAAACTCTTCAAAAACGAGAAGGATGTACCCTTTCAGTATCCACGAGCTCTTCAGAGAAAATATCCTATTTTCTTGGACTTGAAGTTCTACCCATGGACAAGAATTTCGAGTCGAGAACTAATTATTTAGTTTACGAAATTCTTGAAATATAATGACTAAGCTTAATGAACATTTGTCCATACTTAATCAAATTCTATGGAGAACAATTTATTGTTCGGAACCAATTCTTTATTCAAGTTTATCATTCGAAAATAGCCTGGAACAGTGATATGTGGCATTGAAATTATTCAGGAATGTTTCGAATTGATTTAGAGAAATATAGAACTACTATTTTTGGAATACAAGACAGTGTTATCAGTGTTACAAACTGGGAAAACTGTTATATGTATGCAACCGTATTACATGTACTCGTACACGTAGCGGAGTAGCTATATATCGACTTTCAGATTTGTGTGATACACATATTCGTATGCACATCATGGGAAAATATGTTTGTTTCGTGATCCAGATAGGTATGTATTTTTGTATACAAACCATTTTGGAACTGTGGTAAGGGAAACGGGTTAAATATTCAAACCGGTATGCGAACCAAAACAGTTTTATTCTCTAGAAACAGTTAAGTACCTAAAGCGGTACGCTAGGTTATGTGAACTCCGGAACCGGTAAAGGTCTAAAATTTGCAAACCTGTACGTAAACTGAAAAAGTTATGTCAACTCCGGAACTGAGTGTTACACCTAGGTTTGCAAACCGGTACGTGAACTGAAAAAGTTCTGCCAACTCCGGAACTCCGTTTCTTGTAAGTTTGCAAACGGGTTCACGTACCTTGACTCAGCCGATTCATGAACTACTCAAGTATTTGTACTTTGTGAATTTACCAACTATGTCGATTGTGATTCAATTGCGATTAAATTATTTCTCTGAGATAATTTTTATTTGATCAATTCTCTAATTAACACTTGACTTATTTGATCACATGATTGTGACTCAAGATCAATGTCTTTGTGTTCATGGAAATGAGTGTTAAGCTTTTAAGTCCAAACCGGCTAGTTCCGGCTAACCATGTTGGACATCGTCTTTATTAACGGTTCGGTTTCGGTTTATCTAACCAGAGTGTATATCTTGTTTATGTGAATAAGATTCAAAGCTTTCATCTGACGGTGAATATTGTTTGCTTGGTTCCAAAGCTATCTTAGCTTAAACCTAAAGCAACCTAGGATTTGAAGTCTATATAAGGGGAACTCTTGGCAACCGGGATCTTTGAATCATGACATTACTTTTTGGTATGTCCTAATTGTATCTAGAGTCGTCCTCTCCAAAAACCCTTTTAGGGTTTAACGACTATCAAAGACTTCATTGGGATTCGTGAAGCCAGGTTCAGTTATATTTTATCTTGATAACTTGTGTATCCTGATATTGTTCGATTGTTGATTTATCACTTGAACAAGATAGATAGAAATCACAAAGTTCTCTTCGTCTCAAACTTTGTGATTCCGCAAGTTTTGTACTTGTGAGGTGAATAATAATCTTGGCTGCACTTCGGGTTGCATAAGTCCGGATTTTGAGGATAGCCATACTTTTGTCAAGTTGCTATCGATTTCCATCACCTGAATCTTACGTTTGATCTGATCATCCGTTTCGATCATAAATCAGGAAATTAATTATATAGGCCTAATCTGTAGGAGGAAGATTTGGTTTAAAGTTTTCAATTAAGTTGAAGCAACTCTTAGTTGGTGTGATGTCATTAAGTTGTGCGGAGTCCTGCTGGGATTCAAGAGGCGTAAGGAGCGCGACTGTACCTGAATCAGTGGGAGACTAAGTTCGGGCTCAACTACATTCCAGACCGAAGTTAATTGGTAGTAGGCTAGTGTTTGTAGCGGCTTAATACAGTTTGGTGTTCAATCTGGACAAGGTCCCGGGGTTTTTATGCATTTGCGGTTTCCTCGTTAACAAAATTTATGGTGTCTGTGTTATTTCTTTTTCCGCATTATATTGTTTTATCTTTATAATTGAAATATCTCAGGTTGTGTGTTGATCAATCACAGTAGATAGGTCCGACCTTGTTTGGTGGATAAAACTTGATTGATCCTAGGATATTGGTCTTTGATACCTTCCAAGAACTCTCTTTGAGATTAGGTTCACGGATTTAATTCTGTAAACGTTCTAATCACAAGAGAGATTGAGATATAACTCTATACATTTTCCTTGATTTTCTCAGAGTTGTGTTGAGTTTGTCCATACAGATTGCCTATGAAAAAGTTGGTGGTGCATTTTGGTACCCCCAGTTTTTTCACCAACGTCCTCGTTGGCCCATTCTATCGACATTGGTCAAACGGTATCCCTTTCCGTGTGGTGGATCCACTCAACTACCAGTATTTAATTTGGTTACAACTACGCTATAAATAGGTGCCTCCACACTTTAACCTGGCATATAGGTCACTCCTTCCGTCAATCAGGATTGGGTTGCGGTGGTTGGCTCTGATGCAAAATGTTAGGACACTAACTCTAACTCATCATAAGCCCATAGTTATAATTCGATCCTAAACCGGTCTACAAGTTGAAGGGTCCCATGGACTTATGAACTACCCAATTTTACATCATTTAGCAATGTGGTCTAAGGTCCCGATAGACTGTGTTATTTATGTTACCATTGATTAAGTTGGATTTCTTTCTATTGATTTATTTAACAAGACCAAGTCTTGATTCAATCTCTGATATGATGCTACAACAAACCTATTGATTTTGATGTTTTAATCAAACTCATGGTTCAATCTTCTCTGTTGGATGCGTTTCTATTGATTACTCCCTCCGTCCCTATTATAAAGGCGAAGTTTTAAAAATTTGTAGTCCTATTTGATAGGCGGAGTTTCAATTCCCAGATGGAGTTTTCCATATACTACCCTTATTTATTATCGGTAGATATCACCACAATTAAGTTAATGTTTGTAATGTTGGAAATTGTATAATGGGTAAAACAGGAAAGAGGATGAATATTAATGAAATCAAAAAAAAAAAAAATCTTATTCTAAAAGAAACCCACTTCTCCGCCTATATATTGGGGAAAGAGGGAGTATATAACAACATATTGATTTAATCTCTCAAATAAAACAAAAATCACGGATTGGATTTATGTTATAGGAATGACGTTTCTGATGTTGAGAAACAAGCATGAAAATGATAAATAAGGAAGAGAACTTGGATTTTGTACAAAGGAATTGTATCTCTATTTCTTCAAATTTCCAATGTAAATAACTACTTTTAATACTCAAAAATTACAAACATAATAAGTAATGAGGATTGAAAGTGTAAACCTATAAAGAAACGAGAATGTACTCCTCGGATTAACTGGGGAACGATGGATCCATCTAAACACCAAGAAATTAAAAAGTGAACGGTTTAAAAGACTACAACCTTAGGGTCGCTTTGGATTTTTTGCAAACCTTACCATCTTGTGGTTTAAAAGTTTGGCTAGATGGACTCGAACAAACGATTTTAAGAATCTAAGCTGAACTCCAACTCTTGGTTGCAATTTTTCTCATCGCATTCTTTTATTTGTTAGTCGATAATAATTATTTTTGTGTTGTGAACCTAGAAAATAGAGAAGAAAAGGCACAAAGTAGAGGGAGGGGAGAAGGAAAAATGTCTATTGATGTGTGTATATTACAAAGATTTATATCCACTATGGAAGAAATCTTAAAGCTTAACACAAAAATATCTTGGTAAATAAACATTAGTGTATAACATTTTGTTTATTACCGTTACGAAATTATGTGGAAAAAATTGACCATGTATTATAGAGAACTTAAGAGCAGTTCCTATGGACTCAACAAATCAAGGATTTGTTGATTTTGATCCCACTATAGACTCAACAAACATGAAAAACAGATGTACAAACCAACAAATTTGTTGGTTTGTTCATTCAGTTGGAAGATGTAGCGCGCTTGATGAACTATCGCGCGATGGAAGCAAAAATGCCAGTGTTTGATGAAGAAACGCTGGCGTGTGATGTTTGACCGCCCCTCACATCTTCTCTCTCCAAATCTCGTTTATTATATTAGGGTTTTTTTTATTATTTGTTTTATTAGTTAATAAAATCACTAGTGGGATCCTAAAGTATCAGATTTGTTGATTTTGCCTTGGTTTTCCATAGTGCAAAAACATGTTTGTTCATCCACGTGGCTCAACAAAAGAATTTTTTTGTTGATTGTCATAGGAATTGCCCTAATCACTCGAGAGTCAAGATTAGCTTTGGGCGTCCGTAAGCCGGAGGCTGCATTGTATTTCCTTTGGGAATAAAACAAACAAGAGTGTACATTTTTGGTACATTATTCTTGTGGCTTTTTCATGAGTACCATCATTTTCCAGACAAGGACTATAGAGAAGTGCGTTTACGATAATGTGTTTTTTTGTGCAATAGTAATAATTCTTTCCATCTTCTTTACCGACAGTATAAGTCATAGAGAAGCTAGGTACAGTAACAACATTTTTCCATTGGGTGCTTCAAAAAAAAAAAAAAAAAAAAAAAAAAAAAAATCCATTGGAACCCTCTAATGAATTCACCCTCCTAAACAGTATTTCTTGGGTGAATGAGTGACTACCCTAATAACTAATAAGATATAGATTGTTTTCAACCGGTTTGCCTTATAAAGGTGAAAGAGTATCAGCCATAGCCAGATTTAAATGTGGACGGTGAACTTGATAAAACTACAAAATTTTCACACCGGCATCTCCCAGTAGAGAGCCAAGCACTCAAGCAGTACTATCGGCAGAGATTCTTTTGCACCCACACTGCTAATTAACCAGTTATTGGATGGACAACGATAAAGTGGTTTCAAGAGCATCTATTGGATCATGGCTTGCCGATAAATGTTGTGATTCACATCAACGCGACTGTATGGTTGTACCAGCAGTTTCGGTTTTCGTGCAAGTAATTACAGCGGTAGTAGTCCTGTAGTTGTACTAGAAGCAGGACTTAGAATTAAGATCGTCAACTAGCATTTAATAGCTCGTTTGCCCTTATCCTTATTTTAAGTTGCAAGTATCTTTATTATATCCAGGCATATTAACTGTTAACTTTCGGTGTTGAAATAATTTAATTCAGATTTCGGGTAAAATGACGCTCCTAAGTTTTGCACGAGTCAGTAGGCTAGGCCTTGTCTAGTATATATCAAAGTTCTTAGCTCACAACGTGGCCAGCATTTCCTCGTATCAGAATGGAGGAACTTTTGGTCATTTGGTGTAAAATGTGGCTCCAAATATTGATAAACCGAAATATGAACTAGAAATCCCTCCGTCTCAATGAATTTGTGCTTATTATGGACCATAGAACTACGTACTAGTTAGGCCGACCGAGCGAAGAGAAGGAGGATTCTATATATGGTGATTTTGTGTCAATATGGTACATGACTTTTTTTTTCTTTCCATTTGACAAAAAAGATTGGATTTGGTGTCATACCCTGGAAATTTCCAAATTGTCCCTCCTTTTTAGTCCAATTATTATAACTCCTTATATATCATATTCTTTTAGGGGTATAATTGGTAACCTAACTTTAATATAACATATCTAAAAATCCGTGTCTTGGAATTTTACAAATTTTATCTCGTTAGAATAAATTTAAAAAAATATCCACAATGAGTACAAAAACAATATCAAATTTAAAGTTTTTACGAAAAATTCAGAGGTGTTTATCATTTTAGACACAATTTTAGAAAATTAAATTTATATTCATTATGCGAACCACCACAAAGGATACATGATACTTTATGTAGCCATATTTTGGTTTATGCATCAACTTATTTTCCGTTGTAACTAATAAAACGATGTACTCCCTCCGTTTTAAGAAAAGTGATACTTTCACTTTAGACACAATTTTCGAAAATTAAATGCATAGCCATTATGCAAACCAACACAAAGGATGAATAACACATTATGCAACCATATTTTGGATTATGCATCGAGTAATTTCCCGTTTTAGGACAAAGTAACTCTTTCACCCTGTGTCAGAAAAAATGATATTTTCACGCCGTGTGAGGAAAAATGATATTTTTTCGTCGATTTCTTCGGTCGCCATATCACTGTGGCAGCGGTCATCTAGTCTAGTTTGATCTAATCCTAACATTGGTGCCTTAAAAATAAGTAGTATTCGTGCTTTTAGTCCCTTCTTCCAACAATTTCTTCTCGTGTTCTTGATTCACCGAAACAAAAATCATGTCAACATAAATACTGTGCAGTTTCTATCTTTTCCTTTGTCTTCTCAAAATCCAAGACTGAACCTTTGCAAGCGTGGTGAGTGTTCCTCTAGCAAATTAGTTTATAATTGCCACACAATATTCAAACCGCAAATAATTTTCTATTGTCTTGAATTTTGGGATCAATTAAATTCTTATTTGGACAGATTTTAAGAGTCTATCTGTATTTATTGCATGAACTCCAATTCTTACATCAGAAAATTTTGAATTTGACTTGAATGAGTCTAGAAATTACTAGATTACTATAAACTACACATATCTAGAATTACCATTTAATGCAAATGAGGGATAATTTGGTCAGTGAATTTAAAGCAAATCTGCGAATCTGAACATTATGTTTGATAACTCTTTCCTATTGCATGGTCTGTAGGCAAAAAGAATCTCTTAACAGACTTTTTGCAGAAAAGAAGAAGAATTAGTAGTTAAAGAGGAATTCTTCTACTAATAATTCTATCATTATAACGTGATGAGTTTACCAAAGATCTGACCTCAACAACTCCTGTAACATTCCACCACCATGGACCCCTCAAACTTTATGATCTCCACGAGCACAAGTCAAATAAATCATCAACAACTACCACCGTCTGGTAGAATTCTGAAGAGAATTACACACAACAAGTACATAAATGATGTTTGCCGGAAGTGCCAAACGCATTGAATGAAAGGCTAAATCCCGGCGTTGCTTTCATCGCCAGATACGTGCACCGTCCACAATCCAAATGCAAATTGGGTCTCTGCGTCTCTTGAGGCTCAATGTTTCCATGCACGTTGCTTGCTTGTTAAATGAACTTGCCCACAAAATGTGAAAGCTGGTGACCCCTCAAGGAGTAAGGCGTATTCAATGAATCACTATCACTAGTGACATTCAATCAACTACCGCCAATGGTAGGGTGAACCAGATGTTTTGTACTGCTTTTAATTTGAGCGGTGGAAACTGATATGTGAACAACTTTTTATAACACTTCGACAACAATCCGGTGTGTCAGTGAGGTCTACTGCTGTATTCAGTCACCCTCCGACGATTGCATTAATAAATAAAAAAATGGTTCATCGATCCTAAAAAAAAACTAGACACGAATTCGAGGTGTATTGAGCCGATTTACAGTGCTAGATGATGGGCAATTGCCATGGACCGACCTAATCTAAGTATCTAAATCTGTAGACCTATGCCACAGAGAATAATATTTTTGTAAGAGAAATTATTTAAGTAATGTGCATAGAAAGGATCACGAGATAATTAGAGAGTGATTACATAGTTATTAATGATAATGATGGTGTAATGAATGGGAAGGAAGGAATCTTTAAAACTGTGTACCCAAAAAGACCCTACCACCACCACCATTCCCAAAAATCCAAATCAATTCAACACTCTACTCTACTACATACAGCTAAGCTCACTCTTCCATGCTACTACTCTTTAACTCTCTGCCTGCAACTTCTCATTTGTTATTTTGACTCTTCAATCCCATCTGATCATATACAAACAAACAGCAAAACAAATTCTTCCCCTTTTCAGCTCATCTCCATCCCATCCATCACATACAAACAACCACAAGAATTTCAAATAATTTCTAGTCTTCAGCAATGCCTGAAACTAGAAATTGTTGAAAACCCACTAAGAAAACTCACACAATATCATCACAAAAAGAGAAATCTTTACCACCGACAACTAATACCACTACCACTACTTCACCAGCAGCATCACCACCTTCTTGGGTAGTGATGAGGAGTATATTTTCATGTAAACATGATCAACAAGAAGCAGAACCCGTTTCTATTAATAAAGAAGGAAACAGTAAAAGATGTAAGAAAATGGTTTGTTCTGGTTCATCACTCTGTAGTAATACAAAAGTAATGCATAGACCCGAATCATTATCACCTGAAAGTTCTAAGAAATGGGGTTCTTCATTAAGTGCTTCCTGTTCTTCTTCTTCTACTGGTTCTACTTCAAGAAGATCTAATGGAGTTATTTCTACTTCCTCTGTTTCTACGACTGCATCCTCTTCTTCATCAGCTTCATCTGCTGCTGCTGGTACTAGTAGTACTACTCGCTCATCTGGTGGTGGGTCTTTTAGAGGAATGCAGTTTAGAAGACTATCTGGTTGTTATGAATGTAGAATGGTTGTTGATCCATCTCATTTAGTATCTAGAGATCCTTCTTTGAGAAATACTCTGTCTACTTGTCCTGTCTGTGCAGAAGTTTTCATGAAAACTGAAGATTTAGAACTTCATCAGTCTGTTAGACATGCAGGTACACTTACTACCCCACTACAGCTTTTGCTTTCCTTCTGTTCATTGAGCAATCTGTTACTGTTGCACAATTACATCTCTCTGGCTTTCTAACTTCAATTTTTTGCCTGTTTTGGGTCTAATTTGGTTGTGATCTTATTCCATTGTTTACAATCTATCTTTGTCATGAATGAGAAATTTATCTTCTTTAATGAAAGTTGGATCTAACAGAGTAAAGTGAAATTTATTTTTAATCTTAAAGATTTGATGTTACTAATGAGTCAAGTTTTAACGTATACCTAATTCCCACATGGTGTGCCATTTTGGGCTATTCAGTTGATAAAATGATGGTTCAAATTAAGTTCACATTTCAATAATGCCAATCTTATGACATTGCTCCTCTTTTGCTTAAGTCCTCAGTGATTCATGGAAAAAGCTGGAATTTATTATGGGTTCTTGCCGGTTTTCAATCCATATCTTGTGTTCTGTTTTCAAAGTGATGTATGGAGGGATACCCATTTTCACCATTCTAATAATCATTTTGTGTGTTTGTCTTTGTAAGCGCAGTATCTGAACTGGGTCCTGAAGATAGTAGTAGAAACATAGTAGAGATTATTTTTCAATCAAGTTGGTTGAAGAAACAAGCACCGGTCTGTAAAATTGAAAGAATTCTCAAAGTCAATAACACTCAAAAGACCATAACAAGATTTGAAGATTACAGAGAATCCATTAAAGCAAAAGCAAACAAGCTTATAAAGAAACACCCAAGATGTGTTGCCGATGGTAACGAACTACTTAGGTTCCATTGCACAACTTTCGTTTGCTCAATTGGTGTTAACGGATCGTCTAACCTGTGCAATTCAATTCCGCAATGCAATGTTTGCAGCATCATAAAAAATGGATTTAAGATTGAAGGAATGACAGGAGGAGGAGGAATTTGCACTACTGCGACTAGTGGAAAAGCTCATGATAATGCTAAAATCACGTCTCAAAAGGAGAAACGAGCAATGTTAGTTTGTCGAGTAATTGCGGGTAGGGTTAACAGGAATCAAGATGGATCAGGAGCAGAAGAGTTCGATTCAGTTGCAGGACCTAGTGGGATTTACTCAGATTTAGATGAGCTATCAGTGTTCAATTATAAGGCCATATTACCTTGTTTTGTTGTCATATATGGAGGGTTTTAATGGCGCCGCATGTACTAGATGTTGGTTTTCAGTTGTGCAAACACTATGTTATGTAATCTTTGGTATTTTCTTTTGAATGTAATTCAAGATTTTCTTCTGCTTCCATTCATGCTCTTGCTTTCCTACCTGACATTCTTCATAAGTTTGTTCGGTGGTCTACGCTGACCATTTGTGGTTGGTTTTGAGGACTTAAAAGTTAAAACCATTACATCGACCAGTTTAAGTACTAGCTAACAAAGAATGACGAAATTGATCTGAGGCTACATGTTAACAGTTATGTCCCCTTGCATATTTGGAAGTTGCAACTAATTCAGTCGCAGTTTTGGCTTGTCTTCAAGCAATAACTAGATACTTACACTTTGTAGCCCACTGATAGATGACTAAAAACACTGATACCATCAAATACGACACTTGTAGACCGGTGGTTAAAAAAAAGAAACTAGTCGTTATACAAATGCGATTTTCTATAATGATCTCGAAGTATGTTATGTGTCTCAGTCAGAGTTCTGCATAAAATTTAACAAACAAAGAGTTTCTTTGTTTCTTGCTCCTATACGAAAAGTGTAAAATGGAATTCTTTCACACTACACAATCTCTTTGTTTATACTCAAATTGCCATTAAAGCATCAAAAGAGGTTAAATTGGAGTAATCTTTTCGTAAAGGAAGTACTAATGGTGTTATTTTAGAGAGTCAGCTTTTGGTTTAACAGATAAAGAAGATTATACGTAAACCCAATTTCATAACCACTTTGTTTTGAAACTTGCACTAATATCAGTTAAAGTTGATTCTAGTTATCTTAAAAACAACTCTTTTTTCATGTGGGGAAGTATCTATTTGAAATTTTGAATGATTTGGTGTTGATCATGCATGACCGATAATTATATTCGATTCGAGTTATATTCTACTGAAATCTTAAACATGTGCGAGAATGAATATGGTGTGTATTTAGCCTTGAGAATCGGTAGAGCAGTACTCTAGCGACAATGTATCTGCTTACCACAGCAGTTGGCGTTGCCTAAATCCCCTCATAACAATGAAACTAGCCTATTATTTTAAAACGGAGGGAGTATAAAGCCACTATTACACAAGCACTCCTGGACGATTTATTTGAGTTATAAGGACACCAAGATGAGCGAAACATATAACAATGGTGTCCCTGGTAAAAAGAATGAGGATGCTATATAGTACTATCATGTTTAAGATATACAGTAGTAACTACTTTACAGGTAGTACGTACGATGAGCATGTTGTCACTTATACTTACTCAAGTTTCAGTTTTCACTTTGAGAAACAGAAACAGTAAAAAGAAGGTCTGGGTACCCTGAAAATTTAAAGCTTTTAAGAAGAATAAATTCGCTGGGTTTCTCAAAAGAACACAAAAAGGAAATCAATACACATGGTCATGGAGTCAGTAAAAACAAGAATGGTGTGATTGAATTAAAGTTGGTCGGGTTTGTGTTGTATGAAATGATACATACACACAGCACACTACAAGTACAGAGTGCAGATTGTAGATACCCGGAAAAAATACTAAAGAGGATATCTGGTCTTCCCATATCCCAGAAGGAGCACGGCATAGCATCTCATCCGAAGGAGGGCATCTGGTTTCCCCATATCCTGGAAGGAATACCGCCGAGCGTTCCGTCCCCTTTGGATTCCTAAACACACGTGCAGGAGAGTCACGTGGGAGAAGCCATCTAGAAGAATCTGAAGTACAGTTGTACAGCCAAGAAGGGTAATAGTAAGATAAGGAAAGATAGGAAATGACACATGTCTGACATCCCCATTTGGGGAAATGTCTATAAATAGGGGGTCTTTCCCAATGGAAAGACTCAGTGATATCATTGTGGGAATCTGTGTTCTACTTTCTGGAGCAAGTCTCTACACCCTACTTTATCTGTACCCTGTATATCCCGTACTGTGTACATTTTGGCGACCACAGTGGGAGACTTGGTCACAGGATTAGCGCATAGTTCATCACATGGACACTGACAGATTCTCGCGCCAAGCTCAGCAGCGCGTCTATGGACCACTTAACGAAGTGGAACAAACGTTGTTTGACATAGAGGAGAATGACCGCCAGCGTCAAACCCTCTTGGCGAAACTAGCAGCCATTGATCCGCCGCCAGAGGGGAACCGCGGTGATGGGTCAGACTCGCCTCGACTTAACCATGGAGGCGGCTTTAATCAAGACCAAGGGTTCCGGACCCCTCAGGGGCGATCGCAAGCTAACAAGTCCGCCAATCAGCCACTGACGGATGAACAGGCTCGAGTCGCCTTGTCTGATGGGAGGTTCACGAGGCTATTTGAGGAAAAGTACGGTCTCGAAATGCAAGCTAGCGCCTATACCATAACCTCGCCTATTCCCCCTGAGATCCTATCTAGGCCTATGCCTGTTAAGTACAAGACGCCAAAGTTCAAACTGTTTGAGGGGAGCGGTAATGAGATAGAACACATGTATCGATTCACTATGTCTCTTAATGAGTACGCCCAAGATGAGATTGCGTGCATGAGAGAATTCGGGAAGACCTTGATCGGGGATGCCTTTACCTGGTACATTTCTGTGAAACCCAATAGCATACATTCATGGGATGAGATGCGACAGGCGTTCATGCAAAAGTTCTATTCCAAGCCAGTGAAGATCTCCATCTCGGACTTAGGGAATACCAAGCCGCGGAGAGGAGAAAAACTAAAGCCCTTTGCAAAGCGCTTTAGAAGTGAATCCCTTAAATGTCGAACGGAAGTGTCCGAAGAAGAGTTGGTGGGTATCTGCATATATGTGTTGGATCCCAAGACGCGTCGAATGTTTGAAAATGCTCAAATAACCATGTTTGCAGACCTTGAAGAAGCGTTCGCTAGGACTGACGCGACTAACGAAGAAATTGACGCAGCCGAAAAATCCTGGTCTTATTCAGTCGCCTATGCTAAAGAGGATAGCTCTGGGGCGCCTAAGAAGAGTGGACCACCATGGAACGATAACAGGCGGGGTAAGAGAAGGGCGGAACAGGAAGCGCCTAACTTCCCCTGTTCCTACGAACAAGCAGCGGGACTATTGAAAGAATGGGTAAAAAAAGGTGATGTCACCCTCCCGGGGCCTAGGAAAGTGCCAACCGAGGTGGACAAACGTAATCCACGGTATTGTCTCTTCCACAGGAGAGTGGACCACCCTACCAGAGAATGCCGAACCTTCAAATGGGCGATCTGTAACAAACAGCGCACTGGAGAGATAGACGTCGAAGGCGATAACAACATACAAGATGACCCACTGCCCGATCATCATCAAGTGGCGGCTCTCACCCATGACCCCATGGAAGAAGAAGTGTATGCAGCAAATGCAACCGAAGATGAATAAATATACGCGGTATCCTCGGGCGGTACGATGGAGCAGATAGCCGAGACGGTAGCAAAGAAACCGATGTTTGCAAATTTCTTCAATGCTTTAGGTTTCGATGCAGCCCAGAGGAATCTCACCTCAATGTTCCTAATGAGGATCGCGGCTAGAGAAGATGTGAGCGCCTTCCTGGACAGGAAATACCCTCTCCCCACTAATGTCATTACCTTCACTGAAAAAGACAAGGCGGTGAACAGTGATCACACGCGCCCATTGTACCTCACGGCAAAAGTGAGGAAAGATACTTTCAAAAGGGCATTCATTGACACTAGAGCATCACTCAACCTGATACCATTACACATACTGAGGAGTACAGGCGGAAAGGAGTCTGAAATCAAGAAATTCCAAACAAGAATCCAGGGCTTTAGCGGACTAAGTCAACACACAATCAGAACGATCAATCTAGAAGTCAAGGTTGGTCCTATAAAAGAAATCGATCCCTTCCACGTGATGGACGTAAATACAGCATACCATATCTTGCTAGGAAGACCATGGTTGCACAAGCACGGAGTGGTGTCATCCACCTACCACCAGTGTGTTAAGTTCATTCTCAAAGGAAAGCAAAAGAGGGTCTGAGCTACTGAGAACCTCTTCTCCGCTGACGAAGCATGCTATGCAGAAGCGGCCTTCTTTGATGGTATAAGCGAGCCTAGCGAAGTAGTGACCCGCATCCACTCAATCCCGATCCCGGACTGGGAAACGACTTACCAAGAAGGAAGCTCCAGTCAAGGGCGGAAGAAGGACTACGTTGAACAAGATAAAAGGCGCTTCAGAAAGGTGTCTCGACCAGATGGGCGCCATGTATACCGATTATAGCAATCAGCCGTGGAGGTCTCGACGGAAGAAGTTAATCTCGTAGAAGCAATGGAAACTCTGAAGGTCGAGGACGCTCCCCATTTATGGGAAAGATTAGCGCAAAATGCACCATCCAAGCATGTAGAAGCGACAAGAAGGATCAACCTGGGGACTGAAGAATACCCAAAATGGATAGAAATTGGGGCGGCCCTATCGGATGAAGAGAGCTGTGAACTGCAGGTTCTACTAGAAGAATATAAGGATGTCTTCGCCTGGTCGTATGAGGACATGCCTGGGCTAAATCCCGTTTTAGTCTTCCACGAGCTAAAGGTTAATCCAAGTAGTAAGCCAGTAAGACAACCTCGGCGCCAATTCCATTATGAAACGGAGGCACAAATAAAGGACGAGGTGAAGAAGCTGCTAGAGGCGGGATACATAAATCCCATATACTATCCGACGTGGCTAGTAAATATTGTACCTGTGGAAAAAAAGAACGGAAAGATTCGTTGCCGTGTGGATTTCCGAGATCTAAATCGTGCATGTCCGAAGGATGAATTCTCCCTCCCGAATATAGATATGACGGTGTACACGACCTGCGGAAATGAAATGTACGCGTTCATGGACGGGCAAAGCGGCTACAACCAAATCAGGATGAAGGAAAGCAACGCGGTCAAGACAGCGTTTTCCACGCCTATAGGGAACTTCTATTATGTTGTTATGCCCTTTGGGCTAAAGAATGCTGGGGCGACGTATCAACGTGCAATGACGTCCATCTTTCACGACATGAACCATGAAATCATGGAAATTTATGTAGATGACATTGTCGTCAAAGCCAAAAAGAGTGGAGAGTTCACCCAGCATCTCCGCCGAGTCTTTCAGCGGTGTCGAAATTTCAATCTAAAGATGAATCCCGCTAAGTGTGTATTTGGAGTCACCACTGGAAAATTCTTAGGTTATCAAGTCACTAACAGGGGTATAGAGGTTGATTCTGCTAAAGGGAGGCTATTATCTCAATGTCGCCGCCTGAGAACAAAGAGGAACTTCAGAAGTTAATAGGGAAGGTATCCTATGTAAGGCGCTTCATCCCAGGCCTGGCGCAAACCCTTAATCACTTCTTTCCAATGCTCAAGAAAAATGGCAAAGACGATTAAAAAATGGCTTACCCATCCACATGTGTTACGGCCACCCATCAAGGGCGAACCTCTCTTCCTATACCTCGCACATACGGAAACCTCCATAGGAGTCCTAGTCGCTCAAGACATGGGAGGGGCCAATCTTATCCCAATCTACTACCTCAGCAAAACGCTGAAGGATGCGGAATTAAGATATACTCCTGCTGAGAAAGCGTGCTTACCATTACTCCTAGCAGCATAGAAGATACGACACTATTTGTTGAAACACAAGTGCTATGTAGTGGCGGCAGCTAACCCGATTGTATACTTAACCACCAGGCCAATTCAATCAGGGAGGCTGGCGCGATGGTCGATGCAGCTACTAGAGTTCTACTTTATGCCTATACGACCTCAAGACGTCTGAGGACAAGCAATTGTAGACCTGCTCGCATCCTTCCCATGGACACCTCAGAAATCCATGACAGCTTACCCGGGGAAGTCGCTTTAATAGAAGAAGTCCAACCTCAGGTATGGAAAATGTCCTTTGATGGGTCCTCCTATGGGGATCATGGAGGCGCTGAAATAGTCTTCGAGTCACCCGCAGGAGAACTAAAATCATTCGCATATAAGCTAGATTACCCCTGCACCAATAACGCGGCCGAGTACGAGAGTTTTCTCATCGGAATGCAGATGTCGCTAGAGATGGGGATAACAAGTTTAGAGGTCATGGGTGATTCCAGACTTCTAGTGAACCAAATGGAAGGAGAATTCCACGTAAAAGAACCGACACTAGCAGTCTATCCAGATAAAGCTCAATGACTGATGCGGTGCTTTGGACACGTCTCCATAGAGCATATGGGGCGCTTATCAAACAGACATGCAGACGCCTTAGCAATGTTAGCATCAAAGCTACAAATGCTGTAAGGGGATAAAAAGGTAATCACCATCCTCAGAAATACTTCACCTTTAGCATTAGAAGAACGGGCATCCATGGAGGAGCTAGACTGGCGTCGTATGATAATAGCAGATCTAAAGCGACCGCCTGAAGAAAGGAAACTTTCATGGAAGACCCTAAGATCATATACCCTCCTTGATGGGGATTTGTATTACATCCCTATTGAAGGAGGATTGTGTAGATGCCTCGGACCGCTCGAAGGCAAGGAGAAGCTGGAGGAAATTCATTTTCAAATATGTGGACACGCTGCATCTATAGTCTTATACCGGCGCATTCAACGCCAGGTTACTACTGGCCAGATATGGCGGTTCACGCAAAATCCCTTCAAGATAGTTGTATTACTTGTCAAGGATCTCCCCAATAGGCGGAGATTTGTGTTGTCGAAGAAGATGTGGAAGATTGGAGAGAGCCCTACATCGCTTATCTAACAAATCGAACCCTACCAAGCGACAAGAAAGCAGCCCTTAGACTAATCAAGAAGTCCAATAGATACTTCGTCGTCGACAAAAAGTTATTCCGGAAAAGCTTCGGACACCAAATGCTAACATGCCTCGATAAAGCGGAGGCCCTTCGGGTAATGAAGTTGACACATGACGGCGAACATCAAGGGATGGCAAGATTATTCGCTCAAATATACGAAGCAGGGTACTACTGGCCCATGATGGAAAACGACACCGCCGAATATGTACGAAAATGCGACCAATGCCAAATCCATGGCAACCTATTCCACGCTCCTCATACCATGCTACACAGTGTTGCCACACCCTGGCCCTTTCACACTTGGGGGCTAGATATCATCTTCCCGATCACGCCAAAATATTCTAAGCAACATGAGTACATCATGACGGCGACTGAATGCTTCACGAAGTGGGTGGAAGCCATCCCGCTAAAAAATACTACTGGCGTTACTATCACCGCTTTTATCAAACAATACATTATTACCCGCTTCGGAATACCTATGTGTATCGTGTCAGATAACGGCACGCTATTTGTCAATAGTGATGTCAAGGATTTACTAGCATCTTTCCACATCAAACAAAATACATCTACTCCTTATTATCCCAAAGGAAATGGGCAAGATGAGGCGACCAATAAAATTCTTCTCCGAATACTCAGTAGGAACTTGTATGATAACAAGCGGCTCTGGCATGAAGAGTTACCCATGGCACTCTAGGCGTACCGGATCGCCAAGAGATCATCCACTGGAGCCGCGCCTTATAGCTTGGTATATGGAGAAGAAGCCATCCTACCAGCAGAGATTATCATCGCGTCATCCCGGGTGATCGTTGCAAGCGTCCTGCAAGTCGAAGATAGTAAACGATTCCAAGTCCTGGACACGATAGAAGAAAAACGAGACATTACAGACGCTCATGCTCAAAAATATCGTGAACGAATGGCACGAGCTTATAATCAAAATGTTAAGCCGAGAAGCTTCGTAGTAGGAGATCTCGTTCTCGCTATCTCGCCTCATGTGCCTCGAAATGATAGCGCCGGTAAATTTGCACCGAACTGGGAAGGACCATTCTGAATCACTGAAGCGGCAGAGAGCGGTTACTACAAAATCGAGCATCCTGACGGGACCCCCGTCAAAGGGAAACCCAATGATAAAGTTAATGGCAAGTGGCTTAAGACCTTCTATATGTAAGAAACCTATAATATGAATAAAATGTTATTTCAAGGTACTTGATTTTGCAACAATCTTATAAAGAACCTTTGGGCGCTCATCTCTTAAGATTCAAAGGCCCACATAAACCCTCCTTACCATGATAAAGGGGGAGTGCATGAACCCTCTTGCACCCACTCTTTCGGACATGAGTGCCTAAAACCCCTTGCGCCTCCCTATACGACCTCGTGCGGCTAAACCCTCCATACCCTTGATAAAAAGGGGAGTGCATGAACCCTCCTGCGCCCACTCTTTGGGTCATGAGTGCCTAAAACCTCTTGCGCCTCACTACATGGCCTCGCGTGGCTAAAATCCCCTCACTTTAATAGAGGAGCGCACGACCCCCCTCCCTCGTACCAATTCTTTGGAACACGAGTGCCTATCAGCCCTCGCGCCTCCCATGGCGCAGGCGCCCACATCTATCTCCTCTTAATAAATCCCTTAAATTTTTTTTTGGGAAATACTCTTTTTCCTAACAAGGTGGCCCTCGCGCCTCCCATGGTGCAGGCGCCCACATCTATCTCTTTTTAGTGAATCCTTAAAAAAAAAGAAAAAAAAAAAAAGAGAGGGAACTCTTTTATTCCCACCAAAGTGGCCCTGACACCTACATGGTGCAGGCGCCCACATCGACCTTCTTTTAATAAATCCCTAAAAATATTTGGGAGGGAATACTCTTTTATTCCTACCAAAGTGGCCCTGGCGCCTACCATGGTGCAGGCGCCCACATCTACCTCCTTTTAATAGATCCCTAAAAAAAATAGGAGGGAATACTCTTTTATCCCTACCAAAGCGGCCCTGACGCCTACCATGGTACAGGCACCCACATCTATCTCCTTTTGATAACTCCCTTAAAAAAATGGGGGGAATACTCTTTCATCTACACCAAAGCAGACCCGGCGCCACAATTAAAACCTCTTCGACAAGATTCCAAAACAATTCACAAACGAAAAAGAAAATAATGCAGAAAAGACAACAAATTAATCAAGCGTTGAAGCGATATTCTTATTCATACTACTCAGACTCGCAAATACAACGAAAGTCTCTCTAAGGAGTTACATTAAGTAAAGATCGAGCGCCAGTAACAGCTCCATCCAAGATATTAATAAGCATGTGCTTACACACATAACAGTCATAACTATTATCCACTCGCTCCAAGCACTGACGACGATATTCAAGAAAAGGCGACGCCACAGGCACGATGTTACTAATAGCTTCTTGTAGCTCCCGGTTGGTGCTTGCCAGAAGACGTGAAGAACGCCTATTCTCTTCTACGAAATGTTCAAACATGATACGTGCCGCTCTCATCATGCGTTCAAGACGTCTAATCTCCAACACCAATTCTTCCGGAGATATCACAACAAATAACCAAAAGAAACTTAACAAACAGATGAACCAACAGCACAATGTTGGATGCTACTTATAGAGTTGCAAAAAAAAATAAAAAAATAAAAATTAGCCAACATCGTGCGATACTTGACTATCTCCTCTTCTACTAATGATAAGCTACCATGGGTCCCCTTCACCGCTTCACGAGCATTCATCCGCGCAATCCCAGCCTGCCTAAAACGGCGCTCCACCTTACCAAAAGCGACTTGAGAAATGACGCAAGTACACGCCATGTAGTAAGTATCTGCACAATCAGACCAATCTGCGTGTGCCCTTTCTAAAGCTTGTTCGCATCTTGCCAATTCTTGCATGCATTCGTCCTTAATCTAACGCAAGCGATGAATTTCCCGCTCATATATATCTATTCAAGGATCCTGAGGCACCACAGGCAGCGCCAAGACCCACTCCCTAGTAGGTCGAGTATACGACATCTAAAAAAAAAACGAGAGAAGGAAGAAAGAAAAGATAGCAATACAAATAATAAGAAACAAACATCTCACTAAAAACACACATATATATATACACATGTACAACCCTACCAACTTGCTAACCCTAATTTCTTCGGACACGTGTATGGCGCTCAAGATCATCCAAAGCAAGAGAGAGTGCCACGTCAATGGCATTTCGAGAAGCAGAAACGTACACCAAGTCCAAACCAAAAGACACTCGGCGGCTTTTTAACCAGGAGCGCCTTGCTGATAAAATCGTAGGAACAACCTTTCCAGCGCATTTGAGGCCTGCTATCTGTGCTTCCACATCCATTAACATCCCATGCGTGTCCACGTGCTCCCGCTGATAATATTGACGTATCAGGAGACAAACACCTACAAGGCGCCTCAGTAAGGAAATCTCTGCTAGTAGCCGTACATAGTCATCCATTGACCCAAGAACAAAACAAAAGGAAAATGACAGCACAAAAAAAAAAGTAAATATTACAAAACTCTGAACACTTATATAAAGGAATAATAAAACCTGCCGTATGTTTAGAAGGTCATATCTGGCTTGAGATACGAGCCAAGTTCAACAAACGAGAAACGGGAAAGTACAACACAAACTCCAAAGTCCTAAAAGAACATATATAATAATAACAATAATAATGATGATGATGATGAAGCGCTCATTGATCAGCCTGCTCTGCTAACTCCGCTTCGGCTCCCTCCAACAACCTTTGCTTCTCTTCCAATATCTTTTTGACTCGAGCAATCCCGTTGACTACCTCGACAGATTCTTGGATCAAACGCTCATGAGTCACCATCAACTCTTCCAGAGTAGCCTTCACATAAATAATCCTTTCTCTAAGACCAGTAACGATACTTGGCAACTGAGTCAAGCACGCGTTCACCTTGGCTTCCGCTTCCTGCCAAAGAGTATCAAGCCATCCAATGTTGAAATGCATGTTAGCGGCATTGGTAATCACCCGGCGCCATCTTTGAAGATGAGAAACTATAGGATGATCTCCTGCATCCACCATCTCGCCCAACACGTCTAATACACTCAAAGTATAGGACACAATGATATTAGCATCAGGAAAAACCGTATCTGAGCCAATATGACCATGCTGCGTAGCAACTTGAGCGTAAATGGCTCATAGCGAGGAGGAATCCAAAATCCAAACACCGACACATAATTATCCCCATCCCGAATGGAATCCCGCTCTATAGGTTTGCCCGAGATAAGGAATGCGGGCGGAATAACACGATTACCACCAGCTGGAGGGATCAATCGAGCGACTCGCTGGGACACTGTCGCCTGGTGATGACCTTGAGTCTTACTCCTTTTCCCCCTCTCCTGACCGTCTCTGGCGTCAGAACGAACCTTCTTGGTCATGGCCTGTTCTTTAAAAAAAAATGAGAGTATTTTTGTTAAAAAAGAGAGGGAGGGGAGCAAAGGAGAAGAAGAGAGAATGACAAAACAAAGTCACCAAACACTAACTTACGTGAGTAAGTAGAAAAGAATGAGAAGATGCTGCGCTTTGATGAGCTGTAGCAGAAATCGAAGAGGAATTAGCACTAGAGGCTCCTTCACCAATTAACCGACGCTCTAGTCGCCCTAAAATAAGGAAAAGTTAAGGAGAAAGAGATGAGAAAAATATGAGTAAAGAATATAGGGAGTGAAGAAGTCAGTACTCACTTCTCCCGAACCCCATATATATATATATATATATATATATATATATATATACAGGAAAATATCCTTATCAATACGATCAAAGTCGAACAATAGACACATATCTAGATGACAGATTCAATACCAGACTGCTCATATTGCGGGTTAACCGGTTGACCAGGTAAAACGTCAGGATAAAGGGGAGCACTTGAGCTGGCACCTGCCTCATAATGCGGCAGACTACTCTTGGTGGAACGCCCTCTGAGGAAAGCCGCGGCCCTGTCCGAAAGAGACTTATGAGGAGGAGATCGCGGGTAACGTGGAATAGGCACTATACCAGCGTCTCGGTGCCTTTGTCTATCAGCAAACATCTTTGGTAATTCGTTTACGTTAATTCCGAACCACTCATGAGAAAAGTAGCTTAGTGGGCCATGTGGAGGAATATTTGGCTAAAAACATAACCCGACGCAATAAATACCCAAGAAAGACGCAAGTAGGAAAACTTGCAAAACAAAAGGTGATAAACAAAGAAAAAAGAAGAGAGGAGTGAGAGAAGTAAGAAGCACCTCGTCTTCTTGAGGTAAAGAACCGCAGAGGTTACGAACAACATCCTGAATCTTCGATGATGTTGGCGACTTTCCTTTAGCTTTGCCCCGAGGCATAGGAACTTCGAGGCACTTTCTTTTTGCACCAGAAGCAAGTCCATGAGAACGCATGACATCGGCGGGAAACCTAGTACGACCCAGGCGGTATAGTTCATTTGGATCTGATGGGGGAATCATCACAGCATCTGCCGCTAAGGCTTGGTGAAAACTCTTCAACTCTCTAATCCAATACATGAACCATTGATGAGTAACCTTCAATTTTCTACCCAGTTGCGGAACCTTTACAGGGTTGAATGGTGGACGACAGAAGCACGGCTTATTGCCTTTGAAAACGAAATGCATAAAACTCTGTTCCACTAACTACGGGTCCACCACACACGCTGGAGAAAGATAAGAGAAGGTCCCTTGATCAAAGCCCGCCTGACAGGCAATGCGATTCAGATTGTAAGCCTCAGCAAAAAAACTCACCCTTATAAAAACCAGGAAGGTACCTAGGAGTCACTGCGGCCAAGAAATTACAAGCATCAAAAGTGGGAGTATCTAGCTGAGTATCCACATAATCTTCAGGAAAAAGAGAGAAAAACCGGTGTGAATCCTCCCCGCTCTCACCATCATCATAAGGATGGAAGTTAAAATGATTCAAATGATCTAACAAAGGCGCCAAGCGAACAGACGGCTTGGCGAGAGCTTTATCATACAAAGCCATTCGAGGGTAAGAAGTAGGGTAAGTAACAACCCGCTCTGTACCATCCTCGGCAGTTTCAACTCGTACTCGTTCTAGCTCTAGATCATTTACCTCTGACCTGTATTGGCGGTAATGCTCCCAAGCCCACATTTGCATAAAATTTGCCGGAAGGTACGTCTCGACCGTAAAAGAAGCATCATTGGCCTTCTGAATATCACTCACTAACAGATCCAAGTGATGATACAAGCCACCAAGAAACATAGGCGCCAGAGGAAATGAGATACCGCGTGACATTAAAACCGCCATAATCATTGACTCGTCCCTGACTACGTCGCTAGGAGAATGCTCAAAGACTTCATGAGATAGCCAGTAAGATAAGAAAGCGGCTAACTCGTGACGGTCCGTGGATCCAGCAGGAGGAGAAGACGTTCCCAACCATTTTTCCCCACTAGACGAGGCGCCCACATCTAAACCCACATACTCATGGTAGCACGCCGAGCGGGTTCCTAGGAAGTCTTAAGAGCGGCAGCAACTTCTTCAGCAGAAAGCGCCTTCTTCCCTTTGCTAGGTGTGGCCTCATAAGCGCCCCTCTTAGATGATTTGGTAGGAGTTTGAGCCCCTGGAGAAGTATCTGCTTCAGTAACTCTCCTTTTTGAATCCGTGCGCGCCTGCTTTAAGAAACGCAGTATAAGATCATCACTGGCAGTCAAGACTCCATCACCAAACACTTCCTGAAAATTATGACTCCCATGAAGAGGAAGGCCGGTTAAAGACACCACATCTTCTAGTGTGGGGGACGTTTTTCCTCAAGCAAAAAGACAAGTATGAACCAGTGGGATCCATCTTAAGACCAAACGGATCAAATCTCTGTTATTTTTTGTAAGGCGCCGATATCGGGATGAAGAAAGCGCCTCCATCAAGTCTAATTTGATAATCATCTCACGACAGTAAGAAACTGAGAGCATATAATCTACCCATGGGCGCCATTTAGGACAAAAGCTAGCCCGAGATAAGAAAGATATTTTCGGAAGTACAAAGTCACCACGAGAGAGTCAGAGACGGGAAAGAGTAGTGATTGGAAGGGGAGTTGGCTCCTCAACCTCTTCCACCAAGAGCCAATCACTGGCTTCTTCATCGACAACAGGCGGGTGAAAGCTGGTTGGTCTACTAACTCGATGAAGGAAGTCATCATCCAAGAGAGAAGCGGCATCGACCGGTTGTGACGTGCTCTATTTACCCTTACTGGCGGCTTTCCGTTTAACAAGAATAACTGACCAATTCTTACCCTTCCCAGGGGGAAAGACGCGTTATTCCTCTGATAGAATGGGGAGTACGCAAGGAGCTTCCTCGCCCTCAGTGTCTTCGCCGCTAAGAGAATTCTAAGCCGCCGAGCTCGTGACCGCTCATGAGAAAGAAAGAAGGAAGAAGGCGCTGATATGAATTTTGAAGAAAGAAGAAAGAGAGAAGAAAATCAGAAAATGAGTGAATGATTTTACAATGACGTATGGACATGTATTTATAGGCATATAAGGAGTGTAACCGATAGTAACTGAAACGGTTTTCGAGAAGATGAAGAGACGCAACCCACGATCAGTAACCGCCAGGTGAAAAGACCAACCGCCTCAACCTCTCCAAATTCCAAAAGATGACAAGTGTACAGACTCTCCAAGGTTTAAAGGGCCAGACTAGGGGACTTCCAAAGCATAAAAGCGCCTGCAGATACATCACGTCATGATCCCAAAGAATGACACGTGTAAAAGCCTTCCAAGAAATTTCCAGGAGCCAGACAAGGGACTTGCAAAATATGCAAGTATGGGTATGCAAGAACAAGGGGACTTGCGGGAAAAACGCAAGTATCAGAATAAGCCGACTAAGGAACAAGGGGACTTGCAAAAACATGCAAGCGCCCACAGACATGTTATGTCGAAAATCCCAGGAAGACGACATGTGTAAAAAATCTTCTAAAGAGGTTTCAAAGAACCAGACAAGGGGACTTGCAAAATATGCAAGTCAGAGCGCACCGAACAAGGGGACTTGCGAGAGAGACGCAAGTATCAAGATAAATCGACTGAGAAACACCAGAGAGAGGTAATAGACTGTTGAGAAGGCTAACGCCTCGCCCAAACAACCATGGGACTTAATGTAGATACCCGGAAAAATACTAAAGAGGATATCTTGTCTCCCCATATCCCAGAAGGAACACGACATAGCATCTCACCCGAAGGAGGGCATCTGGTTTCCCCATATCCTGGAAGGAATACCGCCGAGCGTTCCGCCCCCTTTGGATTCCTAAACACACGTGCAGGAGAGTCACGTGGGAGAAGCCATCTAGAAGAATATGAAGTACAGTTGTACAACCAAGAAGGGTAGTATAAGATAAGGAAAGATAGGAAATGACACATGTCTTACATCCCCATTTGGGGAAATGTTTATAAATAGGGAGTCTTTTCCCAATGGAAAGACTCAGTGATATCATTGTGGGAAACTGTGTTCTACTTTCTGGAGCAAGTCTCTACACCCTACTTTATTTGTACCCTGTATATCCCGTACTGTGTACACAGATGAAGTAAAATGACGGAGTACATTCTTAACAACTGATTCTACCTGGCAGAGGACTTCTTCTTATTTTTTTTGACAAATGTGTTAAAATTTCGATAAGTTTAGGTAAATTTACTTTGAATGACTACTTCGATAATTGAATTCTAATCCCAAGCCCCAACCGTATTAACTTATCAAGCTAGGTTTAACTGTATATTAACATATAAAAGGATTTTGTCATTTTGACTACGATACTGTCACCATGTAACTAGAGAAAGATCACTCTTCAACAAAAAAAAAAAAAAAAAAAAGCCTAGAGAAAGATCCAATAACAAAATAAAAGCTACATTGATGCAGTGTCCAGTGTTGGGGGTATACGTTTGAAAACATTTGGGTCTCCATACCGTGACCATGGTTCAAGTCTCACCCCTCAACATTTACTAATTAGGTTAGGGTATGTGTGTACTTACTGTAACAAAAAAGGGGAGATCCTACAATCCCGAAACTAGTTTTTTTTTTTTGTTCGGAGAATATGAAATCTCTTAGATTAAGAAATTGCATGATCTTTTTTATAGATAATTTTTTCTTGTTTTTACCCTTTGTTTTATTCTCAATACAATTTTCCATACAACATAACTAAGGGTATGTATGCCAAAAAGAATTTTAGAATTAGAATTTTACCTATTTAGTGTGGTTAAAACAATTCAATATTCCGCCGTCATAATAGGGAACTAAGGGAGTATAAAATATGGTTCGGGAACAGAGGAACTATAAGTTGTGGAAAATTTATGAGCAAGTGTAGAATGAGTTGAAGTTAGTTCATTTTCTCAAGGTGTGGAAAGATTAGACAATTGATTGTTCAGCTGCTTTATCCTTTAAGATTTCTGATAATTTTCTGCTAGAACAACATATAGTCACAGTCGTAAAACACTTTAAATATAGTGACCTAGTATGCAATTCAATTGTTAGAAATTTATTACGTGTTTAATTAGTTTGAGCATCTAGTTCTAAGCAACCATAGGTTCACATGCAAATACGGAATTACCCAAAGGGGCATAACACAAAGTTCTCCAAGCATTTTGTTCATTTATTTGTTGACAAATATTTTATCAATAGTAACTAATAATTATCTCCGTCCTAAATTAGTTGAGCTAGTAATATAATTTAGAAATGATTTGTCTCTCAAACTATAACATGAATATTTGTAAATTTTATATCGTTGAAAAGCATTTTAAAACACATATGTAACAAATATGAACATGACTATCAAATGATATACAATCAACTATTAATGGGACGAAATTTGAAAATGACTAGTTCATCTATTTTGGGACGGAAGAAGTATTATATAGCCGTGATGAGTACAAAATAACCGTTATACATGTGGCACAATCACAAAGCACTTGTAATGAAGTGGGGCTACTCCGGAGAAGCACAGGATAGGCATAACACGTGAATTATGTTACCACTTACTCTATCTCATCACGAGACAGCCAAGATACCCGGTCAAAGATAGAGCGAGCCGTCATGAAAGGACGCGTCTCTTGCTAGAGACGCACGACGTTAAGAAGGAAAACCTACTTAAGATTAAATATGACGAACAAATTATAGAGGTTTGTGGTATCGTTTGAGTGGGTTTGTTTAATGGTTGACACACTGCAGAGAGGATCCACAATATTAAAGGTGGATGCCCATGGAAATAGCAAGCGCAGAACATGTGAACACAGAAGTAACGATGAAGCCATCGTGTCCACAAACAATGTTCGCAATATGTTCAAAACTACTGAAATGGTCGAAATACGCATAAAATAGCACGTGATAAATATGTGATAGACTCTGAGCCTACAGGCTCGTCCTCGTCTCGCATCATAGAAGAATCTATGATTAAAACGTTGCATGATGCATAAACAATAAGATTATAAGTGCAGAATATAAATGAGACGATGATTTACGTGGTTCAGCACTAAAGCCTACATCCACGGGGGTTCGGTTTTTCACTATGTATTATAGGAGGTTACAATGGATAGTCGAATGACTCTGAGTAGGGAACGATGTTAGGAGGGTTATAGACAAAACTCATACTTACGCTTACAATTTCTCTCTCCTGAAATATCGTTCTCTCTTCCTAAAATTGGTCGATCCCTTCTCTTTTAGTGGAGTTGGGTATTTATAAACCTCTTGTGTGGGGTCCCCCATTTGAAATAGGTGTCCCTTATCAACTTGGACTTTGTGCCAATCCCGATGATAGCCTTCGTCCTGCTCCAAAGATGTCCATCGATCTCCTAGTATAACGATGACTCGCCTGCGCTTCTTCCATGAGAATGTTGACACGTATCCTATGTGCGTAGCATTTAATGCAGGTGGTTGGGGTGGTCTGCACGCCTTAGACAGCTATTAATCTAGTGTTAGCTGTGTTTTCTCTCGTCCGTTGGATCTGGATCTTTAATGGGATGGTAAAAAACAACCTTATAGATCTTCTACGGTACTTCGCTGCGGTCCGATAGTCAGGTACTCCCTATCTCATCAACCGTTGGATCACGCCTAGTTGCAGCTACGTGGCAGATGAGGATGGTGCATGCTCCTTGGGTGTTTCTACATGTCATCGTTATCTTGATGGGCCCTTGTTCTTTGGCCTACACATGTACGGCTCTTGACACGTGGTTAACAGAACACATTCCTAATCCAAGTCTATAAATATTCAGCTCAAATCTTTGAATAAGGAGGTTGGAATATTTATTTACTTTTTGAGGAAAAAGGTTAAAATGTATAAAAACAAAATGTAACAAGCTAACAGGCCCCTATTTTGAATGTACAAAAATAGATTTACACGCTATCTATTAACACTTTCCAGTGAGTTATGAGATCTCTAAAAGTGCTATCCCAGAATCATTTTTCTTCATTGCGTCATTGATAAATCAAGGCCTTAACTTCATTGATTACAACTCCTATTGCTCTTGGAAATTTGTTGGCCATAACTCTTCTGTTTCTTTCCTCCCATAATGCTCTAACAATAGCAAAAATGAGAATTAGCTAAATCTTTCTTCCTCTGTTCCTGCCTCTTCTAAACTTCCAAGCCTGCATTTGGTTTTCCAATGATCCAGCTTGAACCCATTTGACATTGAAACCTCCCAAGAAGTAATTCCAAACTTTGAATGCAAACTCACTGTATAAAAGCAAATGAGAAACAGATTCAGGAACTTGATTGCAAAAAGAGCAGTTGGTATTTTGAATCTTGATCCTCTTCTAAGGCTGCACATGGGCCGGTACGGTCCGGATTTCTTATGAACCTGGTACCTGTACTTGTACCTGTAAGACCACTCCGGTACCGGGTTTTTACCTATAAACTTTAGTACTTAACAGAAAATTTCAGGCCATTTCTTTGTCTTCTGCCCTGTAATTTAACACATTTATTCACCTAGGCATACATCTAACGTTAACAGCTCTTTTATTTCCCTATTTCTATGTAACACTAATCCCATCTTTATCTTCAATTTTAGTCGCTAGATCCGTCTCCTCTGTAACATTGCAGCACCACCATACCATCTTCATCTTCAAAATCACCACCTACAAACTCTTCTCATCTATTCTGCTTCACCCGTTCTCACAGCGACAACAACATAATCTCAGGAGGTGTATTTACGAGCTACTGAGACCCATCAGACCTAGCTACAGATCCATCTTCTCCTTTCTCAGCTTCTCAACTGACATCATCATCATCACCATCCCTGTTTCTTCCATCTCCAAGAACACCAACACAAACCCATTCAATTTCAGTTCTTTATATCTATCTGCGAATCTGCTTCTCTCAATTCAAATTCAAACCCAACACCAATTCGTTCTCAATCATCCATGGTTGTACCTCAGTTCATCCTCGAATTCAATCAAAACCCTCAATCCCATGAAAATCATCAGCACCTTCTCTTCTTGTGGCAGACCCAAATCAAATTAGAATGAAGCAAACCCAAATCAAAAAAAGAGAGATCGATTACATGTTGCTATTGTTTAATCAAACATGCAATTATTATAAGAACCCTAAACAAATTAATCTTCTTCCTCCAAAAGCTACAACATATTCATTTTCTCCTGCCCAAAATCAGATTGAGATGTGTTAGTAAGTAGTAACCGAAGAAGAAGAAGAATTGAAGAAGATGGTGGTGGTGGCTCTGATAGAGTGGTGGTGGTGTCGCTGAAGATCGAAAGAAGTGAAGGAAGAGATGAGGCGGAAGAAAGAACGAGAAGTTTGTGTCTGTCTGTGAGTGACTGAGAGGAGGTGAAGTTAAGTATACAAACCTTGTATCAAGGGCTAGGATTAAAAGGAAACTGAAAAATCAATGATACTGGATAGACCGAGATTTTTAGTCCGGTACAGGCCGGGAATAGGATAAAACAGTTCTCTGTACCCATCCCTACACCGGTTCTCATTTTCATTCCCGTTTCCTGTACCTCCTCCCCCAGTTCCGGTTCTAGTCCGATACACAGGTTCCAGGCCAGTTCTTGTGCATCTTTATCCTCTTCTGACAAGGTTATCTGCAGTTGGAATTGCATTTTGTGCAGCCATCCAAAGAAAAATCTGTATTTTTGCAGTAACATACTTCACCTATATGTATTGATAAGTAAGGAGAGGAGAAGGAATTGGCTCCTGCTCTATGAGCCAGTTGTAGCACAGTTTTAGCAGCTTTTAACATTTAAACCTCCAGGTAAGTTACAAGTTAACCCATCATCCTGTGAGAGAGAATGACAAGATCCTAGTCATTCAAAGAGCTGTAACATTTCAAGCATCTTTGAATGATGATGATTTCTTCTTAACTTCAGATTCCATGTGTTGTTTTCCATCATTTCATATAAACTTGCATTTTTTTTGAGTTGATATTTGGAGGATTTTAGGATATAAGCACTTCAAGGCTTGATTGTCTTTCCATTTGTCCCACCAAAAATAAATTTTCTTACCACTTCTAACTTCAAGTGTTGTCATGTCCTCTACCACCTTCTTATGCAATTGAATTCTTTTCAAAATTCCTCTACCTTGTGGAAGAGGAGAGTCTTTCACAAATAAATCCTCATTTTTTCCTTTCATCTTGTTTTGTACTATCTTTCTCCAAAGATGATTCTTCTCTACTTAATATCTCCAAGTCTATTTAGCAAGTAGTGCTTTGTTTGTGAGTCTTAGATTTCTGATGCCAATACTACTGGATTTTCTTGATCTGCTCACTGTTCCAAGCCACCCAATTAATTTTCCTCTTTTCTGAAGTAGAGCCCCACAAAAAATCTCTCATGAGCTGAATAAGCTTTTTCACAACTTGCACTGGCATAGGGAAAAGGGACATGAAGTATATTAGTAGACTAGAGAGTAGGTTTGATTAAGAGCACTCTATAGCTTTGGTGAAAAATCTTCTTTTCCATGGAGCTAACTTTTTCTGATTTTTTTTAATGACTACATCCCAAATAGATCAACTTCTACTGGTAGCTCCAGCTGGAAGACCAAGATACTTGAGAGGTAGTGCTTCTTTCTTATAGTTTAGAATCTCTGCTACAGAATCAATAATAGAGTCAGCCCCAATACTCAATACTGAACTTTTAGAAAGATTGACTGGAAGTCTAGTAATTCCTTCAAAGATATGTAGAATTATTAGCAAGTTTCCAGCTTCTTCTGGAGTCCCGTTTAAAAAAAACCAAAGTATCATCAGCATACTATAGGTGGGAAATATTGATATTGTTGCCAATAGAAAAGCCAGAGATCATATTTAAATGCATAGTCTGCTGTTGATGGGAGAAAACGATTTGCTGGTTTTTTAGGAAAGTGGAGAGACGACCGTACGGAGGAGACCCTCAACCGAGCAAATTGCTTTAACCTTTTACAAACAGATGCACTGCAAAAGGAGTGCTTGAATTCGAGAGATCAATATGTAAGACTCCGGCCTAAACCAAGACAATGATTGTTCCAGAGTCAATTCGGTCACAAGAGAAGATGGGTCGATCTGTATGAGGGAAGCTGAGAAATGTGTGAGATCAATGGTGATCAAGGATTGTAGGTGTGTTGTGTATTCTGCGTGAAGAAATAAGATAAGTTCTAATTGATTGAATTTACTCTGTTGAGAGTGATTGCTAAGACGATGAGTTCTTGTTGTCTATTAGACGAATGTTTTCTTCTTTCAATCATGGGTTCAGAGACTTATTTATATTGCAAAAGCATTAGACACATTGATCCCAGTAAGTGTGACGGTTGCTGAAGTCAAAGAGTGGGAAAGTGGGAAATCATGTTAAAACCAGTTACTCATCATGCGGAGACTTGGTTGATTGTCCACCCACTACTTCGTTAACTCCTTCAACCGCTTGCACGATTTAGTCACATTCTCATCGTGGGTGAACACAAGTGCCGTAGGCCTCCAGACCAAAATCCTAGTTAATATCCCCCATGTGACACGATTGATGTCTCGTGATTGTGGAGTCTGCAAGGCAGACATGTATTTAGTCAGTCAGTTGACTTGATGAGACAATGAGTCTTTGTAGAACATGATTTACGAATGTTCTAGGATTCATGAATTAAACATGCCTGTTGAGACAGATGTATAATTTTCGAATGAATGTTTATAGCTAAAGCGAGCTAATACCAAAGTCCCTTGAAGACTAGTTGGTGAAAGGATGATTAAATGCTGGTTTAATCATTTATTAAAATACTGCTCGTCTGAGCGTTAGGTAATAAAACCTAATTATGGATAAGTGAGGGACCGACCAATGGGTCATGGAACTGTCCCTGGTGGTCATGGGACCGACTGACGATTGTTTGATGAAAGTCCGTATTGTTTGGAAGAGTTTGAACCTAATATGAGCAAGTTAGGTCAAATTATGAAAATATGTAGACCGGCTTTCTGTAATCCAAAGGGCTTAACCGGTCTATCAAGATGGCATGCCCATGT